>UYYA01000031.1:0-168212 GCA_900624975.1 Angiostrongylus costaricensis | reverse complement strand
ATATATATATATATATATATATATATATGTGTATATATGTATATATATACATGTGTATACACATATAGATATATTATACATACACATAATTCCATATATATATATATATATAACGCTATATATATATATGTATGTATATATATACATGTATGTATGCATATAGATATATATTATATATATACATAATTTCATATACAACTCATTTGACCGACAGTAATCGTTAAAACAAAAACATCTAGGTTCTACAGATCTTTGCCGAAAAGATAAAAATTTAATGTTCCGCCAGGATATCATTTTCATTTTTTAAGACAACACAATGTTTTTTGCACAATGTTCTTATATAGAACAGCAATAGTGTTAAGTAGGCGTGAAATACTCCACCAGACGACGAAGATATGCCCCAAAATGTTGATGGTGCTTATTGCCACCCGCTTTGGGTTAAAAAATCCAAAAGGTTGCACCTAGTTTTCAATTTCTGTTAAAACATGAACTTTAAACCAATCCAATATTGAAGCAATATTTTTAAAAAATCTGCATGAACAACTTTTCGACTTCATAAGAACCTTAGTTCAGGCAAAAAATAGTGATGCGAAAGAAAATTAGGCGTTGAGCCGTCGGTGTTAAGAATCATAGTTTAGGCAAAATATAGTGGCGCAGAAAAAAATTTGAGGTTGAGCCGTTGGTGTTAAGGAGAAAATTACTGAACAATTTTGCCTGCTAAGTCAAAAATGCTAACAAAACTATTTCGTGATTAAACATGATGAAACACTGCAAAGACAAGTACTTAACTCCCGCTGGTCCATCCTGTGCTGACCCAGTAGCAATTACTCGTTTCATTCCCTGAAAACTAGAACCTTGAACTTTCTAACGTAAAAATCTAGTATAATTAAGGAATAGACGCACCCATCACTGCAAAACGAAAAAACTAAACATTTTCCTGAAAAACAACCTAAACAAGATCGGAAAGATAAACATAGGATACCTTGATCCCTTTACTAACAGCTTTATGATTAAACTTAATCCAGCTGTTCTTTTCAGATTCCTTCGCTAAATCTAGCTCTTTTCGTTTCATCTCTTTCTTTTGAGCACGTAAACGTCGTCTTTCCCGTTCAGCCTAAACATGTGCCGAAAAATCAAGCAAGATATGAAAGGCTCATTCTTCACCTCGAAGAAGACCATAGCCTAAACCCAAACAAAAAGCACTGCTCACCAGCCATTCCTTTTTATTTGCTGCACTTTTTGAAATCCCACTTCGTGCTGAGTCAAAAACGTAATGCTTTTTTCCAGCATCGGGGGCGTCACTAAGATCCGATGGATCTACTATTGTTTTCTGACCGCTGCCTGAAATACCGTGAATACTTTGCAAGAGAACAGATACGGTTCACGAAAGAAATTTTGTTCAAAGTTCACTCCAAATATTTCTTAAAAAAAACTGAGTTGCCATTGTCTTCTGAGAAAATTTCGCTACCAATTCTCCACCACGACTAATTTTCTTCACATTATCAATTCGAGATCAAATAGATAACGTTTAAAAGGTCGACTTCGACTCAACACCTTACATCTCCTATGCCATTCGCTATTTCGTAATCACTGAGCCAACCAATTCAGCCGATACAAGTAGTCTGAGGTTGTTCATGTCACGCGTTCAAGCTTAACAGGAGGCTTCGCTCATCTACATATACCAGGAGTGTTAGAAAATTCTCGTAACTTGTTTCTGAGTACCTATACTAAGAAATACCTAGAAATGGATTTCCATCCTATACTGTTGGTGCACGCTACAGTGTTTGGTAGTTTCTTATCCTCTAAAAAATGGATGTGAGCTTATTTGTTCGGTTAGATCCGAAACACCACCCGTCCATTTAGCTGCCACTTGAATGCAAAACTTTTACAAGCAGAAGCTCTAAAGCTCGTATAAATGGGTATGACTATACATATACCAAATATAATAATGAATTCAATGGTGCATAAAGATGGAGGAGAATTCTTACATTAGCTTTCTACTGGCATATGGAATCTTTTTATGTACATTTAGTATGGTCTTTTCCATCTGTCGAGGCCGCCTATAGTCTCACGGTTAACCCACACAAGATCCCTCAGATGCCACAGATCTGCGGAATAAATTACACAGAAAATGCACTTACATAAGAGGTTTAAAAAAAACTTTTAGGAAAGCCCACTTATAAAAATGACAGCGACACCAGCAGCTGTAAGTGAGTCGACAACAGCCACCGCACGGTTTCCATTAGGCAGCGGTGCCATTACTCGATCGCCAATCTGGAATTCAAAGTAGGAGGACACATGAAACAATCTAATAAAAACAAATAAATAAGGACTCTATACGATTGCAAAACCATTTGCAATTGCACCATTCAAAAGAACTACGGAAGGCGTGCCTAACCCATGAGTACCCAATTTTTCTTCTAGTTTCAACCACTTCAGCTACTTACTAATTAAGCGTTATAAAAAAAACAATTTTCAAGATGCCCTGACCAAGTAAGAAATGGGCAGAAAGTATGAGTATTGTTGCACTTGCGAGCTGGGGCTGCTGAATCTTCACGTCAAGTCCAAATTTCAAAAAGCGAGAGTCAGGGCTCATGCATCTGCGAACATCGTTCTTTTTAATTCCCGTGATTTGAAGTTCATCAAGTACAGTTTAACATTAATAACTGCCGAGTAAAAGAACCTCCCAGTGCTGTGTTGCGTCACTATTGATGATTTGCTTCAAGCAGTCGAATACTGCGATGTAAAGAGGAGGTTCGTTCTCCTAGCAGAGCCGCCCAAAACTAGAATTTGGAAGCGCAGTTAAACGCAAGTTCACGCCATGATGGAACCCCAAAAGCAACGCAAGAACAGCAAAAGTGGAGGTCCTTGTTTAAAAAGCGTGATCCTCTTCACGACCACTAAACATTTGACTGGTGACCGCCTAAATGACTCGATAATTAAAAGGAATACACATGATGAAGGTGAGTTATATTTGTTATACTATATGCTCAGTCAATTACAAAATCGAAGTAAACTGGCATGATTCTATTACAATTACTAGTACGTGTAGTGACGTAAATTAAAACAGCAGCACAAAAACAACAATAAAAAGAAGTATAAGGCTCTCGGTATTGATCAATGTTTGAGGGATGCGCCATGTGTTCGACTTCAATAAGCATCGCTGCAGATGATTGAATCAATATCTGGCCTTTATAATGACTCATGATGGCCTACCAATGCATCGGCCCAGGTCTGGTATCCTCCCAGATAAGTCTGGTACCAATTTGCTGACCTCGCAGGGATGGAGGGATTGATGAGCCTGGGGAGCGGGGATCGATCCCACATGCATTGCAGAGCGCCTCCGACCACTGCGCTACGCGCACCCCTTCAACCATAATGATGCTGAGACATTTGAAAAACACCGGGCCGCAGGCGTCCGCGGCGGAGATCGGACCCGGTATTACCCTTTCGGGGGATAAGGCGTTCACCACACCATGCGTGCCTTTGGTTTCACCTTTCTCTCAACCACTTTTCCATCTAAATCTTTATTACAACGATCTAATATTACCTCATATTTCTTTACTGGAACATTGACTGGGGCAACATCATTTGCAGATCCAGAAGCAGTAGCACTAGTTAACTCTTCCTGAAGAGTTTGAAACTAATGATAACTTCAATGGGCAAACATCATATTGAAAAAACCCTATACTGAATTGCTACAGAAGTTACACAAAACAAACCTGCAAAGCTATGACCTCTTCAAGATCAGCTTTTAACTTTTGTAATTCCTCATTGTCAGGATCACCAAGTAATGCAGCTTCAACCTAAATCCTCAATGCAAGTTATGAGAGATGCAAAAAAAAAATTCTCCATTGAGATGACTTAACGTCAGAGAAAAAAACGCAATGAAAACAATGTTTAATTTTTTATTTTCTCCCTTCTATTATTTCTATGGCAGGGTATTATGCGAAATACAACCACAAGGTTGCTGAGATATTTGCAAAACTCCGGAACGCAGGTGTGTGCGGTGGGAAACGTGGAAAAAACCAATAGATAGAAAATTTTTTTAAAAAAGTAAACATTGTGAATTCAACTACATCCTCAGCTTAACTGAGTTCAATGCCATTGTGCGCTCCCCAGATCAATCCCGTTGACGGGTGATTGCTGACGGCACAGATCGAAAGAACTAGCTGAGAAACAGGCAAACGAATGACCAGCATGGTGCAATGGTAAACGCGTTACTAGCCGGAAAGGAAAATAGCGCGTTCGTTCTCCACCGCAGACACCTGACGTCCGGAGTTTCGCAAAATCTCAGCAATCTTGCAATGAAAACAGTTAGAAGTGGCGAAATCCGATTAGAACTTAATACCTGCTGGAACTGGAGTCTATAACTTGCAAGCTCTTCATCAGCCATGGTAGTTTGTATCACCTCTGCGAAAAACAACGTTAATGAAATAGAAGGTTGGAGAAAGAGGTTTTACAATCACGAACATGTACCGAAAACAAACGATCAATTACGAAACTCATCAGTAACTGGAACTTCGTCTCTTAAATCTTAATTACTTGGATATCGCGTCATCAGTGCTTGTGCAGGCCCCAGCATAATATCCATTTTTTTGGACTCCTTGCCGGCTTAGCCATTGTGGGTAAGCAGAGTCTCGAGGTCAGCCTGGCCAAAGTCTGCCCCACGTCGTCACCACCACAGGCAGTCGCCGCTCTTGTGGATCAGAGGAAGATTTGCAACCATGCGACTAGTTTGATACTAGGACGGTGGATCCTGGTATTGGCCTACTCTTAGCTGGGTTTCCCAGTGGAAACGCCAGACTCAGCCTGGAGACCCTGCCGGGGATGGATCTCCCAATCGTGAACCGAAGCTCGACACTCATGAACACCTCCTTGCCATAATGAGGCAGTAAACCGTTTGGAGACTTCTATTAATCAAACGAACACAACTTGTTGTTCAACATATATAACAAAACTAAACAATCCAAATATAAGAAAGAAATGATATCGAAGCGAAAATCTACTGCGTCGGTCCGCATAAAGGAGACGCTTACGCAAAAATGCACAATGGCGTGAGGTAACGTCAAACTGTTTCAGTTGAATGATTTCAATTACAACATGAAAGTAGTTACCAGCAGCAGAGGCTACAGATATAACGGATGGTGGATTCGACGTTAATCAATCGTTAGCGTCAATTAAGCGTCCGTATGCATTCCACCCGAGATTCCTACCGTTAATACTAGGGGCGCGTGTAGCGCAGTGGTCGGACGCGCCGTGCAATACGCATGGGATCGAACTCCGTGCCCTTGGTTCACCAAGCCTCCATTTCTCCAGGTTCAGCAAATTCGTACCTGGCATGTTTGGGAGGAGTTGTTGTGTATTGTTTGATAGCTTTATTGACAACATCGAAGCTCTCAAAATATCGTGAAGACGACTGAATATATATTTGCCTTATACATGACTTACGTTAACCTACTATTGTGTCAGGCAATCGCTACTGGCCTCCCGTATAAGTCTGCCAATAATTTGACGAGTCGGACGGAATAGAGGGTTTGGTTTAGTCATAGCACGTAATCGAACGCACGACCAAGTGTGTATTTCAAGACATCCTTAACTGCTGCGCTACACGCAGGTGCTAGGCATTCCTCTTCTCGAGATTTCTCGTCATGTTTAGTTCACTACTTTTATTTTTTGAACTCTTCGTTGAGAAATTGTCACTGTGAACAACTTTTCTTTCCCATCCAGGTACAGGGCCTTTATTTCAGGAGCCATAATGTTTATCATTACGTTCCTAAATGACCTAGTTTCCACTCAGTGGTATTTTTCGTGCCAAGATAGCTTTTTTCTTGACGACGATCCAAACTGAGGGAATGGAAATTACCATCTAAAACTCTATCTAAGAACAACCTTATACAATGACTTTGTCGCCTTCGCCCGTTTGCAAAAATAAACCTTTTCTTAAGACGTCAAACCTGCTTCTGATCTACAAAAGCAGGCCACTGCTTGTGGTAACAAACCGCGAATACGAGATTATCTCGGGAGTCTAGTTACATGTATTCTTCCTTTGATAAGCTTGCACAAAGATGATCAGCAGTCTTTATTCGGTTAACGTTTCGACGTCTTCGTCTTCATTAGAGCAAACGGTCCGAGTCGATGGTCCACACTTGTTCCCCTTCTAGATGTGGCGTCTTCATCTTCGTATCGAGTCGAACCATCGGCTCTGATGAAGACGAAGACGTCGAAACGTAAGCCGATTCTTTATCAAACTCGTGTAACCTTATCAAAGAAAGAATAAATGCTGATTAGTCATACCGAGGGATGATCGGTTTTGAAATGATCTAGTTACGGTAACCTAGTCGAGTTGTGAAAAAGAAGAGCAGCTTCAATGTTCCACTTAATATCCGCTAACGTCAACGCTTTGAAATGAGAGTATCTGTGAAAGATAATCGTATCCAAGCTTAAACGGACACAATTGTTATCGGACCAAACTGCACATCGACGACACACCGTTGGAACTGTTTCTTGTTTCGTACTTAAGAAATACATCTTCCTTAAGGCGGAACGTCGCAACAAGTCCCACATGTTTAGTTCCCATGAGGAACTAAGAACATTAAGACAGGTATGAACGAGCGGCCTCATTCAGTACGGCGTCAACATCCTGCATGTACTTACTTCAATACTGAAGCCGAACCATGTTCGCGAATCACCAAGAATCGTGATGATCCCAGCACAATTTTCGTTTCGCACGTAATTTAGTGGTTGGACAAAATGTTCTGTCCATGGAACCTCGAAAACCGAATTAGACTTTTAGTTGACCTTTAGCGCTTGTCAGCTGGCTATTAGCTGGTGTTGGCAAAATTTTCTTTTTAGCTGATTCCCATCAGTGATTTACCCTTAGTGGGTTTTCGAATATAAACCTGGCCTACTCAGCTTGGAAAATCGTATAGAGGGGTTGGTCCCACTGTGACATTACAGTTCAAGATCCAGAGACACTTTACAGGCATGAGAAGGAGGCAAACCATTTGTGAGTGTGGTCTACATAGCCGACCCTGAGATGCGTGTACCCAAAGAGTGGGGAACGAAAAACTGTGCAAAATGAGAACTCGTCGTTCTTCCCCTTTTCTTATTTTCTCCTCGCCTCAGTGGGTATATGGGATTCTACTAATTCCCGTATACTAATGTTGGTAATGTATGCACTTATCGTCCACAAATTAGTGATGTTGTTCGTCATTCCATAGTTAGTAACCTCTACACATTTGCCGCCTACGTTACGTTGCTGACTCATCGTTTCTTGAAAATTTTAGTTGCCCATATTTATTTCCATTATAGAGAATGTGATTAACCTACATGGGACCAACTTTAGTATCCTATTACGCTTTTATGATTAGTTTAATAACACCATCAAGCCGCACAAACATAATCTCCAAAGAAACTTCAGTTACATGATATGATAGACATAATATACGCATGTAGCGCTGTGCTAAGAAGGGCTCCGCAATACACAACTTAGTCGTTCTGCACCTCGGCGGTGACCAAGCCATCCGTCTCTCCGGAATGAACATATCAGTAGGCCACCGCAATTCATTGTATAGGCCAGATATGCAATCAGTCACTCCTAACGATGCTTGATGAAGAGGAATGCATGACGCATCCCTCAAGGATTGGCCTACATCGAGAACCTTATTCATTTTACCGTTTAATCAAGATACGATAATGGCATTAAGACATAAATCGTACCTGTCGTTCTCTTTTTTACAGCAATTGCGAGGTTGTTATTCAGCACACGTTTACTTCCTTACAAATATAACACATACAACACAGCGGTAGGTGACGTTTCAGTAGTATCGCGTTCTTCAGAGCCTGGAAGAGTACGCTATGTAAATTCTTTCCCTTCTAGTAATTTTCTCGAGGCTTTCCGGATAAATGTCAAAAATCTGAGAATGAATAGCAGGGAAGAATGCCCTGAGATAACACGTGATCTAACCCCGTATCTCTGAATTGATTTTTGATTTGGGGTGGTACAGTAATCAACCATGTACGCCTTTAAGCGGCTGTTCTTCCTCGGTGGAAGGCAGGTAAAAGACGGTGGGTTTTTCGAGAAGCCGTTGATCTTGTAATTACCGTTCGGATTTTCATCTTTCCGCTTGTGCTGTTGAAGTGTTTGACCTAGTAAGTTGCGTATTAGTGTACCCTTCCAGGCTCTGAAGAAGGCGATTCTGCCGAAACGTCAGCTACCGTTGTGTTGTATGAATGTTATTGCATGGAAGGAAACGTATGCTGTTTAACAACCTCGCCATTGCCGTAAAAAAGAGAACGACAGATTTATAACCCAATGCCGAGGTTAATAGAAAGTCGATCTTGGGAACTGACAAATGGTACCATTCTAGCCTAGAAAATTGATCAATGGGCCAAGAAAATTCTGTTGACTCTACAATAAGACTCCAATTTTTGGAGCTCAGCACTTCTTTCGTTGAGGTTCCCAAATAAAACAATGAAACAGTTTAATAAAAGGTATTCCTCCATAGAACATCCAGTCTGTTGCTCTCCAGTTAAAAAGTTTAGAAACCCAAATATAGTTTTCAGCATTCTAAATTGAATTTTAAACAAGTCTGCAATTCAAACAACATTCTAGGAAAACTGTTTTATGCGACAAACGTGATACAGCAAGGCCTCTTGTGATTTCGTCACTTAACATTGGTTACAGGAAAAAGTATGTCGCAGCTGACGAAAATTAGGCGTAGTCATCAACATATCAAAGAGTGATAGCCCCATAAAACTACCTTTAAATCCAGAAAAAAAGCAGCCTGTTCAAAGGGTAACGTTTCAATCAGTTTCAAATATATCATATGGAACTTCCATCTTCTCGGCATATTCTTTGAGCATTTCTCGATCATCGTTCGACATAGGCGCCAGCTGAAACTAAAGCACTTTAAAGAACTACCAGAAATTTTTGTCAAATTCAAAGAAGACATGACTCTACAAGAAGATGCACCACAACATAGTGTTCTACCTTAGCAAGCAAACAGTAAAGTGTCAGGTAGATAGAATTTATTTCATGCCAAAAAAATTCCAACATGAATTCCCAGTTCCAATTTTCTACTTTATCTTTATCACATCACCACCTTTCGACCTAGTACACTGTTCTCGAAGGAGGTCGATAAAATGATTGCAGGGTTCCCTGAAGTCCTGACAAAAAATCGTGAATCGTAACGTAGCAAATCTCCGTCCGATTCGCACAGCTGACGACTAGAAGCACCTTAGGATGTCCTAATACGGTTTCCCTTGGATTGCAAAGAAAACCGTAAGCATTGAGATTTTAACTGGACCAACAAATCTGTTATCAGCAACGTCGACCTATACCAACCGGCCTATATATCCTCTCACTTTCGCCCGACGATATCTCTATTGATTAATGATTTATAACAACAGTGTCTCTCCTATTATCGCTTAAATACAATTGCAGAATATACTTTGCCATTGATAGTTTCCTGTTGCTCTGTAAGCCATCATTTTGTACTGATTATTTTGCTGTTCACATTTTTACATCTTTTAATTTCGCCACGACGTCACTGTTGAATTAACAATGTTATGTGAACAACCCAACTACACAAGTCTGAGACGTGCTGCTACGATAATAACCAAAAGACCTTGGTAGCAAAACATATCGCATAACGTCACTATATGTGCTTTGCGAATGATGATCATAAGACAACGAAAGGAATCGCAGAAGCGCTGGGATCTTGTGAAGCTGGTTTATCTAGATATAGACGTAAATAACTTTTTTATATTTAAGTAAACATCCATACGTATAACAACGTTGTTATCTAATTTGGACACGCTGAAAAAACATCCGTATGCCACTTTGTGCAACCTCTCCATAGCACCCACTGATGTTCCAGAAAAGGAATGGAGAACTTTACTTATGTTTCCCACCACAGTTACTGTGTTTCACAAGTAAGAAATACCTTAATGTGATTTAGATTCTGCTGGGAAAGGAACGAGTTTTCTTGAGAATCGCTGTTTTTGCATTCCATAGCTTCTGCGATACACGAAAGAGGGATACCAAGCTGAAATTATATCCACTGAATCTACTATTTCAGCAGTCGACGTACTTAAGAACAATGATTTCTGGTGTACAGAAAGAAAAAAATTGGGTAGTAAGAAACAGTGTACACATAAACTGCTTTAATAGGTTGATATTTAGCTGCATTTCGGTTATGGATCAAGTATAAACGCGGATTACGTAAGCAATGAAAATCACCTCATTGAAAACTGAAATGAGCACGTTCTCAGTGTCATTGATGACTTCATGGAACCAAATGATGGGATGACAGTACATATTCTTGTTCCTCTCATAGTGCGACATAGGCGATGCCAAGATGATAGCTGCTAGTGCCTTAAGGTGATATATTCATTTATTGAGCAGGAAACACTAGACGTAGGGAAATCGCAACTTAGTAATATATATATATATATAACGCTCATCGTGCCGTTTCGGTTCCCACTTCTTTACCACTATTCCGCTTAATACTCGGTCTGTGTGCAACAATATGAGCCATGTATGACTTCAAAGGTAGTTCAGGAGAGTTTAAGATTTCGAAGGTTGTTATCTCGAGCGGTGAACCTATTAAAAAAGCGTTCACAAAGACAAGGCATTTTCCTCAAGTCCATAGCTGATGGTTGCAGATGCTGTGCTTGTGCTGACTTTGGGATTTTTTGACCGCATTGGTGTTTTTGGCATTTTAAAGCTCCAATTAGAAAATTTAAAATAAAGACTATACTTTGAAGAAATTATATATGGAATGGAAGAGAAGGCAGAGTTAAGCAATAAAAGCCATTTTATAGATTGAACACACATTCCACGCTTAAGAGAATTAACTAGAACACAGTTCGAAGACGCTAAATCCAATTTAATGTGGTGTTTAGTGTGACACACCATCCCTAGCTGCTTGGTGAACTGGTCGAAGGAATCGTTTATAGAATCCCTTAAAGTATCTTAGTCGGTAGTGTGGACGCGTGAAGGGCAGTGGTTAGTGGTGCCCTGCAATACATACGGGATCTATCCCGCTACCCAGGTTCACCAAGCTTTCCATCCATCCTGTGCCCGGAGATTGGTGCCAGACCTGCACAGGAGGATAGCAGCACTGGCTCGATACATCGGTAGGCCACCGCGAGTCATTGCAAAGGCCAAATATGCATTCAATCATGTACAACGGTGCTTAATGAAGTCAAATGCATGTCGCATCTCTCAGGGATTGATCAACGCCGAAAACTTTTTTATCCTAGTTGTAGATCACAAAACTCTTCTCTAACCTCCTTGATTTACAATGTTTGCGATCGTTATTGGTATGCTTAGATGAAAGTTGTTCGACCATCACACAATCGTAATAGGAACAAACAACGATAAATGCTCAAACCGCAGTTAAATTTTGACCACTTCCATAGAATAAGGTTAAAAAAGGACGCCATAACGGTTGGTAAATGCAATCTCTTATCAGCTACAATCTCTTAGGCAAAGGCTAACTCTTTCACGACCGTAATGGGCATCTCCGGTACACTCCAGTAACACGTTCTACTGCGCGGACTTGTGGACCACATACATTCACTTCGATGCGCATTCCATTTTCGCCACGGATCTCTTTCACATGAGGGAACTCGAGCCGGTTAGTAGCGATGCGCGTCCCCAGGTGGTGGATAGCGGGTTAATCGTTGACCAAACGCGACCTTTGCTTCCATGAGACGCAAGTGGATCCTGGTACGGACTCCCTGTTTCTGCTGCGCCGATTTGGCACATACTTTCTGTATTCGTTAGGCGTATTCATGCATGCGTGTGTGGCTGCGTTCTCGTTTATGCGGAATGTATCCTACGAGTCAGTTCGGCCAAAACCATGCAATCAACTGACGGGAAGTATATGGGCTGCGGTTAGGAGACGCCTCCGACAAATAAGATCCATGTCCACTTTGGGAGAGCCTGGCAAGCTACCCATGAGTATATCCAGCCCCACGTTTACAGCCCAGCAAGCTACACGTGATTATCAAAAATGCTAAACACAGTAAAAAAAAATGGGACTCATTCTCCTGACTCCGAAAGAGTCCCAATTTCGAAAATCTCAAGGCCAATGGAAGCTGCTTGGATTACAAAGAATAATAGTGACGATCTGTACCTACAACGCACGTACACTTGCATCGGATTCCTCGATCGAGGACTTGCTCATGTGAGCAAGAAGTATAAGGTACGACTTCATCGGCCTGGCCGAAACGAGAAGACGCCAGCCTTTCAACGCCGTTTGTGACACCGGAGAAAAACTGTTCCTCGGAATACGCGACAGTAGAGGAGTCGGTGGCGTCGGCGTTCTCGTCAACGGGAGTTTGTCCATGAACATCGATTCATTCGAACAACTTACAACCCGGATCGGACCTTTGCGATTAAAAAGATGTGGATCAATACCGTGTTTGACAATCTTCGTCGTTTACGCGCCGACATCAAACTATGACGAAGAAGAAGTTAAACTTGCACTTGCAAAGCAATGGTGACAGGCGATAAAAGAAGATCTTAAAGAGAGAAGAGCAGCAGTAATGGTCGAAGCTGCAGACGCTGGTAAAAGCATCCGCAAAGCCCACCGAAGCTTTGCCATTTACAAGACCAAGATACTTGCACTCCAACGCCCAGACGAAACAGTTACAGCGTCCAGATAGGCAATGGAGAAAACCATTGACGAATACTACTCGCATCTCTTCGATAGGCCTTCCCACATATGAAATAAAGGAGGATGGATATGTTGTACCACTGGTTCTCCCTTCCGAAATTCGACATGCCATTTCGTCGGTGAAAAATCGAACAGCAGCAGCAGGTCCGGATGGGTTTCGAAAAGGATTTACAACGATGGACCACATCCACACGGTAACAACGCTCATTGAAGTATTGCGATAGTACGAAAGACCGCTCTGTCTCACTTTCATCTAATAGAAGCAATCTTGGAAGTTCTTGATAGCCATGGAGTCCCTACTCAGTACATAGAAATTCTTCGTGAACTTTGCAAAAATTTCACAACCAAGATATCACCATTCTACAACGATATTAACATTGACGTCAAAAGAGGAATTAGCCAAGGCGATACCAACTGGTCAAAATTATTTACCGCCACTCTCTAGAACGCCATGCGAACATTGGAATGGGATAATATGGGAGTGAGAATCGATGGTCGGCAGTTACATTACCCTTACTTTGTTGATGAAATCGTCCTTATAACACCAAAGAGACATGCGGAACATATGCTTGCCAACTTTAGTAAAGCCTGTGGAAAGATTGGTCTTCGACTAAATCTCACAAAAACGATGTTCATGAGGAACGGTTTGGTTTCGAATGCCCCATTCACGCTCAACGAAACGAATATCTTCGAATGCTCCAGTTATATCTATCTAGGTTGGGAAATCAATATGATGAACGACCTAGCTCCAGAGCTGAGTAGAAGGAAACGAGTGGCTTAGGCAGCTTTCAAGAGCATAGATGATGTAATGAAGAGAACAAAGAACACCCGACTCCGCTCTCACCTTTCCGACTCAACAGTACTTCCGCCTTAACGTATGCGTCAGAAACCTGGTCGCTGCGTAAACAGGATGAAAGATCACTCAGCGTTTACGAATGCGCAGTCGAAACGACGATGGTAGGAGTATCCCGTTTCACACAAGTAAGGAACGGGATCCGAAACTCCGACGTGCGTCAACGATCAAAAATCAAAGATGCCGTTCTGTACGCCTAACAGTCGAAGATAAGGTTAGCGGGACAAGTAATGCGTATGAATGACAACCGATGGATAAAAGCCGTTAGTGACTGGACTCCTCGGGATGTTAAACGCACTGCGGGAAGACCACCGACTCGATGGTCAGAGTTCTTCACGAAGAGCCTAGAAGAAAGATATGATGCTCGACGAGTCCCTAGAGCGAGCAGTACCCACGGGCCTATTCTTGCACGTGACAGAAAAAAATGGAAGATTTACTGGTGCCCACTCGAGTTACTGGACGATCAACGGAACTACAGGTGATACAGGTTACCTTGTTTGCGCTCCAGTAACACGCAATCGTGAAGAGGTTAACACACACAGCGTTAAAGATGATTGTGGCTCTTGGTGATCCTGTTTAAGATGTCAGGCGGTGCAAACATTGGTGAGTGGAGATCAAATCCTGGGCGCCATAAGAAGTTAGTGAAATCTTTGCTGGGAACCCCAAATGCATACTTGTATACTTAATACTTATGCAAAAACCCTCTTCGGTGTCGTTTTTCAAGCTGACAGAGTGTCCTTAATATTAGTAGGATGTCGTAACTGCGATCAGAAAACCACCAATATCAGTTTTCAATTCCAGGGATTTCTCAGCGGTGTATACTATTGCCTCTGTGATGTGTGCAAGAACGATGCTCAATGAACTCAGCGAAGCCGGAAGAAAGATTGACCTGCGCATAAATACGAAAAAGACCTTGTTCATGAAGAATGTATAATGTGAAAGCGAACAAATCAAACTGCATGGTTCTCTGACTATAGAGACCACATCGCGCGTGTACGTTCAGCGTGAACATGGAGAAGAACATAGTGAAGGAATCAGACAGATCAAAAGCAGCATGAGCCGCATTCAAGCCTCTCAAAGAATCCATAAACCAGCTATGGGACCCAAAACACTACGCTCACCTTTGCGATTCAAAAGTCTTCCCAGCGCTGTATTATGCATCAGAGATATGTGGTGATACCTCAACTACGTCAAGAATACTGCGCGCCACCTATATATCGCTTGAACGGTGTCTTCTGAAATTTAAGCGGCACACATAATGCACATTCGAAATGTGAATCTCACATCTCCGAAGTCTGTCCCATCTTTGTCTATCGAATTTTCGGATCCCGGAGTGATGAAAGACTTCGTTGGCCCAGAGCGGAATCATGGAGCATATATATATATACATATATGCATGTTCATGTATATAAGTAAAAATGTAGATATACGTATATTTTATATATATATATATGTATATACACATGAAAGAACAGCAGAGAAGAACACAGGATCGAAAAATTTGGAATATAGAAAACAAACGAGAATTTAAACCGGTTTAATCAATTTAATGTTGGATTTCCATACACAATATGTCAGTTGCATAAAAAAAATTGTTTTTCTTGAAGAAAAAAGACCAAGAAAAGATGGCGTATCCTCGACCGTTCTAATCAGTCAATAATGGTATATTAGCCACCATAACGCTGCGCTATCAGAACTCCGGTGCACGCAAGGGGCAGTGGATAGAAGTGACCTGTAATAAACCGGACCGACCAGTACTAGTTCAATCGCGCACTTAAGGCTTACGGTGCCTCCCATAATACCACAGTCAGGAGAATGATACCACTTTTGTCCGGAGCTATAAAAACACCGACTTAACACAACAATAAGCTACCGTAAGTTATTGTATAAGCTTAATACGCACATACGAGGTTTGGATGAAGTGAATTATGAATGACGTGGAACGCATGGCGCTTCCTTCAGGTAATGATCAAAGCCGAAACCTTTATTCTTTAACCTTTTATCAGAACTTCACAGATCTCTAACTTATGTATGATGACAAGCTATTTTAGCGATTAGGTTATGTGGCGTAGTATCTGATAGATTGGAAGGTTACGTTTGGATTCCTCTTGAGACGCATGTACATACTAGTACTCTGCATCGCGTTGGCTTGGCTTCTGTACACATGTAGTTACAAATGATATGCCGTTAGACAAGTCGATCGTTTCTAAATGTTGATTCGGCCTACAGCGTGCGATCAAGTACTAGGAAATACATGAGAGAACGTTCGGAGTCATGTCTCATAAGCGAGCATCGCGTTTCCTCATTGGATCAAAGACCCAGTAAAAAATACAGAAACAAAGTAAAAGTAATAGTAAAGATTCCTTCTTCAAAACCTTCATTATTACAATTTTCTGCTCGATGCTACCTAGCGTGCTAGTATTCAACGATTTGATATTACAAAATAAATATAACTTTCCATTCACTATACATTCATTACCATGTTCCGAACGATGAGTGGAAAGATCGAATGATACAGTCTCCATTAAAGTAACTGTAGAAATTTACTAAATGTTGTTGTGCGCAGAAAAGTCATGAATCAGTTGAATGTCATACCAGACGTAGATAAGCAGCAGTGTATTCACTTCATTGCAAATGAAAATATATGAAATAGGAAATACGACTTTACTGACAATTTTATTCCATAGTTTTCCCAAGAACTGCTGAAAATACTTACCCTCATATTTTGTGGTTGAAGAGTTCTCAACCATTTTCCTTCACCAGCAATAAGAGTACCAATGCAACGTGATAAAAAAGGACAGATGTTGTACAATTTCAACATAAGCAAGGAATGAAATTCTGCTCTAAAAACACGAGATTTTCAGAAACGTGCTCATATTCTCGAGTTCTTAATAGAATTCCATCTTTAAGCAAAAAAAAACGCTGGGAAAGCGATAACAGCATGACTTACCACATGACGAAATCCAAACCTAAACATGTACACTTTTTATTCCGTCTTTTAAAAATCCGTGTATTCAACACATGTGACGGATCCGAACTGATCCTGGTTAGTTACGACACAACGTGGTACGTATCCAGGTCGTGGGACAAAGTACGTTCACTTAACCATATCATGGTTTAAGGTATGGATTGTTGGTGTATTGGACTGATATTATACACGCATGCAAGGGCGCGTGTGGTGCAGTGGTCAAAGGCGCCTTGCAACACACACGTGGAATCGATTACCGCGCCCGTGGCCCACCAAGCCTTCCATCCCTCCGGGGTCGGCAAATTGGTACCAGACCTGTCTGGAGGATAGCAGCTTTGGCTCGATACATCGGTAGGTTACCGCGGGTTATTGTAAAAGCCAGATATGCATTCAATCACCTCAAACGATGCTTAATGAAATCGAATGAATGGTGCATCCCCTAGGGATTGATCAATGCTGGCGATCACTTATCCCTTATCCTTTTTATATACATGCAGCAACACTTGCCTCCATCAATGGGTATGTTTGCATAAATGCGGATTGTATCATGCTAAATGGCTTGGCCAAAAGCTTGCAACCAAGTAACCACGGGTATATCGGAACGAATGTGATATGCTCTTCAACGAATAAGACTCACGAAGAGGTCGAAAAGCTACCAAAGACTATATCCAGCCCCGTTTCATATTTTAATGAATTGCCATATGTATCTTCCTAACGGTTGGCGGTTACTGTCTGGGCTGGTGACGACCTGAGGCAGACTTTGGCCAAGCTGACCTCGGGACTTGAGGGAAACAATGGCTAAACCAGAAAAACTCCGAAAAATGGAGATTATGCCGGGGCCCACACAACCAATGATAAAGGCCCGTCCAAACATCCAAGTACAATAGGTACTGTCTACAAGAATAGAACGAACTTCTATGAAGTAGAGAAAATCTTTCCAAAAATCTAAAGCATCCAGTGGTTAGCTTAAACACGCTATTAACTTTTGGTTGTACTACTGAGAAATGCAATGTCAATGGCATCAACATCATAATTTAGAGCGAAAATTAGGTGATTTAAAACCATTTTTAATAAAGTAGAACAATCGTCTTCGTATAATTTTCCTAACATTTCATTTATTGTCTGTTCTTTTTTTCACGTCAGGGTATGATGTGAATTAGAACCACGAGGATGTATGGTGGATAGTAGTTTAGCCACCGCTAAGGGTTATCGCGAGTTCGAAGTACGCCTGAAGTTCCGAGTTTTGCTCATATCTTGGCATCATTACGACTGTTCTCACACAGTTTACCTCCTAAGCCAACATAATGAAATTGTTGGTTCAAATGAAAGGCTTTAGCAGTAAAGTTGGAACCAAAACTCACCGTCGGACGACCCTTTCCACAGAAAAAAGTGCTTTCTCGCGAAACATAAAAATGTGCTTGAGATTTGGAACATCCCTGCAGAGAGGTACTAGCCTCGCTTCAAATGACTGCGTTTTTAATACACACAATTCACCAGCCGGGAGATTTGCTCTCATGCAAGTTATGCATGCATGAAGCAGATTTCGCACTTTCTAAAAATCCGATATTCTATTTTCAGCTGTATGAAGTATTTATTGCTATCCCTTCAATTAGTGGCGCTATGTTGGGAGACGCTCTTCAGTACACATGTGGGATCGATCTCCGCTCCCGTGGCCCGCCAATCCTTCCATCACTCTGGGGTTGGCAAATTGATACCAGACTTGTCTGGAGGATAGTAGCACTAGCTCGATACATCGACAGACCACTGCGAGTCACTTGTAAAGGCCAAATATTTATTTAATCACCTCCAACGATGCTTGCTGAAGTCGATTGCATGGATCACTTCTAAGGGATTGGTCAACGCCGAGATCTTTATCCTTTTTTATCCCTTTAACTCCTTCATTGACACAAGATCATGATTATTAGGGTCGTAAAACCAATGTGAGACACGGGAAACCAACACAGAAGCAAGTTAATCAACCTACCGTTTCGCTCATCAAATTCTCCCCCAAAGCTATAGAAAGCACTGTCAGACATGGAGTCTCGCCATAACAAATAGATATTCCCGGTCTGTAAATAAATAAAATAAGCAATTATTGCTTTGAGAATAGCAAAACAAAACAAAACAAAACATCCCGTACGTTCGCATCGATTTTTGATGTGCGATGGTGCAGTCGTCAACCACATCCGACTATAATCAGCTGTTCTAAACTTCCTCATTGGAAGTCACGAAAAAGCGGTGGGTTTTTCGAGAAGTTGTTAATCGTGTAATTACCAAAGAGCATTTCGTCTTTGTGTAAGCGTTATTGAAGCGTTTGGCCTAGTAGATTGTATATCAGTATACCTTTCCAGGCGCTGAAGAAGGCGATACTGCCGAAACGTCAGTTAGCGTTCTATTGTATTGTGTTTTTATGGAAATAAATGTATGCTGTTTAAAAACCTCGCGATTGCTGAACAAGAAAACGACACATTTATATTCCAATGCCGAGGTTAAGAGAAAGTCGATCCTGGGAACTATTGCAAAGCATAGTTTTAGGTTACCCCGCACAACAACCGCCCATAAATGTCTACATATATAAAACCCATAAAACTGTAGACGAACTCCATGAAACGTACCTATTGAGCATTTTACCAAACAGCGTACTCCCACATCGAGCTGTATTTGTATATAGCACAGTTTGCGGCTGTGATTTCCTTTCAAGACGTTGCCCAAATCTAAGAAACTCTTCATGCGTCACCTCAGCTACTGCAAGGGCCTGGAAGGAACATAACCTTTCAGAATTAGTCGCAATAAACTTACTTGAGACTTGATACTTGAATGGTCCATCGCCACTAGTTGCGCTGGCCCCAGCATAATCACCATTTTTCGGTGAGTTGCTGGTTAAGCCATTGTCGTTCCCTGGAATCCCGAGGACAGCCTGGCCAAAGTCTGCCCCAGGTCGCCACCACGACAGGCAGTCGCGGCCCATGAGGATCAGAGGGAGATTTACCACCATGCGACTTAGATACCAAGGCGGTGGTAGACCCTGGTACTGGTTTACTCTTAGCTAGGCATCCTGATGGAAAGGCCGGACTCCTTCTCAGTTTGGGAGACGAATCCCCCCGATCTACATCGCAGTCCGGCACCCAGGAACACCTCCCAGCCACAATGAGGCGATAAACCGTTGGGAGGTCGCAATAAACATAGGCACATATTGAAGAGAAGAGGCTTTTCTTGAAAGTTCATTGCACAACTTCGGCCTTGTAAGTAAAAAAAAAACCAGATGATCCTGAGCTGAAAAAAACTCGGAACCTCAGGTACACTTCGAATCTGCGATTACTCTTCCCGAGGGCTCACGTGTTATCCACTCCTCGAACCGAACTCTTGCTTTGCCTTTCTCTTAGCCAGTTTTTTTACTCTAAAGGTGCTTCTAATTCCCATTGCGTCTTCAGCTTAACTGTGTTTAATGCAATTTTGTGCTCTCCTGATCATTCTGTTGATGAGCGACTGCTGATAGCACCGTTAGAGTAAAAAAAAAACCGGCTGAAAGGCAAAACAAGGGCCTCGGTTGCTGCAGTAGATAACACATGAGCCCCAGGAAAGGGTGATCGCGAGTTCGAAGCGCATCTAGGGCTCTTAGTGTTGCTCATATCTGAGCATACTTGTGGTTATATTTCACATAATATCCTGCCACGAAAAAAGAATGCAATAAATAACAGTTAAAACATTAAGGAATGATTGCTACAAATTCGATTACCTTTTCATACAGAGGTACGAACATGAAGGGATATCTACTGATGTCATAGGAATAGATCGCTTCCGGGAGTAGTACAAACAGTACAAATTCCTAAACAGCACTAACTGATCAAACATCTGTAACCAACTCGTGCAAGCTTATCAATAAACCACAACATCGATTATCCATGGCCAGATTCAGTTCCAGTTGATATTGACATTAGTGCTCCACTATTTACCAGCGGACACTAACCCAACTGCTGTAGGATGGACTACTTACTTGAATACTTGGATGGTCCGTCTTCACTGGTTGTGCGGGCCCCAGCATCGGCCCCATCCACTTTTTCGGAGTTCTGCTAGTTTAGCCATTGTGATTACCTGGCGTCCCGAGATCGGCCAGGCCAGTCTGCTCCAGGTCGTCACCACTACAGGCAGTCGCCGCCTTTTGGATCAGAGGGAGATTTGCCACTAGGCGATTAGTTTGATACCAAGACGTTGTGCAAGCTGGTACTGGTTTACTCTTAGCTACGCTTTCTGATGGAATTACCGGACTCCTTCTCAGCTTGGAAGACCCTGCTGGGTGATGAATCCCTCCGCCGTACAGCGCAGCCCCACACACAGGAACACCTCCCAGGCACGATAAAGTGGTAAACCGTTGAGAGGATAGGATGAATTATCACCATAAAACAAATTATTTTAAATCCCACGACCGATTTTCTATTAACCTCGTCATTGATCAAGTAATTCTTTATACTCCTGTTGAGCAAACGCGAGGTTTTATTTAAGTCCTATGGTTTTTTCAGATCGGAAAACAAATTTGTACCAACTATCGTCTAACTTGAAGTAAACCGCTCTGAATTACAAATTGCTGCGGAGCGATGTGAACATTGTTCTTTCATCATTCATCAGTGCCGGTAGCAAAGTATTATATTAACGGATATAACAGAAATAACACCTCGCGTTTGCTCAACAAGAATATAAAGAATAACAAATTATTTTACTTGGAAATCGACCATGTACCGTCCTATATACTGAAAGACTGAAGGGAGAGCTCCGGTCACTTCACAGTGGAAACGTCTTGTTTAAAAAGGCAGTGCTCCACGATACTCGATTCGACTCGATGTAATAATAACCAAAATCCACATCGCAAGAAACAACTTTTACTCGATTCGAATCATTCCAGCTCTGAGGAAGGCGGTAGCGCTGGAATTCTAGTCATAAGAAAGATTTGTAACAATCTCATGTAAGCTTATCGATAGTATAAGAGATTGCTCATCCGTGCCGAGGTTCAATAAAAGCCGGTATTAACACTATTATCTCGTCAATTGTAAATATGCAGGCACAAGACGGTATCTATTCTTTCCCTGATAAACTAACACAAGGTTTATAGAGAGGTATCTTCACCTAACGTTTTGACGTCTTCGTCTTCTCAGAGTCAATTATTAGAGTCGACAGTCCACATTTGTTCGTTCTCGCGATGTTGAGAAGGATACCACATCACTAAGAGGAACAACAGTGGACCGACGACTCGAATCATCCGGCTCTGAGAAAGGCGAAGACATCAGAACATTAGCCGAATAAACCTCTCTGTCAACCTCGTGTTAGCTTATAAATGAAAGAAAACATATTGATTAGTCATTCTGAGGTTAAAGGAAAGTCGGTTTTGAGATACAAAAGGTATAGTTACTTGGATTTGTTTGGTACATATGTGTATATCAACCACTTGTTCGAGCACTACAACACACAACAACAACCATCTCAGTTAACAATTCTGAACAAGAATTACCCACTTTTTCAATTGTATAGATGGTCCAATGCGAGCCTTCAAGTAGATCTACATTATCAATATATCCTGGCATAAGAATAAAGTCGCTCCTCTTCGCGATTTCTTCTGGATCCAGCTTGTAGCGCCAGACAATCGAGTAAACTCGTACCTTCCCGCTTGGTATTTCTACAGTCCCTCTCCATGTTCGAAACAACTGGAAAAGAAATAATCATGAATACGGCTAAGCCCGAAAGAAAAGCAAAGCAAGGGCCTCAGTGGTGCAGTGGGTAACACGTGAGGAAGAGTAATCGCGGGTTCGATCTAGCCTTTGGTCCAAGCTTTGCAAATACCTCAGCATCACAGTGGTTGTATTTCACAATCATGAATATCTAGGTGCCAGTAAATGATTCATCACACAAAGGCCGATGAAAAGAGAAAATAAAACAATTTTATAGCTTCACATCCTCCTCTTAGCAATCCACAGTCAGAGATCTACCTCATAAAGGAACCACCTAGCCATTCGCGAAGCTACGTGGCACATTTGAAGGTGACAAATTTGGGTTAAACGCAGACTACAAGCGATCTCGTGCTTTCCATAGACTCAAGTGGATTCAAGGCATGGAGACCCTGTTTCTGTTGACCCGATTTGATATACTTTATCTACTATTTATTACACGATCCGATATCACATGTTTTCTCGCATCTACCACCTACCAAGGGCGTCGAACATTTCCATATGGGTTCGGCTGCCGTTTGAAGATTTTTTCGTCTTCGTTACGAATGCCGTTGAATGCCGGCCCACACGATTTTCCCTGGTTGAGATAGCCATGTTGTTGCATTACCGTGTGAGAAACCGAGCTGATTTGTTAACGACGACTGGTGGCAGGTTCGTAAGACACCTGGGTCTAAAACTCTCCAGGCCAAGTGTCGTCCGGTTTCTTATTTATGAGGTAACATGTCGGACCCCGGAAAGGAGAACCGCTGAGAGAATGACATATTTAAACACCCCGAAGTGGAAGCCAGTAGACATTGTTGAAAGGAGCAAAATAAAAGTCGTGATTGATTTTTCCCGTCATCTTTGTGGAATCAACGACTGCTTCATTTAGACAGCAGAGGGCAAACATTCTATTATTATAACGAACTTATGGCAGGGGTTGCGGATTTTCTACCCATTGTAGCTTCATCCATTAATGCCACTTTCTCTCTTTGAGGTCTTTTATTGCCTTTCTCCAAAGCTTTTCATGATTAAACCTCGGAATTGGTGATTGCCTATTCGCGATGATTCATGCGATAACACGTTGACGTATCAGCTCGAATGTTTTTGGAGACAGAAGTCTCCTGATGACTTTTGAATTTTCGCATGTATCAGCACTACAGTGGAACATCATAGTGTTGGGCAGGATGCGAGACCTACACGATATCGCCGAGTGTCGCCCAACCCAACCGATGTTTGTCGTCTAAAAACTCTAGTCGACTCTGCTTTGGTGTACTTGTGGGAGCCATTGACGCAACGTAAGCAAGAAGAAAGATCACCTAGCTTTGTCAAACCGCAGTCCAGAAGCCAATTCTGACAGTATTCTGTATCACGCTAGTTAAAGAAGGAAGCCGGATTTCCAACCCATATGGACAATCAGAAAAACAGAAGCATCGTTATACACGCTGAAACGTCAGATGAGCCGCACATATGAGGCATTTGAACGACAACAGATCGACAAGAATCTTTTCCGAATCGATTCCATGAAATGTCAAATGCACAGCACGAAGACCACCGATCCGACAGTCAGAGTTCTTCACAAAGACTGAAATGGAATGTTCATGGGTACCCGCTCGATCCACTCGATAATCAACAGAAAGACATATGATGCGGGTAGTAACCTATCTTCACATGTCCAGATCTGAGGAATTCCATTATTCAATTCGTTGTTTTGCATCCGCCATCTACAAAGGCAGCCAAGTTTTCGTGAAAGATCAACTTTTATTTCGCCGTTTTGCCTTCCTCATGAATATTACTGAATGCTGGTCGAATTCATTCCCCCCAAAAACCGGAGATAGTTCTGCTAGATCGCTTCCAAGTCTCCATCGCAGTCACAAGCCCGCCTTCGTGGATTTATGTGAAGTTTTCCCAAACAAGTCTGTTACCAACAATTGAATGATGATCAATCGCGCGCTACATCACCGAAACTTGAGTGTCAAAGTACTTCACAAAGGATGGAAAGGAGATCAAAGCCATCAAAAGCACCCGGCATCGTTGATTCGGTGCGGCTTCGAGGCCGCGATGATCATGTATGTACTGCTCTGCGTGTTCTTTTTCTTTTTCGCTTCTCGGGCTGGCAACCATTAATAATGGAACATAAATGAGATTAAAAATGAATTACCTGAATAAATTTCTGGTAGAACCACTGAATTAGGAGATAAACTGAATAAACTAGTAGACGGACCACAATCAAGACTTTCTCAGACAACTCCATACTGAAAGTTATAAGTCTAGCAGAAAGAAGAGTGATATAACCAACGCCTTATGAACATATGAAGCGTTACAGCATCCCTATAATATTACTATAACCAGAAATCTGGTAAAAACAACGAAATTAATTCGTTTAACAAAGACTGTTAGAATAAAAAAACGAAGATATGAGTTGTGAAACTACAAACTTGTGTTTATTAAGGATAAAAAGCTCTCGGCGTTAATCAATTCCTGAAGGATGCGTAAATGCATAGCTGGCCTTTACAATGATTCGCGGTGACCTACCGATGTATCCAGCCAGTGCTGCCTCCCACCCAGACAGGTCCGGTACTAATCTGCCGACCCAGAAGGAATGGAGGGCTTGGTGGGCCTAGGGCGGCGGGATTGATCCCGTGTGTATTGCAGTGCGCCTCCGACCACTACATTACACACGCCCCGAGTTTATTATGTTGTTAGTTCTTCGCTTAGGGTTCCTTTTACTGGACATACTACGACAAAACAATGAAGAAAAGTTTGGATGAGGTAACATTTGACAGCGCTAAGTTGTGAAAAAAGAAACGGTGAACGACAACAAAAGCAGTATAATACGGCTACTTACAAAGACCAATGCCAGGAGCCGTTACCATCCTGGTAGCAAACCAATAGCATAGTGGCTCATTTTCCTCTAATCCGCAAGAGTGGTAACTGTCTCTGGTGGTAACGACATGGGGAGACTTTGGCCAGGCTGGCCTCAGGGATCCGGTGAACCACAAAAGCTGAACTAGCAAAACTCCGAAAATATGGAAATTATGCTGGGGCCGCACAACCAGTGAATACGGGACGTCCAAGTATGCAACTATTCAAGTACTTACAGAGTGTTTTGATACCGCCGATTCAAGTTAAACTGGTTGTTAATCTGCCTAATCTTCTGGTCATTTTTTCATTCCATTCATTCCTATCGGTGCCTTGAGGCACCAAAATTCTCGTAGCCGTTCTAGACTATCTAAACTGGTTTTCTGTTCCTTTTCCGAACACAACGTAAATGGTAAGAGGTCTGAACAGAAATGCTAATAACATAAAATCTTGAGGAAACGAAATGTCCGTTAAAGTTCGTGATTTTCGATTATATACGGACTTACAACAGTTTCCCTCCAACCTTATACAAATTCCATCCACCTGTAGACAATCGATAAATCACTTCCGACTCCGAAGAAGACGAAGAGGCCGAAATGCTAGCCGAATAATGCTTCCCAACCTCGTGCTAGTTTTATAAACCACAAAAGTGTTTGTCTATACCAAGGTTAAATGGAAGTCGGGTCTCTAGAAATATTAGACATATACGATTTTTAGAATAGAATATTTCGGACAGTTGTGTGGTCAAAATCGTAAACATATCCACGTTTCTAAACTCTCCCACATTACGATGAGTCTGAAATATCTCACAGTGGTGAAACAATCATCCATGAGCGAGGAAATCGAAACCCGATGGACTACGATAAGAACATCTTAGAGTAAAGCGAAATTTAGCATGTATTGTCCGTAATACAACGGGAGAGCTATCACAGGACAAAGTGAAATTTAGCATGTTTTGTCCGTAACACAGCTAAAATTCAACCTCTGGTTGCCGGCGTTTTGTCACATGATTGCCTATGAATTGATTGGGATTTTTCATTGTTTTTTCTGTCATTCGTCTATTGTGTTCCTCCTTTCCATTCCATGATTCGTGTTTAATCACTCTATGTATTTGTCAACAATGATAGCGCTAGTGTTCTTCTGATATGCGCGGAATCCAGAATCCACTGTTATCGTCTCTGGGGGGGGGTTATGGTAGCTATAATAAAGGTCCGTACTTTTACTCATCAAATTCTGTTGTAGTTGTAATGTTCCGGCGTTTCGCAGAGATTGTTTAACAAATTGAAATTTCGGATATTCGGAAAAACTTCATGAATTCTCAAGTGCTGGAACATGATAGTACTGTAGCGTTTTGAACTGTATCTAAGTGTCCGTAAATCATCAGTGCGGACTTATAATGGAGCGCCGTAAGTGACACATGCAAGATTTTCAGTAGTTTGAAAAATTTTAGTACAACTAGGGATTTGAGGAGTACGGAAAGAATCGGATTAGAATAGCTATGGCTAGGAGAATTTAATTCGTAACTTCAGCAGATGATAGCAGTCAAATGGCTGAATAACTGTGTTTTAGGTTCTCTTTTCAATTTACGTCAGTCTACCTGCGGACAGAGGAAGTGTTGCGTTTTTGTTAATTTAAAGCAGTAGATCTTTGGGAACCTCCCAACGGTTTACCACCTCACTAAGCTGCGAAGTGTTCTTGGGTGTCCGGCTGCGATATACGACCCCCCTAGCAGGGTCTTCCAAGCTAAGAAGTCCGACGTTTCCATCAAGAAACACAGATTATGAGTAAACCAATACCAGGATCCACCACCATCCTGGTATCAAAGCCGCATGGTGGCAAATTTTCCTATGATCCACAAGGGCGGCGACTGCCCGTGGTGGTGAAGACCTGGGGCAGACTTTGGCTAGGCTGTCCTTGGGATTCCAGGGAACCACAAGGGCTTAACCAGCAAATCTCCGAAAAGTGGTGATTATGCTGTGGTCCGCGCAACTAGTCAAGACGGGTCGTCCAAGTATCAAGCATCAAATATTCCCGTCCAATATATGTGCCCCGAAATGCTGGTGTTTTTATCCAAACTACTTCCAATGTCACTTATCGCTTCTTTTCGGATTGTTTGCGCGAATCAAAGGCCAGCTTCCTTTTTTGCTTCTATCGAGACAGGGTACAGATTCGAGAAATGTATGGTTTTGTGTGGTTTTGCATGAAAATATTTGTTTATTTACGTTCATGACGAAATACTAACCTCTTGGGTACTTGGATGACTCGTCCTCACTGGTTGTGGGGATCCTAGCATAATCTCCATTTTTTGGAGTTTTGCTGGTTTAGCCATTGTGTTTTCCTGGAGTCCCGAGTGCAGCCTAACCAAAGTCTGCCCCAGGCGTCACCATGACAGGAAGTCGCCGCTCTTATGGATGAGAGGGAGATTTGCCACCATGCAACTTATTTGATATCAGGACGGAGGTGGATACTGGTTTTGTTTTACTCTATGTGGGCTTCCTGATGGAAACACCGGTCTTCTGTTCAGGTTTGGAGACCCTACTGGGTGGATGAGTTCCCCAGGTGTGCATAGCGACCCTACACCCAATAATACCTCCCAGCCGCAATAAGGTAGTAAACCGTTGGGAGACGTGATGATATAATTCTTATGTAACTTGTACATAGGCGACAGTAATTCCTGGATTTAAACTTTAACGCATACAGATTTAGCTTAGTTTTCTGTGGCGATCGCTTAAGACTACTCCTTATTCTTCAGTGCATTTAGAAGTTTCGAAGAAATCGGTTTGCAAATTTAAGTGAGAAAGGGTCTGGCGATGATACAATTCAGAATATTCAACTGAATTCAGCTGTGTGCAAATAGGGAGACACACATGAACGACTGTGGCCGCGAGTCTAGTTCTATCGGCCTTAAAGAAAAAGTAAGCGCTTCTTATGGTATTCTTGAGTGCCATAGTGCGATGTGCAGCGAAGAGTTTATCTCAGTAGGGTCATATCAGCTGGAAAGAAGTTAAACATTTTTCAGAAACTGAACTAAGAGTAAGCCATTCTAAAGAATCATTGCCATCCTAAAAAAAGTAGTGAAGACGAAGAAGAAAGAAGATCTTTACCAAAAAGTTTATTCTAAAAGTACACATATGAAGTCCTTAGGTCTGTAATGAAATTGGTTATAGAAGAACTATAAGAATTTACGGAGCGAAGACCGTCTTCATCGCATAAACCATCATCTTTCCGTCTTTGTTGGTTGTACCGTTTCTTTTTTGTTTTCTACTCTATCAACTGTAATAGGTCGTTCGAAAATCGACTTCCATTTAACCTCGTTATTAGTAATCATTGTTTTGTTTTATTTAAGAGCTAATACAAGGTTGTTTTAAAAATCCAGGTAGTGCTCCACTGGAATGAGTTCAACTCGTTGCGACTGCGAAGACACATCGCAAAGTTGAACAGCTGTGGAGGATCAACTCAACTCATCGCGATTCTTGAGAAGGTGGAGGTGCCAAAACGATAGCCAAAATAAAGCACTGTGGCATCCTTGTATAAGCTTAACAATGAAACAACTGCAGTAAATTTTTGTTGCGAAGTTTTCGAATTTATTCTGAGCGTTGAAAGTCTTTACCTTTTAAAACTCACTGCCTATCGCCTGGTAGGTTTTCATTGATACACAAGCGGAAACACGGGCAATTGTTTCGCTGCACACGTATGTTACGATAAGCCAAATTCTTGAGAAGTTGGAAATTTGGCTGGATGTGTAGTAGACTTTATATTAGTAGACTTCTTTATATCACTTAAGGCTGTATGCATATGCAATTTTCCCAAAATGTTTTTTCAAAAGTTATTTAGATTGAAGTTCAAATTTTCGAGGATTCGGGAAATGCGATTTAAATTTCTAAATTTTTTTACACAAAGGTGGTAAGCATCCAAATTGGGTGCTGGGTCTTTTAGAACTCCCTTATGTTCTTCTGGATGAAATGCTTATTGTTCAGTCTTTGAGATGTTCGAAATACGACTTCAACAAAAAAAAGTCCGAGGCTACTAAAAGTCAAAATTTAGTTTTTGTAGGATAAAGATTGATTTGTTCGAAAAAACTTGTAGAATACACTAATTTTGGTTTAATATGTGTAACGTTTTGCTTTTGTTTACTGCCTATTATTTTTTGACGGTAGGGTATTAAGTCATGTGCAACTATAATGATGCTAAGATATTTGCAGAGCCTGGATCCCAGGTTGGATTGGAAACGATTAGTTTTTCGGAAGGCTCACGTGTAACCCACTGCACCACCAACACCTCTGCTATCTCTTTCTTCGGCCAGTTTTTTTACCCTATGTTTCTTTAATTTCCAAGAGCATAGATCTTTTCGGCTATGTTCATTGAAACCTGTCCAATACGGCCAATCTGTTGCCCTCCCCCCCTACCCCACCACTTGTGAATCGAAATCAATTCACGACGGGTCGTGAGTGTTAAACAGGGAACTTCTGGTTTTCTTTGTGGCCGTTCGTTCTTATTACTGTTCATAATTTTGTGGAAGATATTCGCTACAGCAAATTTGGAATTGCGTCGAGATTTCAGAACAATGGATTTCGCCTCTGTCTTCGAAATGACAGCAATTGATTGGGTACTTCTTGTTCTTTTGGTGGTGCTGTTTTGGAGATGGTTGCGGAGACGCGGAGAACCGGATGTTACACCACCTGTTCCACATAATGTATTTGTTTTTTTAATATATTGTTTAACCTGTGTACGTTAAGAAAGTCGTTTCACAACGAAAGCTTCGTTATCTTCATTCCATATTTTGGTACGGAGCTGGAAATTCGGAAACATGAGATTCTCACCAATTGCTTCATTACTTCATAAAATTTCTCTTTTGAATAGTGGCCAATTTACTGCCTTTTTCTTAATCCATTTACTTTTGAATGGTGCCTAGGTTCCTCCTCTTCCGAAGCGTGATATGACCTTGGAAGAGCTGCGAAGATTTGATGGAGTTCACGACGAACATATACTGTTCGCGCTGAATGGAACGGTTTATTTGAATTCTTATGTTTCTGGATTGTTTATTATATTTGTTCGGTTTTTTGTAAAAGAGAACCATACAGAAAGTGGTATTTTGTTTAAGATATGTAATGATAACAATGCTTTCTAGATTTATGACGTATCACGCGGTCGGAATTTCTATGGTCCTGGTTGTGCGTATAGTGCGTTAGCAGGAAGGGATGCGACGAGATCCCTATCTACCATGAATATCAAAGATGTTAGAGATGAGTGGGATGACCACGAAGATTTGACAAGTGCTGAAAAGGTTTGGCGTTCTTCATCGTTGTTTATGATTGTTTTTATAGTTATTACAATGCGATTAATTTTCTTGTAAAGCACATAAAATATCGTATTTAAAGTGTATGGAGGTGAAAGCGAAGAAAAATAAGTGCTGCCAGTTAAAATATTGGGTAGTAATTTTCACTCAGCCACTTTAGCATGTTTTCTAGGTTTTGATAATCTTCATACATATAACCGTTTATAAGGACTTCCATATTTGCTTGAACATACTAGTTCTTTCGTTGTAGCGGAATAGTATTAGATTGTGTGGAAATCAATGCAGATTTTTAAACATCGTATTTAAAGTTGCAAGTCTCAGCTCAAAACAAACTAATAGTGGAAGTAAAAGCCGCAAGAATCTAAACATTTTTGTCGTTGGGAAACGAGTTCCTTTATTCCACTTTATGCTCCGAATTGGATTCTGAAGAATCTCACAAACAGAAAGTTGTCGATGTGTTCGAAAAAGTGATATTCGGTGGGCGAAAGGTTCAGCGAATATGGTGGATTAGGCAGAGTTTCTTAGCTCACCTTCAACTTTTGTAGCGTCGATAGTACGAATTGTAATTCGTAGTGTAACGTATAACCAATTGTAACTGCATCCACTTGTCGAGCTCTCTCGGCTTTAACATTTTCCTTGGATGCTCCGAAACAGCTGAGATGCTTAGATTTTACCCTGAGTTCTGGAATTTCTTCAGCATCTGTGCGTGTATTTGCTTCGATGGAATCCTTCAATTTGCGGTCGTCCGTGATTTCCCTCACCTTCAACATAGTATTCATTACGACGAATTTTTAAACCACTAATTCCATATTCGTTAACACTTTTCTTGACCTCATACCTTGTTAATGTTTCGTACCGTTAGCGCTCCATTGCGGCTGAGTTTCGTAAAAGTAAATTTGTCAAAATTGCTGTTTTAATATCGTGATTTGGGAATTCATCCCTTCAGCGGGGGCTTCTTAAGCTGCGGAGGAGTCCAGAGCTTCCATAAGTTCAATAAGGAAGCCTAGCTAAGACTAAACCGAAACGAAGATCCACCGCCGTCCTGGCACCAAATAATCGTCGCATGGTGGTAAATCCCCCTTTAATTCACAACAGCGACGACTGACTGGGCTGACGACGATCTGGGAGAAAGTTTGGCTAGGCTAACCTCGGGACTCTAGAGAACCACATTGTTCTAAACCAGCAAAGCTCCGAAAACTGGAAATTATACTGGGGGGTCGCACAATCAGTGAAGACGGGGCATCCAACTGTCAAAGTAAGGTGTCGCGATTTTTAACCTGTTGCATTTTCCGTAGATAGAAATTGTGTTGTAATTCAATTGTGTCGTGCCAAAGTGCGTAAAACAAGCGCCGCATTGATGAATACTAGTACAGAAGTGGAAAAAATACTAAAACATGTATAGTGGAAATGAAATTGAAAATTCGTCGTTAATTTTCGGGCAACTTAATTTCGTTAATGTTTGATGTGAATTGGTCGATTTCGTCCGTGTTCATTTTTAATAGCCTTTTTATCCATGCAGGAAAGTGCCAATGATTGGGAAATGTCATTGAAGTACAAGTATCCAACTGTTGGCAAACTTATCAAAAGTGAAGCAGAACGCACCGATTACGGTGGCCAAATTTCTACGATACAAGTATAAGAAGCATCACCGTCTTTAATTAAATGTCTTAATCTCCTTTCCTTAATTCTGTTAAGCTGTACTTGATCTAAATATTCGCAAACAGTATTTCTTTATTATTGGCACATAATGTTGGCACGTATAGCCGGTTATCGTTTGTATTCCCTCAAATGCTGTTTATACGTTCTGACTTGTTCTTCATGTTATATAATTTTATTTTGGTAAAAGGCGTTCTTGAATAAAGTACTTTGTTCAACTGATGTTCATACGTTAGACAACTACTTTACTGTCTCGTTTCTATCGCGTAAATGTATTGAGAACAATTGCTTTATATTTTGGAAAAAAACTTTTTGTATCAGTGATTACGATTCTCTTCGTTGGCTTCATATGTTCACCAACGTTGGCTTCAATTGTTTAGGCACAGATAGTCGAGCCATGCAATTTTATTGGAACTTTACATAGCACTAACTTCCACTATCGATCGAAATAATCAAGGATAAAAGTTCTCCAGGTATGGCGTTCATGTATCCATTTCATGCACCAGTATTGCCAATGAAGTGGGATGATCCAGTATGGGTACAAGAGGTTTTTCCCGCAATGGAGCACGTACTGTTGGCGACTATTGAGCAAAAAAGAACGAATCAGGTACGACAGGTTGAAGATTACATAATTGTGTCACTATATTTGCGTCTAAAGCATATATGCCTTGGTTATTTATTGATTTCTTAGATTTTGTAATACCTGGGAGTGATTTTGTGGTAAGACTCACTACAGTTCAGTTTTTCTTCTTTTTTTCTCTCTCTCTCTGAAAAACACCATTGAATTGAACATGGCTAAGACAGTGGGTGCAGGTTCTTTGCAACCCACATGTTTGATCTCGCGTCCCAGATTCACCATGTCCACGTCCCTCTAGGGTTGGGTCCGCAAACAGGTTCCCGTGTGGGAAAGAACACCACCTTAATCGGCCCGTGGACCTCGACAAGTTATCATTTGGACTAGATTGGATTGAACAGTTACGCACTTTGTTTCCACAATATATGCAGATGCATTTAGTATTAATAATTGATTCTTGTTTACTATAAGACATAATTTTAGCGTGCTAGGGATCAGATGAGGTATATCAATGACGGTTCATGTGGGTTGCGAGCCGACGATATAGATGAGGAAGAAGAAGATAGTGGAGATGACCACTAGTTGTTTTTTGTCTTTATTTTTGTGATGATATAATGCACTTTGTGGCACTTTCATGAGTGGTGTGCTTATCCTCAGTTGCATAGTAATCCTTCAGTGGTCAATGTACTACCTATTTTTCCAGTAAGTGGAGAATTATCAGTGCTTGTTGTTCCTGACTTCATTGTTATGGCTTGAATTGTTTTTGACTTTGTTTTTGACATTGACTACATTGTTTAATCGTTCTCCAAGCTTAAATGGGAAGTATGTCTTCAACTGTATGTCACGTTGATTAAGTGTTTTTTCTCTCTTCCCTCAAATAAATATGAAGTGCACTGATTCTTGTTGTTTATTTTTTCCACACGTCGCTATTTCGAAAATATATCAACTTTTCTGAAGTTTTTATTCCAGAGAGGTGATTTCCCTTAATGTTTTATAAACTACAACAATTCAGTAGTACCATGTTACCCGAAAGTTTCAAGGTTCTCTTGTTAAGAGCGAAGTATAAGGACATTATAACTTCATGGAATGAGACATGTGCTCCGCGTGGTGATTTGACGTCCTCTGTATCAATTGATCATTTGATTCGTTGTGCTTAGATGGATCAACTTCGCCATCTTGGTATGGGCAGCTCCAAAGGGTATAGATTTTTTTTCTGAACTATTATCTAAAGTTACGAACTGTGGGATAAGGGCGCATGTAGCGCAGTTGTCTGAGGCGCCGTACAATACACAGAATCGATCCCAGGGTTCACCAAGGTTTTCACCTCTCCGGAGTCGTCAAATTGGTACCAAACTTGTCTAGGAGGATAACAGGCACTGGCTCGATACATCGGAGTGCCATCGTTAGTCATTGTGAAGGCCAGGTATGTATTCAGTCACCTCCAACGGTGCTTAATAAAGTCGAGTGGATGGCGCATCCCTCAGCGATTGGTCAACCCCGAGAGCTTTATCCTTTTTTTTATGAAATGCAGAGAGTGTAATGTGTTCTGGAAATCTTTAACGATTCCTCTTCGTTGGTACCATTCTGCAACCTCAGCAAACGTTTCTCTCAATCAGTGGTGGTAAGGTTGTGGTAGTAGTTGAAAGTGAAAAGTTTTCCGGTAATAGAATGATAGTTAACTTGAAGTTATATGGAATAGGATGTTATTTTTTGCATCTTTAATGACTGTGTCATTTTCTGGAAAACGGATAAGACTGTGTTTAAAATAAGGTTTCGAAACTTTTTAATAATCTTGGTAAGGTAGATATTTTTAGGCGTAATCATCGCTCAAAATGTCGCCGCGGTGCCGCTGCCCGACCTTCAACTCAGATGACTTCAGTGCCACAAATGGAAAACTCTGACTGTTTGCCTCGTGCTTCCAGTAATGTCTTTCAGGCAACTTCGCCATCGCAAATTCCTTATTCAACAAAAGAAGTACTTCATTAGTCTATTTAGGAAATTTGGTTTTAGTCATTGTTGCATAGTCTTACCAATTTAGAGCACTGACAACCATTTTACGTGCAAAGATTTTCCGATTAAGTTGGATGGTACAGCTTTCAACATTTATAACGAGACATACTCGGTGAACTATTGGGTTTTTTTTATCTCATATTTCCCTCCAACTGTTCTGTTCTGTAGGAATTAGGAAAGGAATTCTGTATTCTTCTATATGTGCCTTATTCATTTCTCGTTTTCTTCTCACAATTACTCTTTCTTCTTAGCAAAATATTTCGTGTACTCTAGGTTACTCTTCTGCATCTGCCCAGATATGACGGGATTCTCATAAGTGTGAAATGGTGTGCAATAAAATGCTCTCCAATTTGCGCTATGGTATCGTTCGACAGCTCAGAGAGCTTTATACGGTCTGCTGTAGAAGAATGCGTGGGCAATCTGGAAAATTCCAAGCGTATAAGTATGTCGGTGGTTGTTTCTGTTATATTACTGTTATTCGCGTGTAGCGCAGTGGTCGAAGGCGCCCTTTAATACATGTGGGATTGATCCCCATGCTCCAGGCCCATCAAGCCTTCCATCCTTCCGGGATCGGCAAATGGGAGGGTAGCAGCACCGGCACCATAAATCAGTAGGCCACTGCGAATCTTTGTTAAGGCTAGATATGCATTCAATTACCTCCAAACAATGCTTAATGAAGTCGAATGCATGACGCAACCCTCGACGATTGATTAACGCCGAGAGCTTTATTCTTTTATTATTTTATTCTTCACTTACTGCAGTTCAACTTATTTATCTGTTAACTCTTTTCTTTTGTACCCACTTTATTCTGTTTAGCTTCAAATGGCGAACGACGTCCGATTAGTCCTTGTTCTCTGAATTACTTAGCGAATCACTATGTTGTCGTACTGGATAAGGTAAGCAGACTTATTTGTCAAGATTAGACATGAGGTTTTTCTTTGTTTGTGTCTTCTATTTTTGTCATGGTAGATCAACGAGAATTATCCCGATGCTGTTTACTGGTGTTATTTATGTGATTATCATATGTCGGATATAAAGGATGTGCGATTACATTTTGATATGAAACGACATTCTTCCGGAGAAAAGGTGCGCTTATAGCTTTGTTGTTTTACCACGTTTTTAAGTCATTGTCCTAGAACCTACCCCTATACCACTCCGTGTTCTGTTTTGTTTTTGTTTCATTATTATCTGTTCACTACTCTGCTGGCCAAAAGTGGTGGTTGAAAAATCTTTGTTGCTGCTGCCCGGTTTGCTTTTTGAGTGTTCTATAGAAGCTTTCCACGAAGGCCATGATATCGTACCCAATAGGAACTTTACATAAAGCTCATCTGTGTGGGCAATCACGATCTCGGCAGAGATTCCGATCTATCGTTTTACTCTGGTGACATAAATAATATAATGTTTAACTTTTCATTTACTGCTTATTTTCTTTAACGGCAGGGTACCATGTAAAGTGCAACTGCAATGGTGCCGAGATATTTGCAAAACTTGAGCCCTGCGATTGGAACCCGCAATTGCCCTTTACCGGGGTTCACGTGTTACTTACTGCTTCACTGATGCCCTCTCTTTGCTTTCTTCTAAGCTAATTTTTTTTTACCGGAATGGTATTATCAGCAGCCACCCGCTAACGGGATTCTGCAGTAGATAACACGAAAGCCTTTGGAAGGGGTAATAGCGGGTTCCAATCTTGCTAGGAGTCCACGTTTTACGAATATCTCGACATCATCGTGGCTAGAATTCACATAATTAATGTTATGGAAATCTGCTGTGGTATCAATTACGCGTTGTCTCTATATTTTCGCTAACTTCAGAAGAGCATTCTTTAGTACCTAAGTGGACAACATTCACTCAGCGCACGTGGACCAAGCAGAGAACATGAGAGCACAGGTTTTCATCGATCATCGATTTTATCGACCTAAATCACAAATTTCCTCATTGACTGTTGAACGAGTCGACTGGGGGTCAACAACATCGCTGATAGAGTTGTGCAATAGGTTTTACCTGCTTCAGAGACACAAAGAGCATCGTATTTCTTGTTCAAAGTTCGGCTCTGAAGAAGAAAAAATGTAGAAATATGACCGAGTAGAGTTCGATAACGATCTCCTATAGGCTGAGCAATCTAGAAAGTCTGCAGTTAAACCCGTTGGTTTTCCTTCGTTTGTTTGCTCTTAAAAGAAGAACTGGATAACAAAAATGCTATTGCTTTGGTCCATCCTCACAACACGAACTTACTTAAACTGTTCGGACATTCGTAATAACCACATGGTATATACCGTGCATTTGTTGGAATCGAGATTTCAAGACTGTCAAACCCTTAAGAGGCCTTTGTGGCAGTTTATATAAACTAGTAGTTGTTTTTTGTACTATTATTGAAGTAACAATAGTACTACATTAGGCAATAAATGAAACATTGCCCAAAAATCATTGTCTGTGAAAGACTGTCGTAATCCCCATACTTTACGGCCACCCTTTCCATGTTCTGTGAGATGATAATGCATTTCCTTTTTCAGCATGTAAGTGAACGAAAAGAATTGGTGAAGAAAGTGCCAAAAATGTCAACTAATCAGTTGGAAGCCATTAATACATTGATAAACAGGATTGTTCATGGGAGTGATGAGGTGATTCTTCTAGCTTTTTTGTTTGTTAGTCTTTTATAGCTTTACTGAGGAAAAATAGTTTCTTCTAGGATATAAGAAGTCCTATATGGAAACGATACTTGGAATTGTCGTATACTATAAAAGATCTTTTTCATCATATTGTTTTCCGTGAGATGGACGTAGAAGGTTAGCAGTTTACTCTTCTATCCAAAAACAAAAGCAAAACAAAGGGTTTTTTAACAGGCTTCCCTACGGTGTTGCTGCGACAGTATGTAAGACTTTGTGAAGCACCACATATGCTGCTATTACAGGGCGTGTACAAGTTTATGGTTCAGTAATAGCAAAGACGGCGATTGATGGCAGTGACTTGAATCTTTCGATTGATATTCCAAAAGTCGCTTGTGATGATGCTATAGAAACTATGGAACTAATCACCCAGTTGTTAAATAAGGTTTCAGGTTTGCTGTTCACAACAGTATTTCATACTTTTTTCCTTTACTTTTGATGCTTTCTATTAACACATAAGTAGAATGTGATGGTGGTATCGTAAGGCAAGGTGCACGAGCAAGTTGAAACTCAGTGAAAAAGTAGAGGGAGTGAGTTAAAATTAAAGGGACTTGTTGCTTTCAGTAATCTATGAAATCACGATTCTTTTTAACCAGTTTTGTAAGCTAGAGTCCAAAGCATTGTAGAATGCTTCGAATCTCCAGATTCATTCAACGCAATATTTGCCCGCGATTCATCTATGTCCGTCAAATTGACTATGTCGGATGTCAACGTGCGCATAGCGTGGAGATGTGAAAACGGTGTGAAACTTGGTCATCTTCTATCAGTGTACGCCGAAGTACGTCCTCAGTATGCCGATCTTTGCAGAGTTGTTCGGCAATGGGCAAAGGTGCTTTTTCCTTTTCACATATTGTTTGATGCTCTTTATTTTCCACTGGTTTGAACCATTACTCCTGTAGTTCTTGAGATAGTTTTAACTCATGTTAATTTGCGAAGTTTAATAGTTCTAGACAATGAAAGCTTTCATCTTAAGGTCTCCGGAATCTCTTCTTTGGATAATGGTCAAGGTGGCCTTAGCAGCTATGGTTTTGATCTGATGGTACTGTATTTTTTGCAACAGATAGATTTATTGCCATGTCTTCATGAGGTTAGTTTTTATCTGGATCTTTCAAGTTCTGTGCTCTTCATTACAACGTGTTTTGCAATTTAAGTGCTTATTGCAGATGCGTCCATTAATGTCACACGAAAGGAAAACTGATCCGATGATCGACGATCTTTTTGAGAATCGGGATCTATATGAAAAAAATGTCCGTAAGATTGTGAGTGACATCAAATGATTTACTTAATCATAGTTTTTTTTCTACAACTCCCATCGGGTTTCTAAATATTGTCCAAGAAAGAGAGTTATCTGCTATACAGAAATATTCTTTAAAATTGACTGCATGCGGTACAGGGGTTATTGTGAAATGTATCAAATTTTCCTTCTCGAAGCTTCCCTTTGTCGACTTCATATATCCCTTTTCAACCGAAAGAGATCCTTTAGCGGTACAAAGTGGTAAATTGTTAGGACAGTAGAATTTATTTTGAAAAATGAGCCAGTTAAATCACTAAAGTGAATAGTATGTGGCTACAATGTCTTCCTTAGACGAGAAATAAGTGTGCACTTTGCTAGTCATAAATCGGCTTGAAACAAATTTTGCTAATAAAAAGCGACACTGGGCAATACATTTAGTGTAGCCAATAGAGGAGATACATATATGTATATATATGTATGCATAAGTATGTATTACATGTGTATGTATATATACATGTACGTATATGTGCATACGTGTACTGCATATATATATATACATATAGTATATATACATACAGTTATGCATGCACGTATATACATACATATATACATATATATATATATATATATATATATATATATATATATATATATATGTATGTATATACGTGCATGCATAACTGTATATATATATATATATATATATATATATATATATATACCTGTTACCATGAGAGAGGTGTATTAATTTAGATGGTTTTGAATTCTTTTATACGCGACTAATTTTTCGAATGCATCATCAGCAGTAGTTTTCTGAAAGTTTTCAATTCGAAATTATTATTATTAGAAATTGTTGTCGACGTGATCAAAAAAGTAGTGGTTGGTTAACGGGAAACTAGGTAACATGAGATATGAGTATGTTGGACGAGGTCAAGTTCCATCGCTTAATTCGGTCTACTTCATCGTCAGATGTGCAACGTGCGATCGAGAAATGTGCGTAGATAATGTTTGTACATTTCCCTTCAACTGTTCGGTACGCGCTCTGTAGTATCTGAGTGAGCCGATAGATTCTGTGAAAGTGCTCCTCTATTGCAGTTCTTTTGCCATGATTCAAAAACTTATAAATTAATTAAGGATACAGACTGTTGAAAACTCGGCATATCCTTCGTTTGCTCCAAGTTCAATTTTGTACGTTCTTAACGAACCTCTTCTTGATCTAACCCGTGCGCTGAAGTCGATTTTCGAATAGGTTCCATTTTTTCCTAGACCCCTATTTATCGTAACTTTTCGCTTTTCCTCTCGCCTATCTCCTATTTTTCACTTGCTTTTCAAATGAGAAATGATCGCCTTCGATTATTAAACCAAGACGAGGTTGACAGAAAGATTTATTCTGCCAACGTTTCACTATCTTCATCTTCTTCATAGCCGGATTGATCCGAATCGATGATCCATAGGTGGTCGTCCGCGCTATGTTTCCCTTGTTCGTTGTCGCATTGAGTCGAATCCATTGAAGTGAAGCACCGATCGAATGAGGAATCTCATTCGATGGTTCCCTCCTATATAGGACGGATGTTGTTGAGCTTCTATTATCGCCTTCAAATACTTATCGTTAACTCCTCGAAACCTTATTCGTTATCAACAAACACTGCACCACCTGTGCTCAGAAGCGGTTCCCTGGTCCACTGAGTTGAGGACATGTCAAGTCATTTGCGTGGAGGTACGTCGAAGGTTGGATTTATGAAGCAAAGTAGCACGATTTTCCTGCCCTCAAAGCACAATTTCACAGCCTTAAAATAATTGTGGTGTTATACTTGATACTTGATACTTGAATGGCCCATCCTCACTGGTCGTGAGGGCCCCAGCATAATCTCCAATTTACGGAGACTTACTGGTTAAGCGATTATGGTTCCCTGGAGTCCCGACGTCAGTCTGGCCATAGTCTGCCCTAGGTGTTCACCACCACGGGCAGTCGCAGCCCTTGTGGATGGGTCAGAGGGAAATTTACCACCGTGCGACTATGATACCCGGACGGTGGTTCCTTGTATTGGTTTACTCTTAGCTAGGCTTCTTGATGGAAACGCCGGACTCCTTCTTAGCTTGGGAGACCCTGCCAAGGGATGAATCCCCGCTGTACATTGCAATCCGACACCCAGGAACACCTCCCAGCCACAATGAGGCGGTAAACCGTTGGGAGGTATTATAAGTGTTATAAAAGTGTGTTAAAGGAAGGGAAGTTCTAGAAGAAGAAGTAATCATTAAAACTGATAGCTATGAAACATGCAAAAAGCGTTCACTACAAGATGTGTCTCGAAGATTTTATAAGAACAGTTACTTTTCAATATTATATAGCTGTATCGAAATAAAAAGCTCTAAGTCATCACTGTGTTAAGCAAACCGTGTGCCAAGATAGACTTGATGATTTACGTTTAGATAGCAAATTTCGGAAGACCCGACGCTGTTTGGGATCTTGGTCAACTATACGTGGACTTTCTGCGTTTTTACGCCACACGTGCTCATCAAAACGAAGTAATCCAAATCTATACAAAGAAGCTAGTCACTAAGGATCGAACGCACTGGTGTAGGAAACTGTTACAAATTTCTGGTGAATATTTCAGTGTTTGCGAAAGCTGATTGTTTTGTGATGTTTTTCATAGGGTTCCTTTTTTCTTTTTGCAGTTCTTTTTTTTCTTCGATAGAGACTTTCCGCTCTTATACTTTTATTTCAGATCCATTTAGAAACGATAATATCGTAACATTCACAAAGGCGTATCAATCATATTTCTTCAACTGTTTCCTTAAGTCGTATTTGTATTTCGCCATACCTCAAACAGTAGAGGGTCCGCTAGTAGATGTCAAACTGTATCAGGTGGTATGTGCTGTATCGCCTAGTAATTACTTTGTTAACACAGGAACAACAAGGTTTACATTCGTCTGTTTGAGACGGGACTTTGTTTTGTATCAGTTTTTTTACCTCCGTATTCTTTTTTAGTCAGATGAGAGCCATCGTAAAAAGAACAGTGGACGAATAAGCACTAAACAGAAACGGACGAAACCGTCGGCGGCTCGTGCAACTACGACGCATCGGAACTCGACTTCAGCTAGTTCAGCATCTTTGTTAAACCAGGACATTTGCGTAAGCTCGTCTCACACAGTTTATTCTTCGTTTACGTAGCTCTGATGATTTTATGTGATGTAGAATGAATGGCGTGTTAGTCTGGAAATACTGAACTTTTATGAAATTCAATATATGTAATTCCTACTTTATCTTTGCTTTGAAAGCTATTCGACATCGAAATCACCAGGTAGTTGCTGATTCTATAATGCTAATTTTGGATTTGTCGGAAGCAGTCTTTCAAAAACACCTTTTTGCTCCTAAATGTCTGATATAGTCATCTATATTTACTGGAAAATTTTTACTTTTTTATTTTGGAATTAGCTGAGAGACAGGCGAAACGAAGGACCCGCATGGTGTGGTGGTGAGCGCGTTACTCCTGGAAAGGACAATAGCGCGTTCGTTCCACACCACAGACACCTTCGGTTTGGAGTTTTGCAAATATCTCAACATCATGTTATACCTTTTTATTTTCTGCCTACTATAATTTCGCCGCAGGGTACTAAGCGAAATACAACCACAACGTTGCTGAGATATTTACAAAACTCTGGACCGCAGGTGTCTATGGTGGGGAACGAACGCGCTATTGTCCTTTCCGGGGAGTAACGTGTTCACCCCCACACCATGCGGGTCCTTTGTTTCGCCTGTCTCTCAGCTATTTCTATCGATCTTTGCCACAGCAATCACCCGTCACCGGGATTGATCTGGGGCGCACAAATCGGTATTGAACTCAGTTAAGCTGCGGCTGTAGTTGAAATCACAATGTTAAACCTTTTTGTTTTCTGCCTACTATGATCTGGGGCGCACAAATCGGTATTGAACTCAGTTAAGCTGCGGCTGTAGTTGAAATCACAATGTTAAACCTTTTTGTTTTCTGCCTACTATCCCGCTGACGGGTGATTGCTGTGGCAAAGATCGATAGAAATAACTGAGAGACGGGCGAAACAAAGGACCTGCATGGTGTGGTGGTGAACGCGTTGCTCCCCGGAAAGGACAATAGCGCGTTCGTTCCCCACCATAGACACCTGCGGTCCAGAGTTTTGCAAATATCTCAGCAACGTCGTAGTTGTATCCAAGCATCATTGAAGTTATATTTTTTTGTTTTATTTCATTTGATCCGTCTTCACGTCTACCATGCGGCTCCCAGCACTTCTCACATTCGATTCGCTTCCTCGCATCCATTGTCCACGAAAATCTTTCAACTCTTAATTGCGGTTTCGGTTGCTACTTGAGGATTTTCATTTCATCTTGAATGCTGTAGAATGCTGGTGGAGCAGTTCTCCCTGGAGTCATGAGATAGTCGGGCTGGAGCGTACCCAGTTGGATTACAGAGAGCGGTTTTTTCCCAAACTAGTCCGATACCATTTTCTCGACCCTGGGGGTGTGAGAAGCTTTGTTGGCCCGGAGCGTAATCGAACTAGCACCATGCTCGTGATGACAGACATCACTACCACTGTGCTATCCACCCCTTGGTGAGAGTGAAAATGTTGGATCACCAATTATGTTTGGTGTTTTTCAGGTTGGCGATTCTCGTATAGCATGAATAATTATCCATTGAATGTAATATCGTAAACTGGATTGCTGGTTTAGTTGTTCCGTTTACCTACTTGATCCAACGATGTTTTTAACGCAATTTTTGTTGTTCAGGATGGCGAATATGCAGCAGCGGCGGATGCAATTGTTGAAGAGGATGAACTCAAAGCGGAGATAAGGAGAAAAATACTCGAAGACTTAATGGTAACGTCTTTTATTCACTATATATTCTTTTTTGTTGACATGAAAGTTTTCTGAACATCAACTAGTATTTGGCAAACAACGAAAAACGAGCACTTATCACCTAGTGCTCGATCATACTCGGGTTATGGATGCTAGGTGGTCGCATTATCGTGAGCGTTTCAGCTAAGTAATCTCACCTTATTTTGAACACTAGAAACTTTTATTTCATGATTTAAGCTTGCTTGTTTTAATAGTTCCTGTCTTTATGACTAGTAACCTACTTGGATACTTTGACTGTCCGCCTTCACGAATTGTGCAGACCTCAGCACAATCGCTATTCGTTTCCTTCCCTCGCAATCGTCGTCCACTGGTGGTGGTTGTTTCACTCGAGCATGCTGGCGGGTGCGAGTCTCATTCTGGGATTTGTGAAATAACTGCAGTTGCGAGTATAACTGATTAACCTTGGTTACGAACCCATCCACCCAATGTGTAGGTGGTCTGCATTCTCGTAAGGTTCACTCTGCAGCTCTTTTCGTCCATTTATCGTCTGTTCTTATTATGTCACCGGCTCATCTGTGTTTCACTGTCGATGTATATTCTTCTGGATCTAGAAGATGGCATAGGTTTCGAAAATCAAGCTTCGCATTCAGGCTAGATATTGGGTGTGTCGGTATATTTTATAAGACATTGTTCAAACGCTCTGTGTGTAGTTCGCGGGATTCTTAACGTGGCTAAACTATCAGTCCACCTCTTTGCAGCATAACAGGGCGCAGGGAGGGCCGTTGAATCGAAAAGATAAGCGCGGATATTCAGGTCCCTCAGTTGGTCGTTGGCTTCTTTGAGAGGCCCGAATTCATCCCAAATTCCTCTCCTTCTAATTCATCCTTCATCTTGTTTTCTATGTTCATTGATCACCTAAGGTATACGTACGAGGCGGTCTTTGCAATCAAGGAGCCATCCAGTTCTATTTGTTCAACGTTGTACCATGGGTTTTTCGTGAACTGGATCTTCTTCCGATTTATGCGTAGTTCGACCTTTTCCCTGCTTCGTTGAGTTCGTTGATCATCATCTCTGCTTCGCTAGTACTTCTTGAGAAGACGACGATGTCGTCGGCAAAACGGAGGTTTGATAAGAATTTCTCATCAATACGTATGCCTTTCTCATCCCAATCGAGTGACTTCATTATCCACTGCAGCGCGGCACTGAACAGTTTGGCGATATTATATCGCCTTGTGGAACCCCTTTTCTTATGGTTATGGTAAGAGGTCGATAATGGAAAAGCTGTATTTTTCGATAACAGGAAGACAGAGTTTTTATGCAGGACGGGTCCACTTCTTGGTCGATGGGCGCTGATAGAATTGCATTCCATGTCGAGTGCATTCGTTTCGACACTGTTAAACGCTTTTTCATAGTCGACAAAAGTTGGTACTAGGGTATTCCTGCGAACCTTCGATGACCCTGAACACAGTTTGGACGTGGTCCAAGCCGCGAAATCCCTGCTAAAATCCTGCTTGCTCAACTGGTCGCGCTTCATCCGAAGTCTTTAGTATGCACGACAGGATAATCTTCGTGAAGAGCTTGTAGAGTACACTCAACAAGGATATCGGACGATGGTTACGAAGGTCCTTTGGGTCGCCTTTCTTGGGCAGGATGAACGTGCGATATCCACTGGTTTGGGATTTGTTCCGTTTGAAAGTAGACTGTTATATGGTTTGTGAGAAGGATATGCCGATTTTTTTCCATCTCTAAGGAAGTCAGTGGTAGTATTATCGGGTTCTGGAGCTGTGCATCTTTTCATGCTTTCTATCGCAGCTCGAACCGCCTGCTGTAGAATTCCAGGCGGCTTTTCTCCTGCGGAGATTTTAGGCTCTGGGACGGGGACTGTAGAGCGTTGGTGTATAACGTTTCCGTAATCAGTTCCATATCATGGCAGGAAGTTTTCATGATCCCATGTTCGTTCGTCAATCGTCAAAGCCGACGTGATACGTGGACTGTCCAACTTACCCAAGAGCTGGTTCAGCCCGCATCCGTGCTCATCATCTCTGTCATCCCCTTGAGTTCTGGGATTTCGTACTAAGCTTTTCTGTGGCAAACTGATTCCCTCTGATCCACATGGGAACGATCTAGCATGACTATCTCAGGATTCTAGAGAGAATCGACCCGAATAACATTCAACGACATTTATGACGAAGACAGAGAAATCATCAAGAATCGATAGAAGCCATATGCCGAAGCATTTTTGAAGGCGTTCGTGGATACTGGATGCTGGGAACGAATCAAATTCGAGAAGTTCAGGGATCCTTGCACAAAGTGATACATGTGATGTCGGATAACGCAGTAAGTAGATGTATAGACAAATTAACAAGTATCTTAACGTGGGGCAGGTGTGCCGCAGTGCTCAAAGGCTTCCCGCAATGCGCACTTAATAGTTGATTCGATCCGCCTCGCGCTCACCAAACTTCTCATATCTCTGTGGTCGGCAAATTTATGTTTGGTTAGGAGTATATAAAACCCTGACGTGATACATAGGTGATTCCATGAATGTCATTATATAGGTCAAATACACGTTCAACCATCTCTATGATTGTAGAAGTGAAGTCGAATGCATGACAGTCTCTCAGGGATTGGTCAGCACCGAAACTTTTGTCCTTTATTGTTTCAGTCGTGTTTTGCAGTACTATAAAAGAGTTTGTCATTTCGAAGTCTAATTTGTATTTCTTAACGTCTAGTACTAAATCGACAGCGGTTTTAAGCGAAGGTTTAGCTCTAATATCGCACAAATAGCCAACACCGTTCAAATCAAAGTGACTTCAAAGCACCTGAAAAAAAAATTAGAAACTGAATTCGTGTAGATGGAAGTGTTTTTTGCGTTTTCTAGACAAAACGAAACATGTTTAGAAAGATTATTTGTTTCTTTGTGGTTGCGACGAATATGATTTAAGTTTTTTTTTTCTGACTATCCGCACTATTATTCCGTTCGTCAATTCTCTCTTAGTCGTTCATCTTTTAGCTTAATCATCGTCACGACCACGCCGTCGTCTTATCACTATCATTGGTGCTTTGTCTTGTTTTTCTAAAACATTTCTTTTCTTCAATTCCCATCTTTCTCAAATTCTGTGCACACTAATTTTTTATGTGTACTATCGTATGGAGCACGTGTAGCGCAGTGGTTAGGGTACCTTGTGACATCCACATGGTCCTTGATTCAATACCGCCCCCTAAATTCGCCAAGCCTTCTATCCTTCTTGGCTCGGCAAATTGATACCGCACTTGCCTTGGAGGATGGTGGCGCTGACTTCAAACAACGATAAGCTTCTATAAGTCATTTTTCATTTGCAGATATGCATTAAATCACCTCTAACAATGTTTCACTAAGTTCAATGCATAACACATTTATCATGGATTGATCAACGCCGCTCCACGAGTGAAATTGCTTCACTATCCTGGAAAAAAAGGTATTGCTCAGAGAAACAATAGAGGAGCGAGGAGAACCTGCTGGGCTAACGTTACACGCGACGTGATAACTAAAATCTTTGTTGGCACATGCTGTTGTTGACCAGGTTCTCTTTTGAAGGGACTGAAACTGAAGAAGGCAATGACTGATGGAGCTCTCTCGTAATGAAATTAAAGAAGAGGACGCCGCAGGGAACGTCTAGAAGAAAATTTGTTTTTTTGTTTTTGTTTTGCAGGACTCAGCATCAGATGTCTGTTGTCCACAAAAGTTTTCGGACTTTTGGGTACAACTGTTTTAGGATTTTTGGTTTTCTCCATGAATGTCATTAATTGCTGGTCGGGTCGATTTTTATTCGAATTTTGAAGTGGCTGTGCTTGGGCATTCTCAGGACTTCATCATAGGCAGGCGCGATATTTTGTACATTGGAGGAGGCCAGCATATTCTAGACTAGTCTGGTAACAATTTCCCGATCTTAAACGTAGAAAAGATCTGATAAACATGGACCGATGTGGAACCAGCACCTTGCTCGTACATAAACGCTATCATTGCCACAGCCGTATCCGCCAAAGTATCATTCTATTCAGTAAATGAAGGAATTTGGACATATCAATGGAAGAATTATTAATCGCTGAATGCGGGAAGAGTTAGCAGTAACGATAAAAATCTTCGTTGAATTTTACCTTAAATGAATTAAAACGCATTGATAATATTGAAACCCTATTAATGAAAAGGCGAGAACAGCCGTCAATAGAAATTAATATCGTTAGTAATCACCTGTACCTCTAGTAATCCTGTTAGGTATTGAATGCTTTCAGAGAGGTTATCAGTTGTCTTAACTCATATCAAGCGTACCAGATCCGATTCCCTTACCTACATTTTTGGCTGATGCACAGTTCCTCTGTGATACTCTTCATTTTCTTCGTATTTAATGGGAAATGCTCATCTGTAGATTTCCCCTGTCTGCTAAGTTTCACAAGTACTTCGCTGTGCCCCTTAGAAATTCACGTGCAGTTACTTTGTCGATCCCGAACCCCACCTTATCTACTCGCTTACATTGTTGAAGACAGCAGAAGCAAAATGTTATGTACAGCCCTTGTACGCATAAACATCTTCGTGTTCATCTTTATTTGAATATGATTAGAAGTATACATTATTGTGGGCATTTTTGATTAGTAGTCGCAGAGATCCAAGTAGTGAATCCGTGTGCGTTTTAGCGAAGTACAAGGTCATCTTTGATTTCCGTTTCACCCCACATTCGATAACGAGGTTAGTTATAGGAGGGAGACACTGAGTTCTTAGTACGTTTTTCACAACTAAAATGGTGATCCTAGCTTTTTTTGCATTCGATTCGTTTCCTCGCATCCATTATCCGCGAAGGTCTTCCAACTTTTTTTCGTGTGTGTAGGTTCTGTTGTTGCTTGTGGGTTTTTCCCTTCGTCACGAATTTCATTGAATGTTGCTGGAGTCGCTTCTTCCTGATGTCCTGAGATGGACGGGCTGTAGCATTTGCACTTCTGTTGTAGAGAGTGAACTTTTCTTTGGCAAATCCGGTACAAGTTTCCCGAACCACGGCGCTACCGGCCTGTTCTTTTGGTTTTTAATTAATAACATTATTGATCGTCATTTTTCACTTATTGCCTGTTCTTTTTTTAATGTCAGGGTATTTGTGAAATACAAGCATAATCATGCAAAGATATTTGTAAAACTCCGGACAGCAGGTGTCACCGGAGTGGAACAAACCCGCTATTGTCCTTTCTGGGGAGTAACGCTTTCACCACCACACCACGCACGCGGATCCTTCGTTTCGCCTGTCTCTCACCTAGTTCCATTGATCTGTGCCTCAACAATCACCCGTCACCGGGATTGATCTGGGGAGCCTAAATCGGCCCAGCTAAGCTGAGGCTGGCGTTAGCCCCCAGAAACGGTAGTAGTGCGTTTGGTCCCCACCGCAGACGCCAGCGGTCCGGACTTTTGCTAATATCTTAGCATCATTATTAATCGTATCATTTAATAATATGGCCTACTTGGAATCACAATATTATTGGTAAACATGAAAACAGCAAAGAAATAATTCAATATAATGCCTAGTCTTGTGCTTGAGATTATGAATCATGCAAAGATCTGCTCAGTGGAAACACATAATCAGATTTTTCAAAAATCAGAATGTGCTTTAGGCGCTGTTTTGACGCTGTTCGTTTGTTCTACATCCTCATAATGTGGGGACAGACCAGTCCACATTTGATGTTAGTTGTAGGAAAAATGAGAACAGTTAGTGAAAGCGAAGAAAATTTGTTGAGGAAAAATGGTTTTTAAACCTTGTGAACGAATTAGTGTCTAATTGGCCCAATTAAACTAGTCTGGACAGTCGAAATGAGTCGAGTTGTCATCTTCGACAAGCTAGCCTCTCCGAGTATAGTTTTTAACAGTTTTTTATATTGTAACTAACATTTAATTACACCTTTATTTTTTTCAGGAAACGTCATCTGTGCACGATATCCTGCTTAAAGATCTTAACTCTGAAAATGTTGAAATTGACACCATATGTGTGTATAGTCGGCGAACGATGAACAGAATTCGCCGCAGTAATCCAATTCGAATAGATATGCAGGTGAATTAATCTTGAGTTCTGCTTTGTCGTATGTTAGATTTATTTCGAGCTACGTTTGCAACTAGGTGCATGAAAAATTGGAACAATTGGGATTGACTCGCCGAGCGTTCAAAAATAAGGATAAGGAAGTTGATCATATGCAACAATTTCGACGTCGAAAGGTTAGACACGAAGAGAAGCGACGACAGATGCGTGCTCAAATTGTAGACAAGGTCAGTATTGAATGATATTTTGAATGGATGAATGTTTGATATCGTTCTCCATTTCTTATCGAATAGGTGATCCTGAACAATTAACAAACATTTTGGGATGGAATTGTAATGTTGGACGAAGGGAAAAGGACAACGTGGGACAGCTTTAAATGAGGTAAAGTGGATACGGGGCGCGTATAGCGCAGTGATTAGAAGTGCCTTGTAATACACACATGGTCGCTGGTTCAACTCCGACCGTTTGGTTCATCAAGCGTTTCGTCTTTCCGGGGTCGGCAAATTGGTATTAGACTTGCCTGGGAAGATACCAGCACTAACCTAATACATCGGTAGGCCACCGCAAGTCATTGTAAAGGCCAGGTATGCATTCAGTCATCTTCAATGATGCCTAATGAAGTCGAGTTCATAGCACATCGTTTTGATATTAATCAACGCCATGCGCTTTATGCTTATATTTTAAAGCGGACAATGGTGAAGACTAGCAAAAACGTGTTAGAAGAGTGGGGTTGAAACTCTGGATTCTGTGAGTGATTTTCGAAATCCACTATGGTCTTAGCTTGTAACAATAACGTATTTACTTGGATACTTGGACGGCTCGTCCTCACTGGTTGTGGGGTTCCCACACACACTCACAGGTCCCAGTACATTCTCCATTTTTCGGAGTTTTGCTGGTTTATCCATTGTGGTTCTCCAGGAGTCCCGAGGACAGCCTGGTCAATTTCTGCCTCAAGTGTTCACTGCATTAAGTCGCTGTCCTTGTGGATCAGAGAGAGATTTCGCCAAATGCGACTATTTTGGTACCATGATGGTGTTGGGTTCCTTATTCCTTATTCCTGTTATTTTGAACAAGAATAACGTATTTCATAAAATTAATCACGGTTTTGTTTGATTTACGTAGTGTCTTGATTTCGTAGGCGTACGTTTAAACTTTGAAAAGTGCGAGAAAATAGTTCTTGTTTCGAAACCAGTGTGTGGACGCAGTCAATATCGAAATATGCGCAAATTCGGCCTTATACACGCTGTGAAATAAGTGATTCGACAACTTTGAAGGAAATAATATGTTTTAATAATCAACTTTAAGGATGAATTGGAACTTTTAACTCGTTCTAATTTTGCCTTTGCTGCCATGGGAGAACCAAGTTCCAGTGGTAAACATTGTCAGCTCGAACCGCGACTCAACTCACATCAAAAAGTGGATGAAAATGCCGGTATATTTACATTCTTCTTATACTTTAAGGTCACGATATTTTAAGATTTCATTTGCCGTTTATGAATACAGTTTTTGATTACTCGGCGGTACTCGTAGGTTCTCATGATAATTTTGTAATACATAACGAATTTCCGTAGAAAACAGTATTGTCAAAATGATTTCTTTGAAGAGCATGTAGTACAGTGGATAGACCTGCCCTGCAACACATACGTAGTCTTTCTTCCGATTCCATACTCAGGGCTCACCAATCTACATCCGTCTGAAGTCGACATCTTCGTACCAGTCTTGTCTTGAAGGATGAAAACACTGATTCGATACACGGTTAGACCGCAGTAAATGGTCGTATAAATCGAATGTGCATTTATCCATCTCCACACTGCCTAATAGACGCGAATGTTTTGCGCATTCATTAGGAATTTTCCTTGAAGTAAGAGGAAATTGACGTAGTTTAAGGGACTTTTCTCTATTCATTATTCTACTTGTTATTCTTTTTCGCATTCGTTCTTTGCATTTATGATTGATCGAAATTACATTAATGACAAACGATAAAGCTTTCGGCACTGACCCGTGCCCAAGGAATGCGCCTTGCACTCAACCTCATTGTGCACCGTTAGAGATGAATGAATTCACACCTAGACTATACACTGACTTGTAAGTGATGACTTATCGATTATCAAGTCAGTGCCTTCCCAGAGAAGTTTGGCACCAATTTGCCAAGACCTGAGAGATAGGCTTGGTGAATCCAGTGCGAGCAACGGCCACGTGTGCCTAATTAAGATTATGTTAGTTATGCTATTAATTCTTTTAAAAAAACACTGGAAAATTATCTTATAGATGTCTGTATACAACAAGTAAATGGTCTTTCCGAATTTACTAGGAATATTGAAGATAGTGAAGTAAGTTAAATTCATCAAATCTTCTCGGTACTATTGATTTCAAACAACGTTTTTGCGCCGTTCTTAGGTCCCCATCACTGGAATGGAAAGGAAAAACACAGAATCTCGAATTTGTTACGACGACTTTTCTATATCGTTTAAGGATTTCGACGAAAATAACTATGGAAAAAAGGTGGATGGTTTAACGATTCAGTTAAAGTTTTAATGTGAGTTCTGTTTTAGGTAAATGAACTAGGTACTGATCAATTCATGTATACTTTCGAGAACTCTGAAAATTTCAACAATGGTTATGTGAGTTCATTTTATATTGAGCACACAGTTGTGTAAATCGTTTCAGTAATGTCATCTCTTTGTTTTCTGCATTTGCTTCTTTTCAGATACCGCAGGTTGTTTGCGTAATATGCGAAAGTGATAGTCATTGGTCGGATAAATGTCCCATGATGCGTGTTAGTTCTTTTCTTTTAATTCGAAATGATTCTCGATTTGTGTTGGGTTCCCGATATCATCAGAATTAGGCTTTGTTATTCGGACTTCGTTTTATTGTTTTAAAGGGTCTTGTCTATATCATTTAGAACTTCGATTCCAGCATTCTTTTCGATTCACTTTTTTAAAAACAAAACACCATTCTACCTATTTTAAGTTGCCAGTGGTCGAAGACATACCAGATACGAAGAAGGAATTTGAGTGGATGGAGTTAGACAGCGTGATCATGGGATTCCATGGTATGCATAGTTTACCCAATGGACTAAACAATCACTTGCTAACGCATTTAGGACCGTATTTATCTATTTTAATGTGTATTTTACTAAATTGTTTAAATTTTTTAAATGGAAACCAGTATATGTCGCCACTGTGGAGTTTATTACTTGCACAATAACAGGAGTGTAAATTTACCATAGTTATGGCGAAACCATTATATTGTACACACCTTAAAGAAAATCTGTGGGATTGCCACGAACGAATAGCAGTATTCTGAAGCCGAGAAACATTTTTTCACTTTCTATTATTGCAGCATATATTTTGAGTGAATCGGTTGAGCAACTGCGATTTTATTCGTCTTTAAATTCGTTTAGTAACTGGGCAGTTTATAGCTTCTATCTCTTTCTTGATTTAATTAATCTTTAATGACTTAGCACTTTTTCTTTTTTAACCTCATATTAAATTAAACGAATTCTCTTTCGTTGCCATTTGTCGCGGTTACGTTTAAACTTGAATTTTTTGTCGCATAAAGTTTAAATCAAAAAATTAGAGTCACTGAATTACGTTCAAGGAAGCTGAAGAATGAATGACCGTGGGCTTGGAGAATCTAACCGGCTTTCGATTATATCGTGGGATTAATAAACGTGTTTTGTTGTTGTGAACCGTAGTGACTGAGCTGAGGTTTTGCAATCACAATTGAGAATTTGAGAATCATAGCGCAAACTCATCCTCTTAAGTATTAACGTTTTCCTACAGTCTATGTGTTTATGGACTAGGTCCACGTACATGCTGTTCACATAACATAAGAAATCAAGTGCCATATCGAAGATACAACAAATGGAATATTGGTAAACACCTAGTTTTCGGGCGCATATTTGTTTTCATATTTGCATTTACATCTTCTGAATTATACATTGCCTAACTTTTGCGAGAAGAAATCGAAAATCGATCAAAAGTTGAGATCCAAATTTATTGTACAGTTACAGTAGAAACACCGTAGCCTCCTTCACCAGCATACCAATATTTCATTGTTAAATCAAGCCAATGTCGCTGTGAGATTTGGATGTAGACAAACGAACGCACAATAATGGATATATTTGATATGTAGAAAATAGTTACGATAGGATCACGACGGTTACAACGTTTGTTATAGGAAGGTTGTCGATCTATTACATGTAGATTCTGTGTGATGAAAGAAAGACTTCCGCAAATGTGGTAATATATTCTCAGTGTTGGAGTTTTCAACAGTGTTGTATCTTCCCATTAGGGCGAAAAGTTTTTTGTGAATACATTGTTCACTGAAAAGTTTCAACGATGATTGCAGAAAGGAACCGAGTCAAATCGGAGGTGTTGGACAACATAGGCAAATTTGTGGAACGAATGCGTCTGCATCTGGAGCGTGAACTACAGAAACAAGTCCGACTTAGTGTGAGTTGTTTTTGTGTCTTTTTTAACGCGTTAGTCAACGAGCTTTTCTTTTCACAATTGAAAAAGTTTTTCAGTTGTTCGGATCACTTATCAGCGGTTTTGGTGCTGCTAACTCGGATATTGATATCTGCTTTCGATTTCGAGAAGATGTACAACCTCTGGTATAGTCTTATCGGATTTTTTTATCAACATGAATAATTGTCGCCATGGCGCTGTAGATAGAATTTTTCGAAATCTACGTTACTCGATCTTTTAGCATAGAAGATACTAGTTTGATTTTTAATTAGTGAGAACTTTTCTGAACCTTGCAAACATGGATACAGTAGTAACCTGTTTTTATTATTAATGTTAACTCCGCTCTATAATCTATAGTTGTTATGTAGAACTGCTATTATCGTCTATGTAAACGGTGTGCTTTATGTCTGATGTCTGTGAATGTCATGCAATGATCGATGGCTGGTTGACGTTAACTGGCGACAAATATGGAGCTATCCATTTTGCAGGCAGGCTGTAGAAGCTGCTGATATCGTTTTCGGATCCATTGGATAATCCTTTCATAAAGTCGTTTATCATATTTATTACACGGAAGATTTAGTGCTTATGCGCTTATACTCCGATTGAAAAGTCCATCTCTATTCATTTTCTATCCCGTCAGGAATTCTTAGTTTGAATGCTATAGTTGGTTTGCTCTCTCACTTTTTTCCACTTCACTGAGCTTTTTGATCATGGCGTCGCTGTGTCGATCGATCCGATGTCTTCCCAAAAACCAAATTTTGGTGGATACTTTTAATAGTCTCTCAGGTATCTCGCCCATAGAGGAATCTAATGCCGGTTAGCCGCAAGACAATGTGGCGCATCCTCTTGTGGCAGCTAGAGGGTTAATTGGGGTCCGAAAGCGTTCTCGTGCTCCCCCTTATTCATAGGTGTGTCCACGAGATGGATTCCCTGTTTCTGCAGCTCCGACTTGACACATACCTTCTGTATTTACGAGGAAGTATTGATGCGTTAGTGTGCTCTCGTTTATGCTGTCTATTCTACAAGTTAGCTCGGCCAAAAGCCCGTGATTAAGTGACAAGGAAGTATGCAGGAGGCGGGTAGAAGTCGCATCGAAAAAGTGGGTATCAAAAAGTAAGCAGTGAAATGAACGGGCCTCATTCCCTGAATCTGAAAGGGCCTCCGCTTCGGCAGCGTTGGGTAGGACGAGTACGGAGAGGCTGCTAAATTACAGGACCATTTTAAGCAGCTTAAATCACAAAGGACTAAGATACACTTACAATGCACGCACGCTTGCATTTGAGTCCTCAGTAGAAGAGTCGATCATGCAGGTGACAACGTCATCGGACTGGCTGAGGCGAGAAGACCACACCTAGTCTACACTGTCTCGACACTTGACACTTGAATGGCCCGTCCTCACTGGTTGTGTGGGCACCAGTAAAATTTCCATTTTTTCGGACTTGCTGGGTAAGCCATTGTGGTTTCCTGGAATCCCGAGGACAGCCTGGCCAAAGTTTGCCCCAGGTCGTCACCACCACAGGCAGTCGCAGCCCTTGTGGATCAGAGGGAGATTTGCCGCCATGCGACTAATATGTTACCAGGGCGGTGGTTGATCCTGGTATTGGTTTACTTTTAGGTAGGCTTCTTGATGGCAACGTCGGATTCTTTCTCAGCTTGGGAGACCCTGCCGGGGTGATGAATCCCTCCGCCGTGCATCGCAGCCCAATACCTAGGAACACCACCCAGCAACGATGAGGCGGTAAACCGTTGGGAGGCTATTGCACTGTGTTGTCTATGACACTGAAAAAGAACTGTTCCTTGGAACATGCAACAGTAGAGGAGTCGAAGGCGTCGTCGTTCTCGTCAACATGAGTTTGACATTGTGCATGGATGCATTCCAACAATTAACACCCCGAATCGGGCGTCTACGATTGAAGAGATGTGGATCAATGCCAGTTTTAAAAACCTTCGTCGTCTACTCACCAATATCGACTTATAACGACGACGAAGTCGGAGGCCTCTTACAGACTTAAACATGTTCTACAGGGAGGACCATGCATTCTTTAAGGTCAACATTGGGGATTTTGGCGTTAAGATTGGACCCAGAAGAACGACACATTGGGACCGACGGATTGGAGTGGAACGAACAGGGTGAGCGGCTGTCTGAGTTTATCACGACGACCAAGGCCATTCATGGTAACTCGTAATTCCAGAAACTCCATTCCTAACGCTGGACGTGGAAGTCTCCCAATGGAGGGTACTATATCGAGATAGACTACATCACAGTAAATTGAAGTAAATTAAATTGGTTTCCCTATCCGATATCACTGTTGTTCCAAAATTCTGCGTAGAATCAGTCAATCACCTCTTTCGTACAAAATTTCGTTCTTGACGGAAAGGAGGGAATGCTGCTCCATTGAAAAAACGAAGTCCCAGAACCACCGCAAACTGGGACTAATTTAGTTCAATACTCGGCTGCTGGAAAGATGCTTCTCTTGGTGACATCGGCGAGGAGTACGATAGATTTATTCAACATCTTCACGTTAGCGTTATTAAAGCTAAGAGTTTAAAAATCACCAAGAGAAGTCTGTCCTCAGAAACACTCGATATGATACGCCAGCGCGAAATCACATGGGCTACAGGCAACCGCCAACTCACATTCGAACTTGCAAAACAATGCAGGCAATAGGCAAAAAAGAGTCTTAAAGAGAGAAGAGCAGTAGTTATGGTCGTAGATTTGCCAGTTACGAAACTAAGATGATTGCGCTCCGACGGCCAGACGGAATACTTACAGCGTCCACCGAGGCAATAGAGAAAATCATTCCCGATTACTACTCAGACCTTTTCAATGACCATATCCTGCCTTCATACATGGATATGTCGTCCCAACGGTTCTTCCTTTCGAAACAATCTTCAAAATTCTCGAAGACCATTGTGGACTATGAATGTGTGTAAAACGAATCACATGCTAGAAATGCTGGGATCCGCACTATAGATGTGACGACGAGTCATATAAAATAAAATAATAAGAGACCTTATCGTTAGTATCGCCTTCATAACTTGATTTAGTCTACGCAAAAGTTTCTACAAATACAAATGCCACTGTCTTGCTGGAAAAGTCTTCTTCGCAACATACACCATCTTATAGGCGGCCTTTGAGTAACTATGTAAGAGAAGAAAGAATGGCATAGCATATTCACCTCCGGATTCCTTGGAAAGCCAGGCCGAACTGTCATTTATCATTGTCAATGAGAGAGCGCAGTAGATGTTTGAGTTGCGTTCTGACGCACAGACGAATGCTACCATCCCAATGAATGAGTTTACGAAAATCGGAGAAATGACAGAAAGGGTATACACGAAATCCAGCGGTGGGTTGTTAAGATCAGAACACAGAAAAGGAATGAGTTTTATCTAGATTTGAACGTTCGATGAATTTTTCTCTTCCTTCCGTTTTCTATAGTGCTTGTAAGGATCGCTATAGACCACATTCATTACGTGGACAGCGCAACCCACCAAGCCTGGTTTGACCTCACTATGGCCACCGAACCTGTCACTCTTCCAAGGTCAAGGAATGGGTACCAGATTTGTTCGGTATAGGCTAGCTCCCTCTCACACGCGTGGGATTGTCGTAGCTAAGGGTTCTAGGGAGAATAAAGTCGACCAGCGTTCAATAACATTCGTGACGAGGACGAAAAAATTCCACGCAGCAGCCGAACTCACACTCCAAAATGGAGTTCGAAAACTTTCGTGGATGGTGGATGTGAGGGAACGAATCGAATGTAAGAAGTGTTGTCCGTACAGTGCAACACAGGTGATGTTGGGTAAAATAATAGTAATAAAATTGCTGCTAAGAACTTTTTGTAATTTTATTTCACTTAATGCTATGTTTTTGTGTACTGTGCCGCTTTGATTGTTAGCGAATCCAGTTTCAGGAAGTGGATGGTGTTAAAATAGTACGAGAGATCGCTCTATCGTTGGACAGCATGAAGGATGTGGACAAGGTGTGCGCAATTACAGCAGCAAAAGTGCCGATCGTAAAGTTTACATGGAGGGAACTAACAGTGCAAGGAGAGTGGGTTTTATATCGAGAATTTGGCAGCTTTTAAAATATTGTTGAAAATCAGGTGTGGTTGCAGCATAAGCTACTACAATGTGTTGGCTTTGTATAATACAGAAATGCTTAAGAAGTACTGCCAATGGGACAATCGCGTCGCACCCTTAGGGGTTTGGGTGAAGCGGGTGAGTTTTTAGTGTACTCGGTTGTTACATTGCGTATTAATTAGATACAGTTGCGTTTCGAGTTCTTTCGCTATTTCAGGTGCATGGTTTCTTTCTTGCAGTCAATGTTTCTTCCTCAATTGTCTTTGAGAGCAACAAATTTGAAAACGGGTTTTCTTAATGTTACCAAAGATTCAATGTTTTTCATCAATAAGCAGACACGAGGTTGTTAATATAGAATTTATTAGAACATTTAAATTAGTTGGTGCACAGTCGTCGTCCATGCATTACTCTGCGCGGCTGCTATCAACCAACTAACTAACCAATTACTTACAACAAATAAACGGTAGGTGTTTAAATGAAGCTGTTTCTTATGCGAATGCAAATTTATTTGTTAACTTTTATCTGCTGGGGTTATGAAAGTGTTTGGCTTAGTAGATCACATCTCAGTTTGACCTTTCCAGGCTCTCAAGAAGGCGAAACCGCCGAAACGTCAGCAATTGTGTTCTAATAAATTCTATATTAACAACCTCGTGTCTGCTTATTGATGAAAAACATTGAATTATCAATTAATGCCGAGGTTAACAGAAAGTCGGTCTTGGGAATTACCAAAGATTGCCAGTTTTTTATTGCTTAGTAAACCCTATAAGAAAAAGTCTAATATTTTTTGTTCCATCTTGTGTTTACCGCTTCATCCTAGCTAGGAAGTATTTCTGAGTCCAAATTGCTTGTAGTTGAATTCATTCCTCAAATCGTGACACCAAGCTGAGGTGGAGTTCGACATTCTAATTCAGAAACCCATCCTAGAGTGAACCAATATTAAGTATTGCCACAAAACAGTAATAACATTGCAAATACCCCTCCACAAGGGCTGACGACTTCCTGTGGTTATGGTACAGGGACGCAGCAGCACAGGCGTCAGGTGGAATCTCTGGAAATGTACTAATTAATTGGAAGGTGTACGATGGGTTCTTAAGGTAAAGGGGTTCTAGAAGAATCCAAGTTATTTTATGTGTCCTAGAAGATTGTGCAGCGCTTTAAATGAATGTGACGGATTTCTGAATCCAAAAATACTTTTGTATACAAATTTGACATTTCAATGTTCTATTTTCTTTGTTCACCTTTTATTTATGATTCGTCTCAGTGGGCAAAATCTTGCGATATTTGTGACGCCTCCCGTGGTTCACTGTCGTCATATGCCTTCACTATTCTAGTTATTCATTATCTTCAAAACTGTGTGCCACCAGTTGTGCCACGTTTGCAAGAGGTACACCTGTTCCAGAGCTATTTAATTTCTATGTCAATATTACACTTTTTAATATGTTTATTTTTCTCATCTGTCCCATGAAATTAGTGAAATTGGAATTTTCAAGTTTTATCTGCTTCCAGGATTTCCGAGATAACCAAACGGTGCCGGTTCTAGTGGAAAATAGTGATGTTTATTTTCACCGTGATGTGATCGATAGATGGTCAGAGAATCGAATGTCTGTCGGCAAGCTGTTCACTGGCTTCCTTGATTACTATGCCCGCTTCGACTTTGAAACGAAGGTTCGTGTTCTTCTTTAAAGTTTTGACTACTAGCTTGAATCGTGCTTTTGTTTTGAAAGCCGTTTATATCTGCTTATTGATATTAATCATTGGTACTGTTACTATTAGTACTGTATGATTTAGAAGATTGATCTTTTTCCCTAACACATATTCTCAGGACGTGTGACGCGCATAGTCATTGAGGTGATCCAATGTTTTATTACAGATGGTAAATCACCGTCGTATATGTTATTATATTAAATTCATCTCTATGAAATCCTTCCGCTACCGTACGTCAGAGCTGACATCGCGGAAATTAAATGTGGTCCTAGTGTGACCGACTACTTAAGAATGGTTGGATTAGAAATGTCATTCATTCAGCTGGTCATCCTATAAGTTGGTGCATGAGATCTGAGTTACATCGAGAGCTGAATATAATTTTTTGAGAGAACTGTTATAAAATAAGGCTCAAAATTTTAGTGGCCAGTACGAACAACAGTTATTTAGAATGATGCGATGCTATACAGCAGTTTTCTCTGAATAGTCATTCGTTATTGAATGGAAAGAAAACCATGTTGCGACTTTAACACATGAGCGATAGCGCGCGTTTTTAAAACTATTCACTTGGATATTTAGATGACCCGTCCTAATTGGTTGTGTGGACCCCAGAATAACTTCCATTTTTTCTAAATTTTGCTGATTTAGCCACTGTGGCTCGCTGGAGTCCCGGGGTCAGTCAGACCAAATTCTGCCCCGTGTCGCCACCACCACGGCCAGTCGCCGCACTTGTGGATCAAAAGGACATTTGCCACTATGTGACTAGCTTCATACCAAGGTGGTAGATCTTGCTATTGGCTTACTCTTAACTGGGCATCCTGATGGAAACACCAGACTCTTTCCCATCATGGAAGACCCTGCTGGTGGGGGAGGAGATGAATCCTCCCGCTGTACATCGAAACCCGTCACTCAGCAAAACACGATGAACGAACTCCGAGCTACGATCAGGCGGTAAACCGTTGGGAGGTTTTAAAATTTCATACTCCAAATTTCAAGAAATACTGAATCAATACAATAAGACATGCATGTGTATGTAAAATCTTGTGCACTGATATGTCAATGAAGATACATGGAAGCAAAATTAGTCTGCATAAATACAGTAGTACAAAAATATGAGTTGTACAGTGCTCACGTATTCGTTGATGTTTTAAACAACCAGTCGCTGTCAAGAATTATTTGGGATTTTAGCATCTTAACATGTACTGCAGGAGCGCGTGTGGCGCAGTGATTGGAGGCGCCCTGCTACACACACATAGGATCGATCTCCGCGCCCGTGGCCAACCAGGCTTTCCATCCCTCTAGGGTCGGCAAATTGGTGCCAGACTTGTCTGGGATGTTAGCATCATTGGCTGGATACATCGGTATGCTACTGCGAACCATTGTAAAGGCCAGATATGCACCCAATCACCTCCAATGATGCTTAGTGAAATCGAATGCATGGCGCATCAGGGATTCATCAACGCCGAAACTTTTATGCTTTTTTTTATCCTTCAAATGCGACTGCCTCCTTCGCTATTTGAATGGGTCAACTTCACATAAGCAATACATTTATATAAGGCCATGCGGATTTAACAACATTTCTAGTCATCTCATTTCCTACTGGCCGTGATCGAATGGAATTACATTTCGTTTACGCTGAAATCCGATGCAATCAAATACAGCGCTGTAGTGTACAAGTTTTTTAGATCATATACATATATATATATACGTATATATATACACATGTATGCATATATATGCATGTATATATATATATATACTGCATATCCAGTTTTCTCTATATCGTTTGTTATCGCCGTGCCATTATTTTATAGGTCGTACAAATCCGTCGCAAGAAACCATTGTTGAAATGTGAAAAGATGTGGCATCGATCTATATGCATTGAAGATCCATTCGATCTTTTACACAATCTAGGATCAGGTGTTTCAAAGAAAAGTGAGCTCTTCGCCTTTTTTTCCCCTTTTTCTTCTGTCTTTTGCAGTTTATCATTTAGTGTACGTGTTTATTATCCAAAATATCCATAATTCGCGAAAACGTTTCCTGTTATCCGATATTCGAAGTAACTTCTTGAAAGTGAAAGGTGTACTGCTTGAAGAAGAAATGCCGTACCATCTTTGTGAGGCCTATGGGGTGAGTTTATGAATTTTGCGTGCGTGTGTTTTCTTTAAGATCTAACTGCCATTTTTTTCCGTGCTAACTATTTCTCTAATAGGGGTAATTCTAGAGTTTGCTACTAAAGACGTGCCAGTTGGGCCCAGCACCTAGCACTCGGCAATGTCGAAAATGCCTTTGTATAGGCCATTTTGCGGAGAACTGCCAGAAGTATGTATTATAAGTTTTCTTAACATTGAGAAACCTCTGACCTTCACTTATTTTCTGGATATGCTTGCAATTAAATAAAATTTTGAATTGGAACGTATTTCCTTACCGTTGATTTTTTTGGTGCGACAATTCCTGAGTAGATTTCTTCACGGGTGCGAACGACCCGTACTAATATAATCCCCGTACTCTGAGATAATTCGATTTAAAAATCAGAAGTTGTAGTAGATAAGAGGTCGATATTCAAAACTCAGCGAGAATAATTTTTCATAGGTACAGATAATTCTCTCATTTGTTAAAAATTTTCTGGTTAATATTTTTGGAAGATTAGAGAAGGTCTTGGAAAGGTTTAACTAAATTGTCAGAACGTATATTTTTAGAGGCTTAGCTCAACGATCGCTGCCTCGGAATGAGTCCAGGCTAGAGAAGTCTCGTGTAAGTTTCTGTATCTTGTAACAGTGATTTTCTTTTTTTGCAGTAGCCTTCTTGTCTGTTAACACCATAGAATTCAAAGAGCCACATAAATATCTTATCTGCTGTTGATATTTTGCCAAGTCTTGTTCCGCAGGTACTGTTTTCTTTGCTTGTCAAACAGTGGCCACTTTCAACTCTGATGGATAATGCCCGACATGCGTTGAATAAAATGTGTTTAGTGCGAAAATAATTACTTAGTTATCCTACTAGATGAAGTTCTAAAGTGTTCTGGCGTCTACGAAATGCTTGTACGTTATTTCACGTACCTTTATCGTCAAAGTTCGTGTATATTGAACTCAAATAAAACGGGGTAAACGGGTTTTCATTCAGTAGGGCACAGTGGTGTTCTCCAGTCCACGCTGTTATTTTCGGGTGCCTCGCTCATGTCAGAATGTTTAAAAATATAAATTTTCTTCAGTTTTTTTTTTTGAGAATTTTACTTTTAAGAGTGTTTAAAATTGATTTTTCTTTCATTTTCATATAAATTTTATGGGCATTATTTACATATGTATATATACATATGTGTATATACACATGACTATAACACGCAGTCTTTCGTGTGCATATGAGAGGCTCTGAACTCTTCCAATATTTTTGGTGTGAAATTATCGTCAATTATCGGGAACAAGCTAGTGTTGTGCATTAATTCAACATAGCTCACAGTGGGTTATTAATTTAAATAAGTGACAGTAGAATTTAGACATCGTAGTCATCCAGCTAGCCATTCTGATCTTCTGCCAAAATAATTTCCTGTTCTTTTTTCGAGACAACAAAAAGTATTTTATTGTTTTTACATACTACAAGAGAAATTATTTTCCACTTTTTTTCCCTTCAGACTCGTATTTCGAATACCATAGCAATTGAACAACCAATATTTTGTTCTTTTTTTTCAATTTTCACCTCAGTGTATCATTGGTGTTTGCGATGGAAATGCTTGCATTTGAATTTATGATTATATGAATTATGTTTCCATCTTTTTTTTGAAAGTTTTAATTCTAGAAAATGCTTAGAGTTGTAAAATATTTGTAAAAACTGTGTACACCTTGTAGAGATGCGTATAGTGTACTAGTTAGAATTCCCCTTAAACGCACATGGGTTACGATACCGCGCCACAGTATCACAAAGCCTTCTATCCCCGGAGTCGGAAGATTGGTACCAGATCTGTCTGGGAGGATAGTAGCACTCATGTGTCGGTAGGCAACCACGAGTCAATATTTAGGCGAAATATTTATTCACTCACCTCTAACGACGCTTAATGATGTCGAATGCTTCAGAGATTGATCAACGCCGGTAGCATTATCTCTTATCCTTGTAGAGCAACAGATCAAAGTTTCTCATTTAAGTCTTCTAAGATCCCAACTTCTTAGCTACCCTGATGATGATGACATTATTATCAATTAGTGAAAACTCAGCAGTGGTTTTGGCGCATGAACATATATGTCGGACGAGGTTCTCAGTCCTCATATGGCAGTCTTCTTACTTTTTCTTTCTAGGTTTTTTTTTACTCTTCAATACATCCTCGATGCTCTTAGAAGCTTCCCAAGTCGCTCGTTTCCTTCTGCTCAGCTTTGGAGCCAGGTCGTTCATATTGATTTCTTGACCTAGGTAGATATAACTGGAGCATGCGGAGATATTTGTTCCGTTGAGCGTGAATGGGGCATGCGAAACCAATCTGTTCTTCATGAACATCGTTTTGTGAGATTTAGTCGAAGACCGATCTTTCCACAAGCTTTACCAAAATCGGCAAGCATTCGTTTCGCTTGGCTAGTGTTTGTTGTTGCAAGAACGGTGTCATCGGCAAAGCGAAGATGGTGTAACTGCCGACCGTCGATTTTCACTCCCATATTATCCCATTCCAATGTTCGCATAACGTTCTGGAGGGTGGCGGTAAATAATTTTGGCGAGATGGTATCGCATTGCCTAACTCCTCTTTTGACGTCAATGTTAACATCGCTGTAGAATGATGATACCTTGGTTGTGGAATTTTTGTAAAGCTCACAAAGAATCTTTATATACTGAGCAAGGTCTCCCTGACATTCAAGGGCTTCTATGAATTCTTCTATTTTATTTAAGTTAAAAGCCTTCTCTAAATCGATGAAAGTGAGACAGAGCGGTCTTTTGCACTCTCGCGATACTTCAATGAGCCGTGCTACCGTGTGGTTGTGGCCCATCGTACTAAATCCTTTTCGAGTTCCTGCTTGCTTACATGGCTGTCCTTTGTCCAGTGTTTTGTCAATCCTGTTTAGGATGACTCGAAAGAAAAGTTTGTAGACGACAGACAGCATTCAGATTGGGCGAGAACAATAACATGGTTTTGCTGATCTTCCACTTAGTAGAGACCTTGCATTCAGACAGGTAACGTGTGAAGATCCGAGCCAGTGTGTGTTTACGAGGACAGGCGGAAAGTTCTTCAGGTGTTTTAGTCTTATCCTGTCCGGACCTGGTGCTGTTCAATTTTTCACCGACGAAATAGCATGTCGGATTTCGGAAGGGAGAACCGGTGGTATAACATATACATCCTCCTTTACTGCATGTGAGAGCAGGAGGACGTGGCTATCGAAGAGATCTGAGTAGTATTCGCGAATAATTTTTTCCATTGCCTTTCTTGACGCTATAACTTTTCCCCGCCTGGCCGTCGGAGTGCAACCATCTTGGTCTTGTAATTGGCGAAGCTACGGTGGGCTTTGCCAGTGCTTTTCCCACCCTCTGCAGCTTCGACCATAACTGCTGCTCTTCTCTCTTTATGATCTTATTTTATCACCTGTCTGCATTGTTTTGCAAGTTCAGACGTTAGTTCGTGGTTGCCTGCATCTTGCGCGATTCCACGCTGACGTATCAGCTCGAGTCTTTCCGGAGATAGACATCTCTTGGTGACTTTCGAACTCTCAGCTTTCATAGCGCTAACGTGAAGATGTTGAATGAGTCGATCGTATTCTTCGTCAATGTTATCGACAACAACATCTTTCCAACAAGTGACTAATGAATCGAATAAGTTCCAGTTTACGGTGGTTTTGGGACTTAGTTTTTTTTTTCGAATTTAGCGGCTTCTTTCCGCGATAAATTGGAAGAGCAGCGACATCGGTTAGGGAAAACCTTCGATTTATTATGATGTGGTTTATTTCGTCATGGTACTCTCCATTGGGAGACTCCCACGTCCAGATTTGGGGGGAATGGGGCTTCTAGAATTGCGAGTTATCATGGATGGTCTTGGTCGTCATGATGAAGTCAGCCAGTTGCTCACCCTGCTCGTTCGAGTTTAATCCATGGGTCCTAATCTGACTTAGCGTTGAAATCTCCTGTGATGAATTAAAGAATGTATGGTCTTCTCTGTAGAACTTCTCCAAGTCCATATTATAATGATTCGACTTCTTCTTCGTCATGGTTTGATGTCGGCGCATAAACGACGAAGATTGTCAAAGCCGGTATTGATTCACATCTTTTTAATCATAAACGCCCGATTCGGGTTGTTAGTTGTTCGAATGAATCGATGTTCATGGACAAACTTGTGTTGACGAAAACGCCGACGCCGCCAACTCCTCTGTTCCGAGGAACAGTTCTTTTTCGGTGTCAGACGGCGTTCAGTAGGTCTCGTCGTCTCCTATCGGCCAGTCCGACGGCGTCGTTCCCTATCCTTCTTTCCTGCATGATCGTCTCCACAATCGAGGACTCGAATGAGTGTGCGTGCATTGTAGGTACAGATCTTCACCTTAGTTCTTTGCGATTTAAGCGGCTTAGAATGGCCCTGAGCTTTTAGCGGCCTCTCCGTACTCGTTCTTCTCAACGCTGCCGAATTGGGAGCTCCGGGGTCAGGGAAACGAGGGCCGTTTCACTTATTGTGTTTAGCACTTTGATACCGACGTATAGTTTGCTGGGCTCTGAACGTGCGGACTGGGTGTACTCACGGGTATAGCTTCCTAGTCTCTCCAAGAGTAGGTGAGGAAGCTAAATCTTTGGAGACAACTTCTAACCGCCTTCCATGTACTTTCATGTCACTTGATTACAGGCTTTTGTCCGATTTGACTTGTAGAATACAATCGGGATAATCTAGAACACCACCACACACGCATTCATGAATAACCCTCGTAAATACAAAAGTATGTGCCAAATCCACGCAACAGTAAGAGGGAGTCCATTTCCTGGATCCACTTGATCCAAAGGATCCAAAGGTTGCTTTTGGTCTGCGATTAACCCCCTATCCGCCAATGGTGGACGCGCCCCGTAACCTCGCACCTAGCTGGCCCGAGACCCGCCATATGAAGGAGATCCGTGGAAATGAAAGTTGATTGCCAAAGATACACAACGTATTTTGCATAACCGACGACTTTTAAGGCTTTCTAGCACCGTAATTGGACAGTGTTGAGTTTTTATGAATTGACATGACTAGCACTTAATGGCTTTGTTAAGAGTCACCATGTTTTTTCTCGTGTTTACTGCACTTATGATACCAACTTCACTGTCACATGCGTAACAAATTAGCCCGGTATCTAGCTTGATAAATTTCGTTTGATATAAAGTATTCCTTTCCATGATCCATCTTTGGGTTATGGAATTGATTCAAATTCGCGAATTCCACTCGCCGATGTTTCAGGTTGTTCTTAACGTTTTGGCGACTTTGTGTACACAACAGAGTGCTTTTTCGAAGTTCTAGTTCTTCATATAGATGTCCTTTTATGTGAGAATAAAAGTGATCTATTCATCTCATCAATATTTTCGTCCGACTTAACGCACCTTTTAAACACTTCTTGTATATTTGTACCCGAACTTATACAATCTCCGTCTGTGGTTTCATGGTGGCCATTCATACAATGTTGTGTTGCGTTTTGCTCAAAGGAAATGATTTGGAGGCTTATGAACTTGTTGGATTGTCACAAAATGTACAGTGATATTTCAAAACCGATTTTTGTGCACTAGTCTTCCTTGGGCATCGTTTAATAGTAGTACTTGCTTCCCCTAAAGTGAAATGCAAGGTAAGAGGATGTTAGGCATGTTTTTTTGGGCATAACACTTTCTTGACGCCTGAATAGCAACTTTTTCTCGGCCAATAGAAAGCCTACTTTGTACGTCTTGTTAAACGATCACTTCCTATTCTTTTGTACATGTATAAGATGCTAATTATCTCGCAAAATCCTCTATAACCATCACTAGGCAATAATGCAACACTTCATAATTTTGCTTAGAGATAGAAATGGTGTGTGGGGATAAGTTTCGGCTACAGCACACCTAGTCTCATATGGAGCTGGTGGTCTTGCCAAGCAAGTAGAGTAGACCCAGATGGCATGGGTTTTAACTTCTTTTTCGATGAAATTATTAAAATATTTGAGTGAGTGGATGCATGTAACTATGAGCTTTTCTTTGCCTCGATGAAGGGAAAAACCGCCGAAACAATAACCGTTAAGGAATAAGTGGTCTATTTAACAAATTCACGTGAGCTCTTCGCGAAAACAATACAATATCGGTGAAGCTTTAGCGTAGTCACAATATATCTTTTACATTCTTGTTGTACTCTCATTTACCCATGAAAGTCGAAAACTTTGGTTTTTATTAGTTTCGGTCGTAATATTGTAAAAACTTACCATGTTTTTCTTTTCTTTTGTTTTCTTTTCTTTTCCTTTTCTTTCTTTTTTGCCCTGAAGTGTGGCATTTTTCAGATCGATGTTTACAACGGTCCAAGCCAAAAACATGTGTTTGGAACGCAAAGCCATGTTTCCGTCGGAGGACGTGCTCTTTACAGAGTAAAACAGACTCGTTTCTGATCTGTGTGGTGTTTGGAATTTTTCAAAATTCCAAGGTATCGAATGCTTTTTTTTTTCGAGAATCCCTAGGATTCTCTTTGAATTATGCATTTTTAATGATAATATAGTCTATGAAAAGACCGTTTTGAGAGTAGTTTATGTATCATCTGTCCAGGAGATGTGCATAACAGATAAAGTTGTTTTGGTGTTAACTTTTGTTTCTTTTTATAAAGCTTTCGTCATTGTTTTTTCTATTTCTATGTAGTGCATATCAGCAATTTTTTTACAACGTTATAAAAACGAAGTAATGTTTCCCACTTTTCTCAGTAGGTAACGTCCACCCACAAGCTCCGAAACTGTTAGGGTTAAAACAACTGGTGAAAAATCGTTTTGTAATATATGCGCTTCCTTATTACGTTGACATTTATGGCGCTGTGTAGATGTTTTTTCATTGTTAGCGTCCATTAAGTGAACTATAATTACAGACTATGTACAACAGCATTGTAATGTCATACTAATTGGTCCTTATGTGACACGCACTTCCTCTTGGTTTGCAAGAATGTCTTTTGCCGTCAAAGTGGATAAGACTCTTTTTATCTCATGGACTTGTACTTTCGTACTTGCTCTACTACCTTTATACCTACGAGTATTGCCTCATTAATGCTGTTCTTGAAATTTTTTCGATCATTTTCCTGGTTTCTAAGTATTACTGAGATGAAATCTTCTAGATTCTTCTTCTTCGTTTAGTCGGTTTCACTGTTAGAATTGCGATTGATGGATCATAGAATGTTTTGCTTAGCTCGAACTAGGTCAAACTGTTTATGAGCGGGAACTTTGTTGCTTCCTTTAGTCCTTATTCTTCTTATCAAAATGTGTTCGTATTCTGACGTGTTGATTAACATGTTCCTAAAGGTTGCACTTTGAATAACTGTACGTTTCCTGATAGCGAAAGTACAACACATGGCTTTTTGTTTTATTTGCGGTATTAATGTAGATCTATGTTCTATTTCTGCTTTTCTCCTCATCGGAATCTATGCAAATGGCGTCCTTGGATTTCTTACGTTCGAAATCCTCATTTCTAATTATTGAAGCGTGTTAGAAATTGTCACTGGCACAACAGTAAGCAATGATCGAGTTGTTGGGATTCATGTAAGATTGTAGCTGTGGTTTGCTTGTGTCACAAGGTTGTGGTTTCGGTTAGATCTTCCTGGTAATTCAGGCCAGCTCGTTATGCAGCGGAACTGATCCGGCGCTGATATCTTGTGCAATTAGTTCTGATGTATTATTTTCACCGTTTTTCTGCTCATCGTTTATGTTTTTACATGGTGATGTGGGTGTAATATTGCTGATTTATTGGATCAATTCTCGAAACTTCGTTAGAAACGACCGTATATTTTTTGGAACTTGCTCGGAGTAGAAGAAGAAGTTAGGAAGCGTCTTTGTTTAAAAGCTTGTAAATAAAGATCTGAAGCAGAATCTAATTCCACTATCTTATGGGGACGTTGAATCGTGGTATTATTATCAGTCATTCATTATTCTACTTTTTTTTCTGTGTCGTACATTGGTTCTTTCTTTTCCTGCCATCATTACTATCGCCAGACCCTTGCAGATGCTCTACCCAGTCACATCTGAAACAGCATTGCAAGAGCTATTTCGGCCTAATCATTATCGTTTGCACTTCTTGATTCCGCATTTTTTCTAGTCAGCAAAGGTATCTGTAGTGAATAGTTTCAATGCATCAGAAATTTGTAGTAACGGCTGTAGCAGGTGCATGTGATTATTGGTGGTTGTTTGCAACTATTTCTGTTGCTTCTGTTTGTAATGGATAATGGTGCTGTTTTTGATTCTTCTGCGACCTAAATTTGAATACTTACAATTCACTAAATATCAAATCCAGGAACACCATAGTCAAAGGGTTCTGAACACATTAAGCATCACTTAGGTACTACTTGGATACTTGGATGGTCCGTTTTCAATGGTGTGCGGGTACCAGCATAATTTCCATTTTTGGAGTTTTGCTGGTTTAACCATAGTTGTTGTGTGGAGCCTCGAGGTCAGTCTGGCCAAAGTTTGCCCCAGGTCGTCACGACCACAGGCAGTAGCCGCGCTTGTGGATCAGAGGGAGATTTGCCATCATGCAACTAGTTTGATTCTAGGACGATAATGAATCTTGTTGATATCGGTTTACTCTTACGTGGGATTCTTGATGGAAACGCTGGACTTAGCCTACGAGACCTTGCTGGGGGTATTTCTGTGACAAAATTGTAGAACTAGGTGGCCGGATCCAGTCCAGTATGATGACAGTAAGGAGGTTTTGAGAAGAATCTGTCTTCTGTTTCTGGGAATGTGATACATCTTCATATTGACCTCTCATTCATGCCATCCCATTAGATGTTCTCGATTTCCAGCGCAAATTTCAATGTATGTTCTGGGAAAATGATTTTTATGTAGCTGTTTGCTGGCTAGGAGTCTGCAATGCAATTTCAATTCTCCATTTCGGTTTCTGTTTCAAATACAGGGAATGTATGGCATAACCTTAGAGACACCATTTCTCGATCTGGCGCTGAGCCAAGCGCACCTGTCACATGCTCGGGGTTGGGAACTCGGTGCCAGAGTTGTCCTTTAGGCTAACGAAAGCTGGTGACTCCCTGTCATGGAGACTTGGGAAAGCAGTAGTACGGTTATCCCAAGATTCTAGTGAGAATCATCTCAAGCAGCAATTGCAAATGTGAAGGCTTTGGTGTAGAATGAATACGAGGAAATGAAACAAATGGAAGAAAGTACTGAAATTACCATAACATGTGTTGTCGGGTGATCCAGAAAGCTCCAAACTTCTCAGTCGGGGGTAGAGCACTGGTTAGCAGTATAATGCGGCTCACATGGTCATTAGTTCGATCCCTTGCGACGGAGTAGTCGGATCCGCCAGTTATGTTTGATGGAAGATTGCGAGTTTCTATTTGTCGTCTTGATGAAAACATTGATATGGTACGTCGACAGCTCCTTGCAAATCAATGGTAAACTGGTGTCATCACTGTCTTAAGCATCTCCAGAACGCTTACTGTTGAATGTATGGTGCTCAATGCTTCATCGTTTTATTCTTTGTGATACTACGAATAGTAGTACACATTCATGATTTAGGGGCGATTTATCCAATTTGTGGCCGAAGCCCACTTTCGTGGATCGCATCATATATCTAGGTCTGTCTAAGTTTTACAATGTTTTCTTCTAGAAAATCGTTCAATATGGTTTCTTATTGTTTACTGTAAAAGCATGCATATGTGCTTATAGGATGAAATGAATCCATCGCATCCACGCTCGTCCACCTCGGAAATTTCATCCTTTCATACTTATACTGGTACTAGTGGATTGGTCTCCGTGAGTAAACTGCCATGTATACCATCATTGGCAGGATCGTACTGTGAGTTTCATGTTATGTGTTTATTCATTTCGTATTCCAAAAGAACTGTGTAGCGTATCGAATGTAGCACCGAGCACAAGGTCACTGGTTCGAACTTCGTCAAAGGTCTTTTGATGCCCCCATTTTTTTTTATTGAATTGCGATATTCGTAGCTAAGTAAATAACCAAAAAAATCAATGCAGGTTGGTATACAGAGAGGTAGTTGTTTGTTGACGTACATGTGGCATATGGGTTTACTGGGTTTTATAAATTCTACCGGATCTGCTACCTGTAAAATTTTACCTTAATACTTTCTTTATGTGTTGCTTGTACCAATACCATAAGATGAACTAGACTGATTGACGTTATCAGTTTTTCACTGCTGAGCTTTAATCTCCTAGTCTCGTTTTCTCTTTCTTTAGGTCGAGCGTAAGTTTTTATCGTAATTGTATCAGCAAATGAAATTACATTTTGTAGTAAGTTTGTGGTAACTTTGATCAATAATTGTAATATTTACATTGATAAGAAAAGTGAACTAGAAAACAGGAAAGGATGAAACAGACATGACAGCAGAAAAAGCTTCCACTTAGTGCACGTTCACAGTTTCGTGCGAATATAGAACTTATCAAGGAATATTTTAACGTTTTTTCTCGTCTTTTTTTTTTCCATTGTTACTATGTAACTTACTTCCAAATGTAGCTATGATAGTGTTCTGTAGAGAATATTAGAGTAGAAATGAAAAGCTTTCGTTTACTTATCAAATGGAAACAAGCAGTCGTCAATGTCCAGGAGTGGCCGGCATGATTTCTGTAGATTTCATTTTCTTTCTGGTGGTTTGTTTCAATTCGCAGAAATGTCTTCTTACACTTCCAGAAATCAGTCAATAATTGTGGAACACAAGTGTTATGTTGGACGTTTTTGTCGGGAAAAACTATTCTGCGCTTAAAATGTATGAAAAACCTTTCCATTTTCTGCCTTCTATATGGCAGTGTATTATGGACCGCAGGTGTCTATGGTGGGGAATGAACGCGCTATTGCCCTTTCCGGGGAGTAACACGTTCACCACCACCTATGCGGGTCCTTCGTTGATGGCGCTGGTCGATAGAACTAGCTGAGAGTTACTGTTTATTGTCGAAAAAAAACGAACCATGTTCGTAAAGGTTGAAAATTGGGTGTCATCTATCGCGGCAGAAAAGCAAAAATAGGCGTCATCGCGGGTGTTCATATAACAAAACGGTAAAAAGTTTTGTTACTTACCTGGATACATGGATGGCCTGTCGTCACTGGTCCTGCGGAGGCCCCAACATAATTTCTACTTTTTCGGAGATTTTGCTGGCTTAGCCATTGTGATTCCCTGAAGACCCGAGGTCAGCCTAGCCAGTCTGTCCCAGATCGCCACCACTACAGGTAGTCGCCGCCCTCGTGAATGAGAGGGAGATTTGCCACCATGCGACTAGTTTGATACCAGGACAGTGATGTGTCCTGTTGTTGGATCGGTAAAAAGTTTTGTTACCTCAACAAAACCCTGAAAACTTAAATTTCAGCAGTACTGTAAACAGTATTGTCATCGTATTCTTTGTGTCGTATATTGATTGGTAGATAAGACCACCTTCACAGGGTTCATGTCATGGGGGATGGAAAATGTGCCTGCTCCTAGGTTGGTCAAAAACTTGACCTGGGATGCAAATCTATGAGTGCTGCGGAATTATGAGACATTCTTTTCTGTGGTCTATCTTTAGGTTCGGAGTTGATCAAAATTCAAGAGTTCTGCTCGACACTGTTTTAGATTCGTGAGCAAGATTAATAACGTTTCACCTAGAAATTCCCGCCATGTTTTTGCATGTAGTGAAGTAAATAGCTTAAGAGTTGTCGGCGTTCGTCTATACACGAGGGATGTGCCATGCATTCTCCTTCGTTAACATTGTTGGAGGTGATTAAATACATATTTGGCCTTTACAGTAGCTCACGATATTATCCTCGTACACTGATCTACCAGCAATATGCTGACTCCGGAGGGTTGGAGGGCTTGATGGTCCTAGGGCACAGGAATCGATCCCATGTGTATTGCAGGGCGCCTCCGACCACTGCTCTACACGCGTAGTGAAGTATTTCGTTCAAATTGTGATTTCTCACTCAGGTTTTTCTTTTTCATGTAGGAACAAAATGCTCTCCCAATATCGCCAATAGATTTATCGTCGCTGATCGTTGCACGTCTTCATACGGGTGTTCAGGTATACTGCACTCGACCTCACGTAATCCACGCCGTTTTTGTCGAGATTGATGCGAAGTTGTGTTGCACAAAGAGAAGTATATGGTTTACTTCTTCATCAAAGTTTTCTTCTGTGTGGGGCAAAAAGTGTCTTGCTCGTTTGTTATCGTGGTACACAGTGTTTGATGAGAAATGCTTCTGGAGTTATCCTAGAACCTTCTAAAACGTGGGCCATACCATGTTCATCACCATCGTTTAATCCATATTTCATGCGTTACTTGCTTTTGATTAGTTACAACCTAGATATTTTTATCACGTAGTGAACCACAACGATAAATCGGCAATCACTAAAAGAAATTTTGTGGAGTTTGCTTAACCCTTACTTAGAACGAACATGCGTTATGGACGAGTTATCTTAAGAAACCAAAAGCGCCCGTAGTGCGTCGCATATGTGGGTGGTTTTGAATCTGTTATTTCTTGAATTTTTGCATTCGTTATTCGACGTTCTGTTAGTTTGCCTACGCGTTTCATGTGCTACATTTCGTTCTGTAGCGCATGTAGCGCAGTGGTCTAAAGAACCTTACGCTACACACTGGATCGATCCCTGCACTCCAAGTTCACAAAGACTTCCATCCCTCCCGAGTTGGCAAATTGGTAACAGACTTGTCTGGGAGCATATCAGCACAGACTGGATAAATCGGTAGGCCAACGTGAGTCATTGTAAGGGCCATATATGGAATCCAGTCACCTCCATTGATGCTTAATTGAAGTCGAATGTGTGACGTATCCCTGAATTAATTCCTAAGCATCGCCACAACCAACATTCTATGTGAACTATTTTGGAGATGGTGAGCAGCTGTCATGCATAACATGTCCAAATGATGACTTTCCTGATGCCCACGGTGATTATTAGATAATTAGCAGAATTGCAGTTGATAAAATTAGTACTTTACTCCTCCCAACGGTTTACCGCTTCATCGTGGCAGGGAGGTGTTCCTGGGCGTCGGACCGCGATGTACAGCGGGGGATTCATCTCCTGGCAGGGTCTCCCAAGCTGAAAAGGAGTCCGGCATCTCCAGCAAGAAACTCAGCCAAGGTTAAACTAATACCAGAATCCACCACCTTCCTGGTATCAAAGTCGCATGGTGGCAAATTTCCCGCTGATCCACAAGGGCTGCAACTGCCTGTAGTGGTGACGACCTGGGGCAGACTTTGGCCAGGCTGTCCTCAGGATTCCAGGGAACCACAATGGCTTAACCAGCAAATCTCCGAGAAATGGTGATTACGGTGGGGCCGGCACAATTAGTGAGGGTGGGCCGTTCACGTATCAAGTATCAAGTAAGTACTTAGTAAGTGTGGGACTATATTTCCACACTTTGTATCAGAATTATACTAGGACATTAGTGTACATGATATCTCTCTCTTTTTTGCGCTACAACATCGTGATAGTTGTTTGTTTTGTTGATGTTATACAATGTAATGTTTTGTTACATGATGTAAAAACGTTGCTGTAATACATAATTGAGTCCTATAAAATGGGTTTAGAAGGATATGAGGATAAGGCTGTCGGTGTTGATCAATCCCTGCTAGATACAGTATGCATTGGACTTCATTAAGAATCCTTGAAGGTGATTGAATGCATATCTGGCTTTTACACTGACTAGGGGTGGCCTACTAATTTTCAAATCGGTGCTGCTATCCTCCCAGACAGGTCCGGAACCAATTCGCCGACCTACCACGGAGGAATGGAAGACTTGGTGAGCTTGAGGCGCGGCGATCGATTCCATGTGTTTTGCAGAACGCCTCCGACCATGGCGCTACACGTGGATATAATGTAGGTATAACAACTAATTATGTTTAATTTGCAGAGTTTTGAATACCAGAGTAGCGATACCATACATTGAAATATTTTTCGGTACTACAAATTACCACGTTTCATCGATCTCTTAGTGATGCGGTAATATTGACGTAGAAGATATATGACTTTGACTTCAATATTTGATTGGTCTGCTCCTCTATAATTTGCGATGCTTTATGATGATCTCTTATCGACAAAATGAGTTTGAAGCAATTGAATGTTCTCTGCTTAACCGTCATTTTCCATACTGTCACATTGGGATTCAGCGACCATATTTCGATTGGGGTTGTCCAAATTAAACTCACTGTTGTGTTCAAAGTGTTACTGAGTCCGAAGCCAGGATTTACATGAATGTGGGCAAATTAGCTCGTCGCCGTAAGTTGGAGGGCGTAACGTGGGCTGAATACAGTGCATAGGTGTGGTTCGCATTGACGGTCGAGTAAGCATCGAAAAGAATTTTATCAAGTGTTGAAGGTGGTCTGAACTTTGAAATATATTGCCTTTTGATTGATGGATAAGCGGCAATCATGCCATTTTATTTTTGCCACCTAACTAGTCTTTAGGAGGCGGTTACCAACCTTAGTAACCATGGTAGACATCGTCCGGCGTAACAGGCAACCATCGTGTCGGATTTATTTCTAGTGGGTCAGAACTACCAAGAAAAGGGAATTGTGTTTATTCGGATATTATACTATCATGTATAATTTCATTCTTGTTTTTTTCTGATTTTTGCGTGATAGGTCATCTCATATTGTGCGGCTTCCAACATTTCAAGCAATCTATTCGTTTCTCTATTTGTCTCATCTACGGTGATCTTCAGATTTGTGTGCTTGTTTTCTGTTGCTTCGCGAGGATTTTTTGCTCATCTTTACGAATGCCATCGTATAATGGTCGTGTCGATCTTGCCTGGAATCCAGGGATGCCTGTGCCAGGATGTTCCCAAGTCGTCATCACAGGCAGGCGCCATCTTTTGTTGACTGGAATGAGATAGCTGATCACAAACAAATCTCTTACCAATTCCACGGGTCTAGAGGGATTAGGGGCTTGGCTGGCCAAAGTTAGGTTCGAACTAGAGCCTTGTGCATATTGAACGGCATCATTACCATTGTTATCCTCCCCATAATGTGCACAAATACAAGTTTTCTTTCACATTGTCATGTCAAAAGATGTCTAGTATAGGCCTGCCTGTCGTTAGTCTGTCTAACGGTCAAAACGGATCGGCGTTGCAGCACATTCGACTTAAGTAGGACTTAAACCCATTTTTTCTGTCTGGAACCGTTTCGAATTTACATAGCTTCGTCACGTTTAGGAGCATGTTAGACGATTTCAGTCACTATCCCAGTAAGAACAAGACGGATGCTATCGAAATAAGTAGAGCAATGAAGTTACACAGAGGTATAACGTAAAGTGCTGTTAGTAAGAAATATTTTTTAAGAACGAAGTTTTGCACTATTACCATGTCGAACTTATTATTACAGAAGACAACTGCTTCAAAGCGCATCAATTTGATCTGATTTGTCGATTCAAAGTAGATTTGGAAGTCCACCTATCCAATTATTTTGGCACCTGTGTGTCGTTAATGGTAGGTTTTAGATTTTTAGTTTTCCTCCTTGTCTCTCGCTTTAACCTATCAAGAACACTTTTGGAAATTTACAACAATATGTGGTGTTCTGTAGATGTTACGTGGATATTTTCGTCGTAGATTCTTGTCTAATGTACCACGTTGTTAGTTAGTCAGTGGATTGAGGAAGGGGGTGTTCTCTGGAGATATGAGATCCCGTCAATGCAATATTTGTGCAGCTCTAAAGGTAATTTTAAAAAATTTCCGTGCAGGAATTCGTTTCATTTTCAGATCTACGGTTCTACTCTTAACGGTTTCGGAACTCGTACTTGTGACGTTGATATGAGTCTATCCTTCCCGCTTGGACCACCAAAAGGAAAGGTGATTGTGGGTGGAGTAGTATGTCCAGATTTGGTGATGCGCGAGGTGGCAAAAGCACTTGTCGACTATCCCAATGCCCGTGACGAACAGTACATTTGCGCCAAGGTTCCGATTGTGCGGTTTCGTGGCAAAGACGGAGGCATTAAGGCTGAGTGAGTTTGGAAAAATTCGTTTCACAACCAAGAGATTTCTGCGAGAGATTAAGCTAAAAGACATAGGTAAAGGAAACGAGTTGGAGAACACTACTAACTTGATAATAATGCTTTTTTTTGAACCCTCATAAGTTTATATGTTGGGATGTCGGTTTGGTTTCATCTCCTTTTGTTTATTTCGACAGAGTTTTTCCTGTCTCTCACACCTAATCAGTAACGTGGCTAATACAGAGTTGTACCATGTATGATCCAGTAAAAGCTTTATCACACACTTTTCAGTGGATTATTGTTTACACAACTTTTTCGTACGCGTTTGTTCTCCTGGCTGAAAGGCTCTTTCCGGCAGGAAGGGCACCAAGATATTGGGACGCATTCACAACGAGTGTCCACTTATCGGAGTGCTTCCACACAATGAATTCTTGGGAAGCGTAAGGGTTCAAACTGGAGAATGTATGGGAATTAATTAATTCAGGGTCGCCTTCAACAAATAAGCTTCTATGGTCTGGGAAAACCTGGCAGACTATCCATGAATATATGCAGTAGCTTCGACAGAATCGACGAGGTGCTCTTGGTTTATGTCTTGCGCTAAGATCTAGAAATCCAGTATTTCATATGAAGGAATGAGAGTCCTACTGAGCTGCTCTTGTTCGCAACGTGGCAGGATTTATTGCACCTTAAGTCACTTGATGATTCATGGGACCACAGGTGATACATGTGGTACGGATGGACACCTGATAATGTTGTTTTTGTTTTCTGTGTTCGTAGAGGAAAAGAAAATCAAAGGTAGTTCCAAGGTATAAACAGAATGAACAATGAGTTCATAGGAAAATAAATGGTCTTTTATACAAAAATAAGGTTTGCCATTCTTCTAAAAGAACATCATTCCTATTCTAGGGCATATTTAAATTGGGACGTCGAGTTAGTACTTTAGTCTTTTCTATTTCAGCATTTCATATCGAAACGACTTGGCCTTGCACAACACTAAACTTCTTCATCAGTACTGTAAGTGGGATAGGGACCGCCTGCCAACGCTTGGAATCTGGGTGAAGACAGTATGTCACCCTTTCCAAACTTCTGATAAGGAATTTGTCTCGATTTCATTTTAATGAAAACGTTAATGACCAAAATAACTCAATAAACCGGTTTTCTTTAAATCCGTGCATAAACAGGCGGTTTATCTGTGTATATCCTCATGAAATGCTCTTCTTAAGCTGATAACAGTAGGCATAAGTTGTCGTTATCGTTGTTGTGGCTTTGTTGCTGTTGTTCGATGGCTGACTCCTCAGTGACTTCGCCTTCTTCAAACGCTGGACGTATTTAATGTAACGATAGCCTTGTAATTCAACGAAATATCTGTAGTATGAATGAGGATCTAACATGTAAATAAATGCCATTTTATCTAAAAACCGTTCCCCGTTTTGTGTGTGAGACTGTGTGGGATAACGTGCACGAACCACCTAGGTCAGATAGTTAAAAATTTCAAATTAAGCGGGTCTCACGAATTATAAAGCTATTGTTACACAGGATACGTCCAGGCCCTGAGAAAGGCCAAATTGCCGAAACGTTGGCCATCGAACAACAACAACAGCAACAACAACCACAAAAGCAACAACTTATACAAACGTCGCATGAGCTCAACAAGGACAGTTTATAGAAATCATGAAAATGTAAAAATTTTGATAAATTGCTGCAAATATCTAGATTTGCCGTTCTTTTTGCCGATTAATCAAAATTCTACTGTAGTTTATGATTGGGATGAAAAAATATAGTGCATTGTTTGCAAAAGCACGGTTGTGACCTCGATTTACTCTTCTTTTTAGCAGTAGACCACATCTCGGTGGGCTAAATTTATATAATCATGCACTGGAATTAGAACATCTCGTATGTTTTATTCGGATAGGTGGAATGATTATCAGGATATTGGCACTTTTTAAGTGGGCGAAACGCTGTGGTGTCGGTGATGCGTCCAAGGGCTCCTTATCTTCATACGCATGGATTCTCATGCTGATTCATTATCTACAACGTACCGAGCCTATTAGAATGTTGCCATTTTTACAGCTCGTAAGTTTTTGCAGCTACATATTTTAATTTTATATATTTTTGAAATTATGACATATTAAAAGGATTGAAATTTTAAAAGTGATTTAACTGTGGCACTCTAGTATAAATCACTTAATGCAGGTTGTTCGAGAATAAGACAATTCGTATGTGTCTCTCTTACTTCAGGAAAATGCTCCTTCGTTGTTATTCTTTACTCTTCTTTATGAAGACAGAATTTTTTCAGGGTATCCCTGATAGCATGGAGAAGAAATATGTGAATGGTTGGAATGTGGATTTTTGCGAGTTTGTAGATGTATGATCTAATATTTTCTTCTTTTTTTTCTTAGTATTCGGGTGGACTTCGTTGTGCTTTCATTCACTTTCCATCCAATAACATGTTTGATGCTACTTTATACCGCTTTATTTATAAAGAACGTTTTCACAACGTATGAGACACTGAGAAACGATTAATCGTCATTTTAAGTGGATTTCAGGTTCTTCACTCTCAATGCATCGCTGTTAGTACTTTTGAATTGTTTGTCGGATTTTTGGATTACTTCTCCACCTATTTCCAGTACGAAAGACATGTATGTTATAGACCGCTCAAAAAGATCTTCCTTTAGACTGTTGGTTTTCTTGAACTAATATGTGCATTTCCTTGAAATTCAAACTGTTTTTATCCAGATCATTCAAATCAATGTACCTTGGCAAGTTAGAAGGAATTGCAGATGGCCTCGATGTCCAATGGTAATAAGCGATCCGTTTGAACTTGATCATAATCTCGCGCAGAGTGTTAACGAAGACAGTGTGTTTGTCTTTTATTTTATAGATATTTTCCCAGTATTGGTAGTGGAACGCATTTCGAGTTATTTAATGATCTGTGTTATTTCTACTGTTGTTTGTCCACTCCAAATTTTAGAGTTCCGCCTAACTTAACCTTTCACATCACATCCAATAAATCATTTTTAATGACTAATTCTAATTTTTTAGTGTTCCAATATATCTGCTTATGCATGGAACATTCTCATGCAGTATTCATGGATCAAAATTTACGCGCTGAATTTCTTGTTTCCAAAGGCTGTCCAAGAGGAACCGCTGACAAAGTCCATATGAACGACGACTTACTCCGAGAATATGGAGTAAGTCCTTTCGCAGATGTACTTGCCACGTACGCCTATGAATACGTTCTCATAACAAGTCTGTCCCAAATCCGTTGTAGGTGTAATGCTTAACAAATTTTCATCACGAATTTTTAACAATGGTCATAGCGTAGTTTACACTTGCAAAACTTGGTTAAGTCGTTCAAAAAAATTTTTTGTGGAAATGTGATGTTTTCACCTTGTTTTGGCCACAAAGTTTGGGATTCGTTCCTTCATGTTTTTTATTTGTATTATTTATACCTCGATTAATCATGAAGAGAATCCAGCGGTTTCAGCAGTCCATATTCGACACGTGCAAAAGTAGGGGCTCAGCTTGTTCGAGCTAGGAGTTCGAAGCGCTCTAAAATTCTCTTTAATTTTCGTTCAATCCGATCGTAAGGATCTGTGCTTGGTATTCCATTGGAGCTAGTCGATAGCGATCGTTAACGGCTGGTTTTCGTTATATATTTTCGACATTTTGGCCTGTGCATCTGTTGTATCGAGGGGCGCGTATATCGCAGTGATCAAAGGCACTCTGCAATACACATGGGGTCGATCCCCGTTTCCTAGATCGTTCAAGCCCACCAACCCTACGTGGTCGACAAATTGGTACCTTACTTGACCTTACTTGTTTGGGAGGGTAGACGCACTGACTCGATATATCAATAGGCCATTGCGAGTCATTTTATAAGCCATTGCATTTCTATTCTCCACTGCATTACCATTCTCTTGTGAGTTATCCAAGTGGTTTGCTTCCTCTTGCTCAGTTCAGGAGCTATGTCATTCATCATTTGACTTGTCGACGAAGTATACACATTGTTGTAGCATCCAGATATGTTCATTCCTTTGACAGTAAGTGGAAATCAACAAGAAAGAATTTGTAAGGACCATGTTTTCATCGAGGCTTAACTGTAGAGCAATTCTGCCACACGCGTTGTTGAAATCGATTAGCTTTCATTCTACCTAACGCTGGGCAATGAAATAGTTTGGAGCATTGTTTGCTGATATAATTACTTTTCATTTAATGTTTTGTCAATCTCGTGGGGATGACTTCAGTGAGGAGTTTGTGATCGACATGTAACACCGATTGAGCAACAGTTTTTTTTTGCCATATCGGTCTCCACTTTGCAACGAGCTGGCATTGTAGTTTGACAGAAAACGCTTGGAAAGGCGAACGAGTTTGCTGACATGGGCTTGCGTTAAGTTCTTCGTAAACAACATATCTCTTGTGCGAGATATGTTGTTTACGACTATTTAGCGGCAGAAGATCGTAAACCTATTTCTACACAACACAGCTCTTTTAAAAATCATTTTGAAATAAGTTTTTGATTGAAACTAAATAGTGACTGCTCTAAACGTTTAGAAACACAAAATGACTTTTTGTTGTAGGCATATCTCCTTCATGTATGTGTACCCGTGCAACAGCCACCAATTCGTCGATTTCCCAACCGGGATCGGACTAGGAGTTGCAGCACGAATACGAGCGCTTCTTAAATTATGACAGTTCTCTGGAATTAAAGAGGTCTTTTCGAGAGGTCTTCTCTTGTTACCGTCGTGTTATCGAGCGGTTATCCAAGTATTTGTTTCTATGTTCACTTCCAACCCACACTATCTTAAATATTGATCGGTTTCTAATCCAGAAACTGCGGTTGTTTTCCTCAACAGTGCTTTCTAATTATTTAAGTGCGTTTATTTTTTCATTACTCTGCAATGAGTGCAATTATCGTGTATCCTTTTCCCGAGATATTTTTGAAGTTCCAAGAAGTTTCTAATCTAAAAAGTATTATTAAATACTTTTTATTAAGCAGTAACATTTTTACTGACTGATCTTTCTAAGATTGAAGAAGACACATACTCCAACGATTTTTCTTAAGCTTTTTTTGGTTTAACGAACCTGTGAGACCGTAGGACAAGATGATGAGTGTGATGTACCCGACTAAAAGATGAAGATGGTTGTTTCATATATTTTAGGTAGACTAGATATTGAATTGTTTTTGAATGAGAGTTCGAGTTTAGCTCATTACCTCAATGCGAGTTTACAACTCGCACATGACTTATGCGTGGCAAGTATTCATTTACCCATTGAACTTTCTGCAGATACATCTCAGATCAAAGCAAACTGTACTGACTTAACACTTTTGCGAAGATGCTTGATTACTCGCTGCGCTCGCTGCAACATCTGTAGGTATTACACTGGCGATTTCGGCAGTTTTCATGTAGCCCGCCCGCTTTTCATGTTCATTTGCACACATTCCCACTTTTTCTGGTGCATACACAGCTCTTCTACATGAAGAAAAGCATTCGTCCACAATGCAGTCATGTTGCCGTAAACATTCGGTAAGATTTTGTGAGTTCTACAAGGGATATTACGACGTTTGCGTTTTAGTTTCAAATCTTCTCATTCTGAACAATACCCATAAGTCATCATAGGGATTGAAAGTGTAGGAAGAATGAATTGTTTATTAAAAATGGTGATGTACACTGCATACGTCACCAGTTCCTTGAGGCGGAGACACTTTAACAGCAATAGTTCTCGACGAAAAAATCGGAAAATTGCTGCGAATTTCGAACATCCTTCTATATACGACACCTCAATAGCATCTGCGTTGCGGCCATCGACTGACTACAAGAGCTGTGGGGAAAAAACTTATGTGCACCAAAATAAACTACCGGAGAAGAATTGACACCTATAGATGTCATACTGACCACTCGCGCAAAACAATTACGACACTTACAGGTGCTATACGTTGGGAGAGTATTTAGTGAAAACCATTAAAATCAACTCATCTTACCCCAAAACAGAAATTTCTTACTTTACCACGGTCAGCTTAACATTTTTAGTTTATGACCCTTCGGAACTGAGCACACAAATGCAATGCTGCTATAGACGGTTTCGTTAAAAATTGTTTGGAAATCAGACCCTTTGAAAATTCGGAGGTTTTAATTCAGCTAAATTCAGGGAGAAAATAGTACTTGCAAATTTCGTAGAAATCCTAGGAGCAGCAGAGCAAAGTCTCCTTTTTATGTCAGGTTTTCTAGAAGTTTACCTAGTAGTGAACAGCATCGTCGCAAATGTGTCAACGAGTAAAATAGTTTCCAATTTTTTATAATTCTAGTTTAATTATGATTCTAAATGAAGGCTAGTAGCACGCACATATGATACTGTCTGCTTGGTTAAAAGGGTCTTCCTAGTTCGTTGGACCGGTCGTTGTAAGTGGTACAGAAGGAGATTTCGTTCCATAGTGAAGTCAGTGTTAGCGGTCATTTTAGTGGCCTTTGTTATCTTGTCCATTGTTTTTAATCTACTAGAGTCAACTCAGATGCGATTTCTCTTGGAAATATTGCCTACACACGTTATAACCTCTTGATATAATGAAAATGTGATATTTGTCAAATTGTTTGAGTTGAATTTTTCTTTCTTTGATTTCCAGAATCTGAATGTTCCGCAGCAAAGTATTCGGAACTACTTATGTTGCGTTGATTTATGTGCTATTGTTTTTCCCTGCCCCAAGCTGTTGCATTCCTTCAGGTGTTCCTTTCGTTTTTGTTTTTCCAGAAATGTTATTCCTTTTCCGATTCTGGATAGTAGTTAATTCGTAGTTTATCTAGGTTGCAAAGAACGACCTGTCTTGACCTGCTTTTTCATTTTTCGTGTATAAATATGAACGATGACGTGTATTTTTCTCTAGCAAATCGTTGTTGTTATGAAGGCATGTTTCCTGACAATATTTTTCTGAGCTGATTCCATTGTTCTTTTAACGTTATTGAAAGGTTTTCACTTTTGAAATAAGCGCTTTTAGTTCTTTGTTTCTTTCGATTCTGCTCTCACATGATGTTCACGCTTCAGTATACGTTGTAGTACCAGATTTTCTGTGACCTGGACGAAAATGTACCTGACTAATCCGACGTGGGTACACCATGAAGGTAATGTTGTGGTTTGAGTCTATCTTTCTATGTAAAATATCGTTTAATTAGAGAGACGAAAGACCAACTGAGAAAATGAGAAGTGTTTCGTTATTTTCTCTTTCACCCACTCTATATGGTGTTATTGAGTTCCTGTTTGTTAATCTTCGGTAGCCTGTTATCTGTTCTTAAACAATGAAGTAGTGGAAATATTGCCCAAAAGATGCTTTCCAAATAGACTGATTTTTCCAGTGTTCTTTTTAAAAATTATTTCTTTAGCTTCTAAGTCCTCTAATTCTGCCAGATTGACAACTGAGAAAATTTGGTTTGTTTACTTCCTAAGCATTTTAGTAGGAATCATCCATTTTTGACCTACTCCAGCTTCAGGTGCTCGAGTTATTCTGCGCTCTCAAAACCTATGGGTTACTTTTCGATGCTTGTAAAGCGAGAAATGTCCATTATTTTGCAGTATACTGTTGTGATTGCTACTCAAGCCCATCCCGTAGAGAAATAACCTAATATTTCGTTAGATAACGTGGATGTAATCTCATCAGATGTGTTTTCAAGGAGGAGCGATTTATGCTGTCGATATTCATCCGACAATGGACAAACTAGCTACATGCGGACAAGGAAATGTGAGTCTCAAATCCAATTCAGATGTTATTTCTAGCGGGTAACCGATATTGGACTTTTATTTTCAATATTCACAGTTGTATTTCGAAGATTCTATAGCGGAACATGTACAAACAATGCCTTGTAGGAGCTCACTGGTTAGAAACGAACGTACTGAACTGGAAATTCAGTTAAGGCTCTCTCTTTAACGGATGTTTTCATGCTATTGAAAACTGACGCGCTTTTACTTTTTGTCTTTTGTGTAGTTTTCGCGTTGTTTTTTCTTTTCTTGCCAATTTATAGCTATGGTAACAGTCAGTGACAACCCTAAAATTCTAACTTGATTTTATATGCGATATAATTTTTCTGTAACAGGTGGGTGGTTGCGGCCTAGCAATCATCTGGAATCTACAGCCGATTCAAAGCGAGAAGGCATATGCAGATACTGAATGCAATAAAATCCTAGCTAGAATACAACATCAAGGTAGACAGACTTCATCTTCCGTAAAATTTCCAAACGAATATGCTCCGTGCTAAATAAAATTAATGAATTTGTTGAGAAATAATATTCTTTGATTTCACAATGGCTAGCGCTTCGGCGTGTTTCGCCTTCTTCAGTGCCTGAAAAGTTCCATAGTAATTGCTTAATGAGACGTCCTAATGGCATCTACAGAAAAACCCAGATCCTATAATTTTTGTTTGAAATGGTAAACAGCGTTGTAGACATGAACCATTTTCTGTATCTTCCACACTTTTAGTAAGGATAAGCGACCGCATTTCGCTTTGGGCAACACAGAACAACAGATGTTTATAGGTCGATTTGCCATGTCATTTAGATTTAGATTCTGGGTTTTTTCGTTGATGTTACGAGAATACTTGAGCGACTAGACGCCATGTTAACAAAACATCTTGCAAGCTCTGAAGGAGAGAAACTTCGCCGAATGTTAGTTCTTATGCAAAAGTTCTTGCATTTTAAAGTTGATATCAGCTCTGGCTTTGGCCAGGCTGTCCTCGGGATTCCAGGGAACCACAGTGGCTTAACCAGTAAATCTCCAAAAAATGGTGATTATGCTGGGGCCAGCGCAACTAGTGAGCATAGGCCGTTCAAGTATCAAGTAAGTAAGTATCAGCTCATCAGCGACGGTGATTTATTGATTGGTAACATGGTTAAGTGAAAATGGGTCTTAGGGTTTATATTCTTTCAGTAAGTTGAACATTTGAGCATTTTATAGAGTCTGGAGAAAAGAACGCTAATTTAGTGTTACAGAGACGTTGTAAACAAAGAGCGAAGAAAGGTTGAAAGAACCACAATGGTGCTAAGATATAACTGCAACGATGCTGAGATATTTGCAAAAGTCCAGACCGCGCTATGAGGGTCTTTCGTTTAGCTTGTCTTTCAGCTAGATCTATCGATCAGTGCCATCAGCAATCATCTGTCAACGAGATTGAACTTGGGAGTTCAAATCGGCAATGAACCTAGTTTAAGCTGAGGCTGTTGTCGAAATCACAATGTCAATTTTTTATTTACTGCCTATTACAATTTTTCACGGCAGGGTTGTATGTGTGAAACAACCACAACGATGCTGATGGTTTTATTTATATAGGGAAGCCGCGTGTGGAGCAATATTCGAAGGCGTCCTGCAACACATACACACACACACGGAATCGATCCCCACTCACATGGCTCGCCATGCCTTCCATCCCTTCGAGCTCGGCAGATTGGTACCAGACTTGTCTGGGAGAATGGCAGCACTGGCTCGATACATCGGTGGTCCACCGGGAGTCGTTGTAAAGGCCAAATGTGCATTCAATCACCTCCATACTTAATGAAGTCGAATGTATGGCGCATCCCTCAGGGATTGATCAACGCCGAGAGTTTAATCCATTTTTCTTTACGTCGAGCTGGAAAGGTCCTCCTTCCATAAAAGAGTGTCCATTTTATTCTTTGTTTCTCTTTTGGAAGGATTCTTTTCCGTGGGTGAAGGATTAAACTGCGTAATCAACGTCACTCATTTTTCCTTTGGTTTTCGAGTGGTTCGATCGGACGCTACCAATCACCACCTATACATTTGGCGTGATATAATTACGTATTAGGTTTTCCAACGAAGGACTTAATGGGCGTAATTTTTCCATATCGAGTTGGTGATATTTCTGCTGCTTGTCTCATATGCCATGGGGCTCAGTTGCTAATGACAGCGTTGACATTTAGACACGTTTCGTGGCTGATGCACCCTTATGTGTACAGGTTAAATGAAATGGAAGAGCACATCGAAAGCTTAACGAGATATCCTTGCTTATCTATTTGCCGAAAGCAATTAAGATCAAAAGCGCAACACTAAATATGTGGTTTGCTTCCCATCTATTGACTGGAACTATTTGACAGCTTTCGCTTCAAGCCAGAACGAACCATGTTTTTTTTTTTTTTTGAAATCTGCACGAGTTAACTCAATAAGTGATAGAATTGTAGTTATTAGAGAGTATTGAAAACTGGGAAATAAAGCACGCCGCATGAGGTGCGCGTTTCCGACCTCAGTGCAAGCACTAGAAGAAGGATGGTAGGTTTATTTTAAACTCTTGCGGAGCTAATAATATGTTCACTAACTCATCTCCAGCAATCTACAAGAGGAGTTACTTATGATGCAGGGGTGATCCAGGCTAAGGGGTTCGATGTGTACAACTAGTAAGTGAGTTGGATACTTGGATACACTTGGACGGTCCGTCCTCACTGGTTCTGCGGATCTCCAGCATAATCTCCATTTTTCGGAGTTTTGTTGGTTTAGCTCATGTGTTTCTCTGGAGTCCCGGGGTCATCCTGCCCAACTCTTCCCCAGGTTTTCACCACCACAGGGAGTCTCCGCCCTGTGAATTAGAGAGAGATTTGCCACCATGCGGGTAATTTATTACCAGGGCGGTGGTGAATTGGTTTACTCTTAGCTGGGTTTCCTGGTGGAAACGCCGAACTCCCCAGCTTGGGAGGCCCACAGAGATCTAATTCAATGAAATGGTTTTGAAACTTGCAGAGCATTATCTAAAGTATCGCTTTACTTACAGCCGGTGTAAACTGTGTGCGTTGGTCTCATGATGGCGCTCTGTTAGCTTGTGCTTCAGATGATAAAGTTATTACAATCTATGAATATGGTGAGTTACGTAATGAATGGACATTTTGGCTTTTCCTTACATGTGAAAATTTATTGGTGACGTTGAGTTTTTTGTGCTCGAGTTTTCTAAATATGTTTTTTGAATACATTCATTTCAATCCATGCATAGCCGAGAATATTTTAAGCAATCAATTTTGAGCAAACATTTCAACTTATAATGAACTTTACTTACATGATACTTGATACTTGAATGGTCTTTACCTTGCCTCGATGGCTGCGTGGGTGCTAGCATAATCTCCATTTTTCCGAAGACTTGCTGATTATGCTGTTGTGGTTCACTGTAATCCTGAGGACAGCCTGACGAATGTCTGCCCCAGGTCTTCACCACCATAGGCAGTTGCAGCCCGTGTGGACCAGGAGATTTGCTACCATGTACTCTTGGCTAAGCTTCCTGATGGAAACGCCGGACCCCTTCTCAGCTTGGAAGACCCTGCCGAGGGGACAAATCCCTACGCTGTGCATCGCAGCCCGACACCCAGTAGGAACACCTTCCAGCCACGATGAGGCGGTAAGCCGCTGGGTGGATAATGAACTTTAATAATTGAAATAAGAATTCTTGGCGCATATCTTAACGTATAGGATGTGCCCTCGTTCTTATAATCAATTGAAGAAATATCAATTTTCTAGCGCGTCCTAGTCGTTTTAGATCTTCGCTTTTTGAGGTCGAGGTTTTATGTTGAGCTGCGAGGCGGCTATCAAATGTCGCCCGGTATGCATTGAGTTCAATATGTTTACTATCTTACTGGCAGCGTTTAAGTTTAAGCCATCATGAGCGTAAAAGCGTTTGGCATTTATTGAGCTCTAAGGAATGTACCGTACCCTCAACTGTTTCATGCTTCTTATGAATGATTGAATGCATATTTGACCCATATACTGACTTGCGGTGGCTAACCGATATAGTGTTGTTGTCTATACAGAAATATCTGGTACGAATTTGCGGGTCCATGTGGTGGACAGCTTGGTGAGCCCGGCCTGCAGATCGAACTAGCGATTGATCCAATAAGTATTCCAGGGTACCCTTAACCTGTGCGCAACACACGCCCTTTGTCCAATATATCTAGGCTCGTACTTAAATTTTTTTCATTTTTAACTTTCATTTACTGCCTATTTTGTTTCTTTCTTGGGTATAACGTGAAATACAACTAAAGCGATGCTATGATATGAGCAAAACACGAAACCTCAGCTGAGCTTTGAACCCGTGATTACGCTTTCTGGTGGTCACGTGATTTCAACTATATCAACCAAGGCCATTGCTGCAGCTTAGCCGGGTTCAATTCAGACTTGGGCTCCCTAGATCATTTCTGTCGACAGCTGATTAATGATAGCACCGTTAAGGTAGATGAGTAAAATTGGCTGAGAGCAAGACAGATGAGCCTTGATTGGTTCAGTGGATAACACGTGAATTCCGAAGAAGGGAATCCGTAGGTTCGACGCGCAGCTGAGGTTTCGAGTTTCGCTCACATCTCAGACACATGCTTTAATAGTGATAGGGTAAGATCTGCCCTTAATTTTACTATGTTTCCAACTGTTCATGTATTCTGATCGCCTAGAAATTGTCGGGAACTGTCGAAACACCATTGTTATGAATCTTATATGACGGACACTTTGGCATCTTCTTGTTTGATAAAACAGGAAAGGGCAGTGCTTATTAGCAAACGATCATTTCAATGTCTTACGCTTTGAAGGAGGACGTGTGCAATCGGCAGGCTCTATAGGAAGTAAAGTTGCTGCCAACGTGGAGAAATATCGACTTACTCACACACTGCACAGTCATTCTATGGAGGTTTGTCTCTAAAAAACATTCTGGACTTCGTATTTGTGCATTTTTTGTTTCTTATTTCTTCACTGCTCATCTTTTTGGCACGGATTCCCTTTTTTGTAATTTTTGGGTGCTGAGTGTTGAATGGTCAAGAGACGGTCGTTACTTGGCATCAGCATCGATGGATAACACTGTAATAGTGTGGAATGCGAGAAAATTGCCAGGTCACTAAAGTTTTGCTTATTTGAATCACTAAACAAAAGATTTTCATCTCGTTATATTGCAGAGCGTATAGTCGTATTAGATAACGCTCGCGGTGGCCATAGTGGTCCAGTCAAAGGACTCAGTTGGGATCCCATTGGGAAGTATCTGGGAACTCAGTCGGCTGATAAGGTTTGTTCCATTGTTCACGGAACGAGCTGGTTGCATAAGATGTGATCTAGCGTAAGTGTTAGAAAGATGGAACTACACGGTCAGGTCATCGTTCAAGTACTAAATAGCATGTTTGATGAATGTTCCTCCAGCTTTTGGGTCGTCGTATAATGATATTTTATTTAGTCACTCCGTTTATGGACAACCGACAACTGGCAATGTGACACGGTGATTGTGAAGCCATTTATTCAGGTGAGTGTTCGAATGGATCTACCTCACTAACTGAATCAATAGTTAGTATGCATGTTTATTGCGAGATTGGTACTTGTTTTGGCTGAGATTGACGTTTCGGTAAATAGCCGTTTTCGAGGCGGTGATGGTTCGAGTACCAAGTTTTCGAAGGTTCAAGCATTGGAGGAAATCTAACTACTGGAAGCTTACTTGGATACTTGGATGGCCGTTTTGACTGGTTATGTGGGCCCTAGCATAATTTTTGTTCTTTCGGAGTCTTGCTGATTTAGCTATGGTGTTTCGCTGGACTCCCGAGATCAGCCTGGCCAAACGCCAAAGCCTGTCCTGGTGGTCACCATCACAGGCAGTTGCCGTTTTTGTGGATCAGAGGGAGATTTGCCATCAAACAACTTGTTTCATACCAGGATGGTGGTGGATCCTGGGTTTACTCTTAGTTTTGCTTTTTGGTAGAAACGCCGGACTCCTGAGCTTGGGAGACTCTGGAGACGAAATCCATCGCTGTACATCGCAGCCCGAGACTCGGGAACAACCCTCAGCCACGATAAGGCGGTAAACCGTTGGGAGGACTCCTGCAAACACTTAGTTCAAATCATTAGGGCTTTGAATATGGCGATTTAGAACAGAGTTCGGCTAGCATTATGGCTTGGTATCAATCTCGTTTAAACTTATCATTAAAACGAGGTCTGCTTCTCCATATCTTGTTCGTTCTTCCCACGGATCCCCTCTTTACGAGGGATATCGTTAGTCCGATTAGTCTGGAACCTGCATGTAACCTTTATAAATGGCAAATAGGTTGTCAAACACTTTTCCATTTCGGTTACGCTGTGATAAAAGAGGTTTCTGATATGAACGATTTTTCTTGGCAAAGTTCAGTCTTCTCAGCATTAATTTACAACCTTGCCGTACCTCTGGGTGTATATTAGCGGCTTTAAATACTAACTTCAACTGGCGTCTTCCAATCCGCGAAGTTGTACGTTCCAAGTAACCGGTTAATAATATCTGTGGAAGAAATTACTACCGTCTGTAGTGGACCTAATTATAATACAATAGTTCCTTTTGATGCAAAAGAGTTTACGATGGGAGACTTTGGTACAACCGTTTTGCTAGTTCAAAGAAGAAAACTTATCTGGTGGGAAAGAGTTCTTTCAGGTGGTTGTAAGATTCGCCTGATTCATAAAGGTAGGTCATATAAGTGACCAGTGCCGTTCAGAGTACCGGATGCCGATAAAAGAGTTGTGTAATTAATGGTAAGGGAAGTCAGAAAGTTCAGAATTAAAGTGAGGTGTCCTTGACTTGTAATTTACGAAATTATGCTCACTTTTACTTTATATCGGCAAGTGAATTCGAATTATATCTGGAACTTTTCTGGTAAGTTAAGAAGAAAAAATAGTTCTGCTAAGTTGACGCAGCTGTGTTTTGCTTAGTCACTGTCCAATGAAAACATAACATTATATAGAGGAATAGGGGAGATTTTGTATCTACACACATGATTAAACGGTCTATATTCACTTCCTATGAGCACCCCACTACTCCTACATCCCTACTCCGTTTTTTTATAACAATCATCTTCATCAGAACTGCTCCTGTTTACTTGCGGGTGCGATTGTATGTTCTAATCCCAAGAGAGGTGTGATAGAACGTCCGCATGTTTTCACCAGAGGCATTCTTATTCATAGAAAAGTTTCCTGGCTTACTGCTTGGGTGCTTCTAGTACTGGAGCGATTCCTTTAAGGGCGATGAATCTTGTGATTAGTTGAGAGACCGTTTGAAGACGATGTAACAGGCTCTATATTAAATCTATAATTAATCACTGTATTTCTTTATATTGATCCCGCCCACCTGGCCCAGCAAGCCTTCCATCCTTGCGGAGTCGGCAAATTGGTACCATGCTTGTCTGAGAAGATAGCAGCAATGGCTCGATACATCGGTAGACCACCGCAAGTCATTGTAAAGGCCAGATATACACTCATTCGCCTCCAAACGATGTGAAGTCGAATGCATGGAGCATCCTTCAGCGTTTGATCAACGCCGTGTGCTTTATCCTTTTTATTTTTTCGTTTCTTTTTTTGTCGAATGGGCAAGAATTAACTTCAAGTTTACAGCGCTGAGATATTTATGTGTTGTGCATTTAATGTGTTTATTTTGCACTTTATCTCGAAGTAGAAATAGAAGCTTCAGATCTAGCAAAATCAGTATTAATAATTACAACCTCTAAGCAAATCGAATTTTGGCACTTTTTTGTAAATTGGCTGAGTTTTTAGAGCAGTCAAACAACAATGTTTTCTCGATTGGATTGGTCACCAGATGGACAGTTTCTGTTTGCACCATGCGCTATGAATAATCAGGGTCCAACTGCTCAAATCATAATGAGAAAGAATTGGGATATTGAGCTGGATCTAGTTGGCCATAGACGAGTGCGTTTTCTAACAATGTTTGACGCTATTGTGTATATTCTATTTCTGAGGATTTTTGAGGCTTAGGAATATATTACGAGAATTAGTTCTAATGATAGTGGTTTTTCTTTAGGCTGTGACTGCAATACGGGCATGCCCTCGACTGCTTTCATATGTGGATTACAGTGGGAAGACCATTCAGGTATCTTTCCTTGTTTTAGTGCAACGGTTGTTTGTTTTTGCCGAAAAAGTTTCTGTAGTGTTTAGAGGATTATTCTTAAAAATTTGGTAATTGTTTTGAGGCCAAAATGAATGATTGCCTCTATAACAGCTTTGCATACGGTAACCTCGATATTGTGTACCAAGTAGCTCGCTCTTCTACATTCAAGGGAAAATCGTGAGCATACAGTGTTTTAACTTGTATTTACTGCCTATTTTTTTTCATGACAAAGTGCGATGCGAAGTAATACAAGCAAATGTATGCTGAGATATTAGTAAAACTCGGAACCTCAAATGGGCTTCGAACCCGCTATTCTCATTAACGTGAACGAGCTATCAGTCACACCAACCAAGCCTATTGATTTACCTTCCTCTGAGCCAATTTTTTACTCCAATTGTGCTGTCAGCATTCATCCTTGGACGGGAGTGACCTTACAAGTACAAACCGGCATTAAACCTATGTGAACCTTGGGTAAGAGTATTCACGGGTTCGAGGCCTCGCCGAGATTCTAGGTTTTGCTCATATCTCAGCATCTTTATGATTCTGGAACTTCTTTCAACTTGAACCCATTAAATAATCTTCTTTTATGGTGAAAACTTAATATTTTTGGACTAACAGTAATTAGATAGAGGTATCATTTCATGAGGGAATAACCACGGTTTTTGTTAGGAGCACCATTAAAATTGTGCTTAACACAATAGGTAATGAGCATTCATTTCAATCCACAGGGTGCAAGTGCAGTAGAACGCTTTTAATTTTAAACCAGCGTGGTTTATAGAGAATTTCATTAGTTGAAGTTGGAACTACGGATACCTACAAATCCTTGAGAGCAGGGTTTTAGCTCTTTTCTGTACAACGACAAAATTTCGCTTTTCTGGAGCCGGCGAAGATATATTTTTGTCTATCTACTACTTGAAGGTTGTATTGCAAATATTGAAACGGTTCGATATTTAAAGCCAGAAGTTTACAGAGTAAATTTGTAGGTTCTGCTGAAGTATATTTGAACGCGATGAAATAAAGACTATAACTCAAACGTTCGTAAGCACATCCAAAATATGAAATGACAATATACATGTGGGAAGCACAAGCAAGTTCGAGGCGCAGAGAAAGAATCTTCATCATTTAAAACAACCTTCCACGTAATCTTATGACTAATGAACTCAAGATCTCTCACATTTGCACTAGTAGACCTTATTGTTATGTAGGTATCATGGCATAAATGCGGAATTTCTGACTATTGGCTTACGACTCCGCTGCAAGAATCCCAACGGTGACTCATGAAAGTGGAGGCAATTCAAATCAACCCATTCTGTGAGCCGATAACGTGAAAGGTCGACTACTGCATTGAGATTTCGTTCATTAACGGAAAAATATTATCTGACTACCAGGAACTCCTGCGGTCAAATCAGCGAGTTGGTTAATCAATCTATAATTTATTTTTGAAGCAAAGGAAGGACCTATCGAGATACTTTGTATTTTAAACACCGTCTGTTCTACAATCGTTATAATTCTTCTTTAAGAAGAATTCTGTTGTTATGGAAGATATTCTGTTACCTCTTCCAATATGTACTTCACGATCAATTTCTCGAAGACCCTGTTCAAATCTGGACATTTTACTTTGTAAATATATCATTAACACATTCGCAGCGCCTAGTTTGTTTTGACGGCAGCATGCGAACGCGACTAATTTTACACCAGATACGGTATGAAGTGTCCAGAATTAGATATCAAATATCCATTAGTAGCAATCTCGTTATTACTGGACACAAAAAAAATCGTTATGCTTTGTAACTCATGAATTTGTGCATACACAACAGGTACATCTTGCCACCAGGTGGAGTCTTCCCTTTTTTTTGTGTACTACCAAGTGTGCGACATTGATTTCCTTGACCGAGCTTTCAAACAACATATGTGGAGAGAAGTATACCGATTGTTTACATGTAGGATACAGTTGAGAAGAAGATGCTTTAAAATCAATAAGCATTATCGTAAATATGTTGCATTGAGAATGTGTAAAATATCTTCTCCGATTATTAATCAAACACGAGGTTGATAAAAAGATTTATTCGGCTGTTTCGATTTCTTCGTTTTCCTCAGAGCCGGATTGATCCGAATCGATGATCCATAGAAGGTCGGCCATGCATTATCGCTGTTCGTAGTTGCATCGAGTCGAACACAGTGAAGTGGTCGAATGAAGAATTTCAGTTCACGGTGAATTCTTGTACAAATCGGATACTGGTCTACTGTAGCCATTCATTCTATATGGTCTCTATTTTAGGCAGTTATGCATCCTGCAACAATCAGTATTGTATTGGCTAGCACAAAAAAGATGTGTAGAATGTTTCCGAAGTTTGAATAACATGCTTGGGGTTGCCGGTATTTCTTGTCGTCCCCTTGATCGCCGAGTGGCTTGAGCAGCCGCCATTAAATATTGCATTTCTCCCTGACGCTTAAAAGAGTGGTTCTGCCTAATCGGTTCTGCTCGCTCTGGAGACTTGTTAAGCAGCGTATTTCTCTTCTAGGGTTCTCGTAAAGTACTGTGACCATCAGGTCGGTGGTCTTCTTGCAGTACGTTTGACATTCCGAGGAATCCAGTGACCAACGGCTCTTGTCCATCGGTTGTCATTCATACGCATTACGTGTCCGGTCCACCTTACCTTCGACTGTTTGGCGTAGAGAACGGCATCTTTGATTTTTGATCGTTGACGCAGATCGGAGCTTCGGATGCCATCACTTACTTGTGTAGAACGGGATACTCCTAGCATCGTCCTTTCGACTGCGCGTTCGATAATGCTGAGTAGTCTTTCATCCTGCTTACGCAGCGACCAGATTTCTGACGCATATGCTAGGGCAGGAAGTACCGTTGAGTCGAAAAGACGGGCACGGAGTCGGGTCTTCTTTGTTCTCTTCACTACAACCTCGATGCTCTTGAAAGCTGCCCAAGCCGCTCGTTTTCTTCTGCTTAGCTCTGGAGCTAGGTCGTTCTTCATAGTGATTTCCCGACCTAGACGGATAAAACTGGAGCATTCGGAGATATTTGTTCCGTTGAGCGTGAATGAAGCGTGCGAAACCAATCCGTTCTTCATGAACATCGTTTTTGTGAGATTTGGGCCAAGACCAGTCTTTCCACGGGCTTTATCAAAGCCGTCAAGCATACATTCCGCCTAGCTAATGTTTGGTGTTATAAACGACGATGTCATCAGCAAAGTGACAATGGTGTTACTGCCGACCATCAATTCTCACTCCCATATTATCCCATTTCAATGTTCGCATGACGTTCTAGAGGGTGGCTGTAAATAATTTTGGCGAGTTGGTATCGCCTTGGCTAATTCCTCTTTTGACGTCAATGTGGACATCGCTGTAGAATGGCGATACCTTGGTTGCGAATTTTCTCTACAGTTCACGAAGAATTTTTATGTACTGAGTAGGGACTTCCTGACTATCAAGGGCTTTTATGACTGCTTTTATCCCAAATGAATCAAAGGCTTCTATCTTGAGAAATCTAGTCGCAAACGGCTCTTGTGAAGCAATCCGTCCCTTACGGACATCGTTTTCGTGAGCTTTAATCGAAAACTATTCTTTCCGTTATCAAAGTGGACAAACATTCGTTCACCTTGGCTAGTATTTGGTGTTATAAAAACGACGTCATCAGCAAAACCAGAATGGTACAATTGCCAAACATCATTTTCTTTTCCATTTGTTCCATTCTAATGTTCGAGTTACGTTCTCAAGGTTCGAGGTAAATAGGTTCCGCGAGGAGGTATCGCTTTACCGAACTCCTTTTGTGCTCTCCTTGTTAATATCGTTATGGAATGGTTGTATTTTGGTTGTAAAGTCTTTGTATACCTCAGGAAGAATCTTTTTGTATTGACTAGGAACGCTCTGGTTGTCACGGGATTCCATGACTGCTTCATCTCAATTGAGTCAAAACCTTTCCTTAAATCGATGAAAGTGAAACAGAGCGGTCTTTTGTACCCTCGCAATACTTCAATGAGTCTTATTATGGTGTGAATGTAGTCCACCGTAATGAATCCTTTTCGAAACCCTGCTTCCTCGCATGGCCGTCCTGTTTTGTCAATCCTGTGTAGGATGTTTAGGATGAGTGTAAAGTTGGTAGACGACAGAGAAGCAGATTGGGCGATAGTTGCCGTTATCGTGTAGGTCACCCTTCTTGAACAATAGCACGGTATTGCTGGTCTTCCACTGAATGGGGACCTTGCATTTAGACAGGTAACGTGTGATGAGCCGAGCCAGTGTGTTTATGAGGACTGGTGGAGTGTTCAGCAGATGTTCAGATCTTATCCTGTGGGACCTGGTGTTGTTTAATTGTTCACCGACGGAATAGTAAATCGGATTTCGGAAGGGAGAACAGGTGGGATGTCGTATCCATACACTTTTACATGAGAGCAGGAGGACGTGGCTCTTGGAGGGGTCCGGTTTGTAATCGTGAATGATTTTCTCCGTTACCTTTCTCTTCGCTGTAAGTGTTCCGTCTCGGCGTCGGAGTACAATCTTGGTTTCGTAGTTGGAGAAGCTTCGGTTCTCTTTGAGAACGGTTTTCTCAGGCTACCGAGCTTCGACCATAACTGCTGCTCTTCTCTCTTTATGATCTTATTTTATCGCCTGTCTGCATTGTTTTGCATGTTCGGTCGTTATTCGCGGTTGCCTGCAGCTTGTGCGATTCCACGCTGACGTATCAGCTCGGGTCTTTCCGGAGACAGACGTCTATTGTTGACTTTCGAACTCTCAGCTTTCATAGCGCTAAAATGAAAATGTTGAATATGCCGTCGGTTTGAAAAGGCTGAAATGTGAAATGTGAAATGAAAGTGAAATGAATAAATATCACTTTATGGTGGTCTAGGGAATGCGTTTTTTGAACTAATCGGCTATTTCTCGTTTCCGCGGGAAATGAAATCTTGCACGAAAGAAACAATGATCTGATGTCATGTAGAAGTTTGGGACAGCGCGACATCGCTAACGCAAAACCTATGGTATTCTCCATTGCGAGACTCGTACTGCCGCTCCTCCTTTTCATTCCATTTTAACATTTGGGCACCAATATGACGTTCTGCAAACGTTCTTCTAGATCATCTTATCGTTAAAATCTCCAATGATTACTCTAATAATGAGTTAAAGAATTTATGGTCTTCTTTGTAAAACTTCTCCAAGTTCATATAGAGCACTTCTAGTCCGTCTTCGTCATAGTTGATGTCGGTGCGTAAACGGCGAAGATTGTCAATGACGGTACTGATCCACATCTCTTTGTTCGTAAATGTCCGGTTCGAGTTATTAGTTCGATGTTCATGGTCAAACTTGAGTTGAAGGGAACCATGACGTCGTCGACTCCTTTATTGTTGCGTGTACTCAGAAACAGTTTGCTTATGTTGTATATACGGTGTTGAATGGGTGGTGTCGTCTCGTCTCGGCCAGGCCTACGACGTCGTACCTTATCCTTCTTGCTTTCATGAGCAAGTCTTCTATTGAGAACTCGGGTGAAAGTGTACGTGCTTTGTAGGTACAGATCGTCACCATTGTTCTTTGTAATCCAAGCAGCTTCCATTGGCCCTGAGACTTTAGCAGCCTCTTCATACTCGTCCATACTCCCAACGCTGCGAAATTGGAACTCTTTCGGGGTCAGGAGAATGAGTCCCGTTTTTTTATTACTGTGTTTAGCATTTTGATACCTACGTATAGCTTTTCTGGGCTCTGAACGTGGCGGCTGGGTATACTCACGGATAGCTTGCCAGGCTCTCGCAGAGTGGACATCGGGCTTGTTTGTTGGAGGCGACTTCTAATCGCTTCCCATATACTTCCTTGTCATTTGATTGCAAATTTTGGCCGAATTGACTCGTAGAATGCAATCTGCATGAACGATAACACACCCATGGACGCACACATGGATACGTTGTCGAAAACACAGAAAGCCTGAGCCAAATTGGCCTAGCAGAAACGTATCAGGGAAGCATAAAGTCGCTTTGGGTCCCCGATTAACCCTCTATTCGCCACCTGAGGACGCTTTACGTTATAATCTCGAGAATAACCGACATGTATTCCCTCTTTAAAGGAGATTATGGCACGTATAAGGTGGATGTGTAAATGTTAATATTTAGTTGTTTAGATTATTGAGGTTGTTGTCAGTTGTGTTGTTCATCACCATACTTTCCATGATAACTGCCCTAGTTTTTAGTTTTCGTTTAGAGAAGGGAATATAAGTAATAAAGGGTTTCTACTGATTTTTCTCTCATTTCAGGTTACCTGTGTCGCGATTGGTTCCCGTGATAAGTCGCTATCCGTATGGGTCCTTCCAAGAGTAAAGCGACCTGTGGTGGTCTTACAAAGACTCTTCAAACATTCTGTCACTGATCTATCATGGCGTGGCACTGATCTGGTGGTATCATCTCAAGATGGTTCTATAAAGTATCTGTCGTTTCGAGAGAAAGAACTAGGTGTAATGCTTACGGCTCAGAAGATGGTGAGAAAAAGTTTGTTATTTTTAGCCCAATTTGATTTAATAACATTTTGTGAAATCGTGATTCTGGAATAACATTGATTTATATGCCTATGTTTTCGTTTTTACCTCTAAATAAGTTTACGTAGTCGCAGCTTTTTGAGTAAACAATCGACATTCTGATATTCGTGGTATAATGTGCTTTAGGGAAATGTGTGTGAGTCGCTTTACAAAATACGGCCTGTGCAGTACTGCAGTTATTCAAATGGAGGAATGGTAGATACACCTACTAAATCGAATTCATTTATTGATTCACCAGAAGAACTTATGGCGAAAAGGAAGGTTAGATTAATGTATCAGTTTTTCAGTATCGTTTCATGGCAAATTAAACCCCTGGTTTCTATGGATCCTCTAGATTCAAATGAAGGAATTCTAGGCAGAAGCGGCTATATCCAAAGAGCAAAAAAGTCTTGAACCGATGCAAACTGTGGGACCTGCGAAAGGTAATATCCTCGCGGAGCAAAGACAACAGCAACTTGAAGTGAGTTGGCATTTTTTTTCCACTTCAACATGTATTCTGAGTGCACGATTACGACTGAAGTAGATCAAAGTGCGCCTTGTGGAGGAACAACCATATATTTTACATGTTCGTAAGCAAGTTCTGCAGCTGATCTAGAATTTTTTAATTTATTCTTTTATGCATTGACCAAATCTTTACAGCTGAACACATTTTTGAGTTTATATTTGAAATGTTTCTATGGAGGAGAACTACAATAAGTATGAGGTTTCTTTACAGAGTAATGTCCTTTGGGCAAAGTGGACCAATCACTCATGTCAAACCCGTGTAAATCTTTGTCTCCATCATTAATGTTCAGTTGTTTTTTAAAATCGTTTGAAAATGATTGAAGCATTGGATAGTACGGAGCTATATCTCATCTCGAGCTACAAATCATCTGCATAAATCTAATTTTCGCACTTTGTAATGATGTCATTATTGACATGAAGACAATGCTCCGAATATTCCATATCACTCCTTGAATGAAAGTCGATAGTGGCCACATCAACTTCGGCATCAGTGACGAACGTCATTGGGTATCTTCTGTATCATGTTCGTCCATCATCTACCATTTCGTTGATCGTTGACCGGGTCGACTGAGCGTCAGTAGAGTTTACTTTTCTATCTATCGTGAGCAAGGATAGCACAGGAAGCTCTCTCCTCTTTGAGCATCATGCCTTTCTCCTAGTGTCTTGTTGAAGCTCTATGGCCATTGAATCAGTTGTGTGGGTTGCCAACTCGTGGAATCCAATTTTCTGGGCACTCATGAGCTATCCTCCACACAAGCCGAGGTTCCAGATTTGCTTTTTTCTTAGCCAATTTTTACCGTGACGGTGATGAATACCTTCTGGTGTTAGTCATCTGACACGAAGTTGGTATGGAATATTTATGGCTAACGTTTCGGTACTTTCCTCTTCTTTAGAGCCACTTTGATCCGAGTCGATGATCCAGTGGTGGTCGTCCTCTCCATATGAGTGAGTGTTCATTCTTGCATCGAGTCGAATCCGGTGAAGTGGAGCACCGATCGAGTTAAAAATCCCACTCATTGGCCCCCTTTTTTAGAGGACGGATGTTGTATTTGTGCCGAGGTTAATTAAAAGTCGGTTTCTAGATATGTATTATTACGCTAATGGGCGCGTATAGCGTAGTGGTCAGAGGCGCCCTGCAATACACATGGGATCGATACCTGCGCCCCAAGCTCACAATACCTTCCATTGCTTCGGATCGGCAAATTGGTACCAGACCTATCTGGGAGTATAGTAGCACTGACTGGATACATAATTAGGCCACCGCGAGTTATTTAGCCCAGATATGCATTCAATCACCTCCAAACGATGCTTAATGAAGTTTAATGCATGGTGCATCCTTCAGGTGCTCATCAACGCCGAGATCTTTATTCTTTTATCCTTTTTATATAAATACGGCAACACTTGCCTGCATGCATGGGTATGGTTGCATAAATGCGGATTATGTCATGAAGTATGGAATTTTCTCCGGAAACGACGACAACGCGTTCGTTCCTCACCGGAGACACTTGCGGTTCGGAGCTTTGTAAACATCTCAACATCATTGAAGGTGATAGCTTTTTTGTGAAATTTTTGTACACTTCACGAAGATCATTTATATACTGAGTAGGGACTCCCCGACTGTATAAGGCTTCCATGATTGCTTCTATCTCAACTGAGTCAAAATCGTTCTTTAAATCGCTGAAAGTGAGACAGCGCGGTCGTTTGTACTCTTGCAATACTTAAGTGAGTCTTATTATCGTGTGGATTTGGTCTATCGTACTGAATTCTTTTCGAAACACTGCTTGCTGTTATTGCCGCCCTTCACCTAGTGCTCTTTCAGTCCTGCTTAGGATGACCCGAGTGAGGAAATTGTCGACGACATTCGGCAGGTAGATTGGGCAATTGTCATAAAGGTCTCAGTTTTTGAAAAACGATGTGGTCTTGCTGGTACTCCATTAAATAGACACCTGGCATTCTTGCTGCTTGTGTGTGAAACCAATGTGTTGATAATGACTGGGAACAGACATTTCATGTGTTTGAGTCGTATCCAGTTCTGAGCAGGTGTTGTTCGATTCTTCGCAGACGAGACAGCATATACGATTTTCGAAGGGAGAACCTGTGAAACGGTATATCCATCCTTTTCAATGTCGTATGGTGACAAGAGAATGTTGCTGTTAGTCGTGTATAATTGAGTCTATTACTGCAGATTTAAAGGCATCGTTCACTTGCTAAACTTCGTTTAATTCTTATTAGGTGAGCAAACTCATTCCAAATTCCATGGGAGGGTTATGTCCTCGATGTGATGGTCACTGTTGGGTAGCAATACAAGGACTCTCCTGCACATATAAAATATCATAACCAAAATGTTTTATACGAAATAGGAAATTTGAACGCGGTTTTAGAAGGTGTGCATATAATGAAAGTCATAGTAGAGGGTCAACGGAAGTTCTGATATTGCGAAGTACACCTGAGAAAAGCGGTTCGACATTAGCTTAAAAAATCGGCTGCTTCTCCGTATAACCGTGTCCTTCCCCTTTGGTTTGCTACTCGTTCAGATAGGAGGAGTTAGAGGACACGAAAAATATAAAGTCGATGAAACCCCTTATACATTGAAGGAATCGATTGAACGTGATGCTCCACGTTGATGGTGAATGTCTTTGTAGTTATTTTGTTGGCTGTTTCGGTCATAGGTAAATAATAATTTCAAAAAAGCCCAAAGAAACGCGGTAGTTGTAGTTCAAGTGGTCGCTAGTTTACTTCTCACATAGGATCTATGATCTCCACAGAGCCTTGAAGTAACACACAAACCCATAGGCAAATCCGAAGACCTTGGATTATGGATGCAAGAAAGTGAACCTAGTGGAGGAAATGCCTGAATCCATATAATGTACGAAGACAGGTATACAAAGACAAGAAAGCATTTGGCCAAGCGTGTCGTTTTGTCACAGGATTTTTTTTTTAATATTTGTGTCTTATAACCTGAGTCTATCACTCCTATATGATGAGCAACTAAGCTCGAGGTCTCAGTGAAATTAATTAAGTTGCTACTCATAGCTTCACGGTTCTTATTGGTCATCTGCCATGCCTTATAAACCTAGCAGTTCTGTAGGCTCGGTGATATGCGGTAGCAGGTCTCAATTCATCACCTGATCTAGTAATTGAGGAATTTCCTTTAGTTCTCGAACATCCAGCATTGCATTTTATGTGTTATCGACAATGACAAGTCATGAATCGTTAGCATTTTTGAAAATATCAAAGTGCCTGTTTTTGCTCTAAAAGTATTGTTCAGAAGTGAAGTGGTTAAAGAAATTTCTTGCGTGGAATGACTAAGAAATCACCCACAAATTCCCTAGTATTTTTTACGTTTATTTTCAGTTTTTCTACATTGTAGATGTTAGTTGTCGGGATTTCTTTCCTAGGTTCGAACCTCTGATGGGAAGCGCCGAATTCAACCGATATTTCTGGGTTCAACAGTTGATGCTGAACCATCGTCGGCAGTGCAGCCAAAATCGCAGTTAGTTCTATGTGATTCACAGAGCCTGTTCAAAATTTTACACCATATTTTTTCGTCATGCTATTGTAGAAATAGTTTAAAGGATGGCTTAAAAAGGCTTTTCTGACGGGAGAGGCATATATTGATTGCTTGTTTAATTACCCTACACGTTGCGAATAAGAAGGATGTTTGAACAGAAACACCGTGCTTCTTGTGTGTATTTAAAGCTATTTCATTCTACTGGTCAAAATTTCCTGAGCATTGCAGGCGTTCTGCATACTCTAGTCATACTGATGATCCAGTGACCTCTGACACCGATGACACTACTACACGGTAAGTTGGTTCCTTCCTTATTGATGCGGTATTTGATATATATTTGTGAAAAAAAACTGACAACGAGGATGGTTGAAAGTAAAGAGCTAACAACAAATTGTTGCTTTTTATTCGTCGATATAATGTTTTATACCAATTGAACATCCCAAAAAGTAGTGAAGGTTCAGTTTTCCTGAAACGAGGATTAAGAGAATCAGCTGTGTATCTTCAGTGGGCTTCCAGCACGCTGCTTGGACTTCCTCTCTAGAAAAGCATAATTTATCATTACTACTCTTAGAAAAATTGATGACAGTCTTCCTGAAATGTATAGACAACGACAACTTCTCACCTGGATTTTTACAGGGATAAAAGTTCGCCACCATTGAGGAAGTCATTTAGTCAACTGGCGTCAACTGATGACTCAATGCTCGAGAGTACTGATGATGATGTGGATTCGGATGTAGATGGCGTTGCAAGGCCAGAAAAGGAAACAGTTCAGCTGGAAGAACTGGGAAAGAGGTCGAAAATGATGATGATTGACTTCAAGGTGAATTCAAAGGTGTATAGAGTCCAAAAGTAACTAACAGTGCCGGTTAGCGTCAAACGTTTTTTTTTTGGTCATCATTGGCTACCTTAGTTACTGAGAAATTAGTTTTCTATAGGAACTATTGTTTTACTTATCGAGGCCAATGAATAGGTTGTTTGTCCAGTGGATTACTGGAATAATAACTGTATTCTTGGATATGTTCTGTTTACAGCTATGAATAGCTGAAAACTGGGGCATGTTTAATTATAGCATGATATCGTTGAAGATCAAGGTTTTCATAATTTTTTTAGAAGCCTGTACTACGACCTGTAGAATCGTCACGTATCGAAGTAGTGCATGCAAGTACGATTCTGGATGTGCCTGAACAGCGCGCTACAATTTGCGAGGGTGTGCAAGCGGTTCGACTCGTTTTATAACGTCTTATGAATTACAGTTGGTTCACCACTTTATCCCTATGGAACACTTGGGTTTTGAATGTTTTTCTTTTGCGTGGTACCTATTACTCTTGCTCGTCGTTCCCGTCTTTTATTTTTAACCGATACAATGCACGTATAAGAATGGTTAAAAATGAATTCAGGTACTGGGCGACACCGTAGAAGTAGACAACGATTGGATTATGGGTGGTGTTCGAGCTAGTCGCATTTCTTACCTACATGCTCGTATCACAGTTTGGAGCGTCGAAGTAGCGCCAACTGTTGCAGTTGTTGTAGCCAATAGGTGAGTGCAGAAATGGTGTCGAGACATATCAATTCAGAATCGACGATAGCATAGGTTCTGGACTGTTATTGGATGCTATGACCGAAGTGTTTTTGTGTATGCTAGTTCAAATGGTCGATTGCACTTTCGTAATCAATTGGACTCAGCACCGGTCCGGCTGGGAGTCAATGGGCATAGGATGTATGTCCTCACGCAAACTGGTCATCTAAGCACGTGGTATGTCTTTTAATGTACCTCGTAGAACGCTCTACATCTGTTCTTTCTTATTTACTTTAATTTCAACTACGAATTGATATTCTCTATCAAAAGGCAATCTTTATAGTAGTGAGCCTCTACTCTAACGACATTTATAGGGATATTGACCAAAACAGAGCGATACTGTCTCGTCAGTCAATTGCGGATTGTGTTGTGAAAGGTTTGCCATGATATTATCTGGCTGCTTCTTTTGTTCGGAGCGACACTTTTTCGGTGGAAATTTAAATCGAATTAGAACCTCTTGCCTTCTCTTTAAAATAAGTAGAAATGACCTTTTGTAGCTCTGAGCACCTCATTTTAGCTTTAATCAGTAGAGTGTAATCCTTCATTGATCAATTAAGCCAATACGATGAAATAGTAATAGACTATTTACAGATGCGAATCTCACATCAATATCACTGACACCAACGGGTGTACCTCTTCTAGGGTTTTCGACTGGAAATATTTTTACATTCTCATTAGATATGAACTGCTGGTATGTCTTGGTTTAAAAAGAACATTGTTGTTGAAAACTGTTATGGAGTATTAATATGGCGTTAATGACGATAGATGAGATGTTGAGAAATTGAGCTTAGTCATGCTAAAGCTTTTCTTAGATACTAAGATGACCTGTCTTCTTTTTGTCCTGACTCCCTAGCACTTCTTCCATTCATATTCATATGTGAGCTTTGCTGTGGCCAGCGCTCAACGACACCCGTGAAGAGGATGGCAAAAAATTTTCAGGCATCGAGCAAACTCCGAATTAAAATTCAAAGACCTTCGTGAGTTATAGGTGCGAGGAAGTTTTGGCGGTGTTGTGTCAATTTGTCATATTCCTTTACCATCTAGGAAAGTGAATTGACAGTGCTGGCGCAAACGAAGGCGATGGTTTTCAAACTGTCGAATGCTATATAGACGAAGGTTGCAAAAAGAATTAAATGATGTTCTCGTTAGACCGTTTGTGACGCAGGAGGCGCCCTGCAATGCACACGTGGAATCTGTCCCCGTTCCCATGGCCCACCAAGCCTTCCATTCCTCCGGGGTGAGCAAATTCGTACCAGACTTCTCTAGAAGGATAGCGGCACTGGATTGAAACATCGGTGAGCCACTGCGAGTCATTGTAAAGCCAGGTATGCATTAAATCACCTCCAACGATGTTTAATGAAGATGAATGCATGGCTCATCCCTCAGGGATTGATCAACGCCGAGAGCTGTATCCTTTTTTTTATTCTCTTTAGACCTCCACGACTCTCGAGATTGTCTTGTTGTAGTCAAGGATGCTAGTTCTCTTGCGAAATCAAGTTTATATGAATGCGTCGTTTTCTTGTTCAGCAATCGCGAGGTTTTTAAACAGCATACATTTACTTCCATAGAGAAACAAAATACAATACAACACTAGCTGATGTTTCGGCTCATTGGAAGTCACATATTAAAAGCGGTGAGTTTTTCGAGAAGCTGTTGATCATGTAATTACTATAGAGTTTTTCGTCTTTTGTAAGTGGTATTGAAGCGTTTGGCCTAGTAGATTGTATATCAGCGTACCCTTCCAGGCTCTGAAGAAGGCGATACTGCCGAAACGTCAGCTAGTGTTGTATTGTATTGTGTTTCTCTATGGAAATAAATGTATGCTGTTTAAAAACCTCACGATTACTGAACAAGAAAACGACGCATTCGTATTCCAATGCCGGGGTTAATAGAAAGTCGACCCTGGAAATCGAGTTCGTTTTACAGGTTGCTCTTCATTCTTCGTGAGATGCGTCAGAGTGATTTTCTGAGAAATTTATGGCCAACAATCAATATTGCTATCGGACGGTAGTTACGAAAGTCATCGCTAAAGTTCTTTGTTACCAAAGAAGAATGTACGAAATCCTATACCGATTGGGTATCTGTTACGTTTGAAATTATAACAGATGTGCAGGTGTCAAGTACGTTCCACGAAAAGCGTATATTTGGCAGTCACCTGGTCGCAGAAAATCAATCGAAATATTTAGTCCATCAACTGTGTTCGGCCCCAAGACTACAATTCAGCTCGAGCTCCTGAGCAAAGGCTTCAACGTTCTTTCAGTAGTTGTAGTGGCGTTTGATGCAGTCGTTGTGAATAGAAAGAAATTTGTGAGGAATCTTTGTGTAATCGATTCTATATAAAAACGGAAGACTGTAGCAAGTCCTTCTTCATCGAACAAAGAAACAAGCGAAATACATTCGTGAAAATTTCCACAGCATCTTGACACTCTTCCTTTTTTCTTGTATTGGTTACGGAAACAGCATGTATCAGCATAGATGGAGGTCCTCCTGTGCTGCACTTCTGCAAATGGCGTTAATAACTACTTATTAGATATGCGTAACAGCGGGATATTGTTGATCTTATATTTCTCGGCAGCTTAGTTTTGCTTTACAAACGTTTAAGGCCTGTCTTTTGGTAAGGAAGAGTTTGTTCAACATTCCTTCACACTCCTTTCAGCAGAATCTCAGTTTTTCATGTAATCTCTGCTTTCGAGTGATCTGTTATCTATATCTTATTCTTTTCGTAAGTGTTAGGATTATTGCGTCATTATAGGCAGATAGTGGACTCATTACCACCGTTGATGAAGTTGTGCGATTCTATAGAGGCCGATGAACTGTCAGATGGACCCATTGGAAGGCTTCTGAAGCGTCGTAAACGGTATTTTTAAATGTAAAATGGATTACAATGTTGCTTAAAACTATATGATAAAAGCAGTCATTAGAATACCCAAATGTATTCATACATATTTTATATTTGGTGCTTTCCTTCTTTATACATAAATATATGCATTATTTTTGGCACTTTCCTATGTTTTTTGTTTTAAGACTCTATCTAATTTAATCTCCAATTCTTGTCGATTTTGCATGTTTCTCTTTCATGTGTAAATAACATTATAGTTCCTTTACAGTCCTGGTCTTTTGCCATCAATTCCTCGTTGGGTAAGCGCATCTGTGAAAGAATCACTCATTGAAGGTTGGCTTCAAGCAGCAAAAACCATAGGTAGCTCTGTGGATTATCGCGGAATGATGATGACATACGTACAGCAACTTGTCAGAAACAGTCAGATTTTCACTTTATTGTTATTTTTTTAACAATATTTATGTCAGTAACTTGGTTTGTGTGTCATTCGTTCTTCATCTGTTCTAAGAAGAATGAGTTTTCAGCAAGACATAGTTAAGTCCTAACTTAGTTTCATAACCTTTTTATTTTGTTTGGCCTCTGTATATAGTGTAGCTATAGCGGCAGAGAGATTTCGCATCGCAGCTTTTAGCGCGATGAAAAAGAGCTGCCGACCGTACTATAAACCAACCTGGGAACCACCTGACGAATGTTTTGTGATCACAAACTTTTGCCCATGTGGTTGCTCTGGGAGCACTAATTTCCAATTGGTGTAAAGCGTAATGGAAATTATGGCTAGAAAATGATGATGAAAGGAAAAAAACGCTTTTTCCATTAGCTTCTGTGGTGAAATTTTGAATGCTTTAGGATCTCTGTCCAAAATATCACATATATTAACGGATCTTAATGGAAAAGGCACTGTTTGTGGAGTTCAGCGGAAAGCCCTACGCGAAGACGTGGAACGAATTATTATGTCTGATCCTACGACGGCATCATTAATACGATCGGAAGCTTCTGATGGCTTAGTATTTTAAGTCGCTTATTTACCATTGTGCGACAATTGATCTGTCAGTCTTAATATATCCCTATTCATTGATGCACCTTATTAGGTATTTTCTCTTTTGGTCTCAAGTTGTCTTTTGATTTTGCTATGTTTTATTTTGATAAGACTTTATGATCCACAGCAGTTGACTCATATTCTAACCACTTTTACCTTCTGTGTAGCATTTCATCCATATCCACCAATTCGCGAAATGATCTTAGTTGGTGTATTACTTTCAAAACTAACTGAAAAGTGCTTTCTGGCGGTTTATATATGTGCTCATTGTACGAACACTCTGAACAGTGGTTTTATTTGCACTGACATAAAAACTGTTTTTAAGAAATTCCATTCGTCGCGTTGTTACAATCTGTGATCTATTATTGTACCATAAGTGTTGTTTTAATATTAAAAATGATGTGGATGTGTGTTGTAGAGAAAGCCACTTTTGTAATCCAATTTTCGAGAAAGTGTCGGTAATAGTTTTCTTTTCCTTCCAACAGTTTCTCACCTCATCGTGGCAACGAGGCCTTCCTTGGCGTCGGACTGCGAAGTACAGCAGGAGAATTCGTCCCCCAGGCAGGGTCTCCCAGGCTGGGAAGGAGTCCGGTGTTTCCATCAGAAAGCCTAGCTAAGAGTAAACCAGTACCACGATCGATCACCGTACTGGTATCAAAGTCGCATGGTGGCAAATCTACCTCCGATCCACAAGGGCTGCCACTGCTTGTGATGGTGAGGACCTGGGGCAGACGCTGGCCAGGCTGACCTCAGGTTTCCAGGGAACCTAAATGGCTTAACCAGAAAATCTCCAAAAAATGGTGATTTTGTTTGTGGCTGCACAACCAGTGAGGATGGGCCGTTCAACTATCAAGTATCAAGTGTAATTTTGTTGCAGGTTCAGTGTCTGATTTGAAATCCAGTGCGCCCCATTTTCTAACCGAAATTTGGGTGAAAAGAACAAGTTGCGTTTGGTTTTGGCAGAAAACCCCGAATGTATACTATAATGAAGGAACTAAGCATATTAGATAAGAACTCATGTCTCTCTCCTACAAAACGCTTGCATTAGAATACCGTAGTCAGTCGGCGATACACTCTTGGTGAGGAAATCCTTATCAGTTTGATTGAAGCAAAGTAAACAAAGCGTTGTATGTATTTATAGTGTTGGGAGAACTAGCCATTTTACGGTTTCTAACTTGCGATAGACTTCGTGTCCACGATTACGCATGTGTGTGTTTTTACCGCTTAACCAGTTTCTTGAACAGTTTAGCAGTGTTTGCTAGCCTTTTCCAATATTACCATGGATTAGATTCTTTATTTATTCATTTACTTATTCATTATCTTGGATTTCTACGACTGTGGTTTCGATCCCGCCCTTCCTTGGGTTGGTAAGGTGCTTTTCCAATGACATTTGCAATAACTTTACTTCATTTTATTCCACACAACCTGTCTTCACATCTGCTGTGTGGAGCTCATCACTTTTCGCACTTGATTCGTTTCTTGTATCCATCATCAACGAAGGCGTTCAAACTATTCTCGTTTGACACTTCACATAGCAATTCCCACGACCGACTTTCTTTTAACATCGGCATTGATTGATAATTCAATGGTTTTCTTCAATAAGCAGACACGAGGTTGTTATTACAGCATTTATTAGGATACCATAGCTGACGTTTCAGCGGTTTCGCCTTCTTCAGAGCCTGGAAAGGTCAAATTGAGATGTGATCTACTAAGCCAAACACTTTCATAACCCCAGCAGATAAAACTTAGCAAATAAATTTGCATTCGCATAAGAAACAGCTTCATTTAAACACCTACCGTTTATTTGTTGTAAGTAGTTGGTTAGTTAGTTGGTTGATAGCAGCCGCGCAGAGTAATACATGGACGACGACTGTGCACCAACTAATTTAAATACTTACAACAAATAAACGGTAGGTGTTTAAATGAAGCTGTTTCTTATGCGAATGCAAATTTATTTGTCAAGTTTATCTGTCGGGGTTATGAAAGTGTTTGACTCAGTAGATCACATCTCAATTTGACCTTTCCAGGCTCTGAAGAAGGCGAAACCGCCGAAACGTCAGCTATTGTATCCTAATAAATGCTGTAATAACAACCTCGTGTCTGCTTATTGAAGAAAACCATTGAATTATTCTCGTTTGAGTTGAGCTACTTTAGTATGAGGGTTGTCGTCGTCTCTGTGAATGTCATTGAAAGCTGGTCGAATTCATTCTCCGGGAGTCCTAAGATAGTGGGACTAGAGTGTTTTCGCTTGCACTGGAGACAATAAAGTGATCTCGGACAAGTCATGAAAATTTCCCGATTCTGGACATATGAGAGGTTTGGTGATCTGGGGACGTGGTTAAAAGCTTATTGAATGGCTGATAGGATATATTCTAAGTAGAAATAGCAATCGCAAGTGAAGGTGAGAGTTATTTACGTTTTGTGGCTCCGTCCATGATACGGCATTATACACTCTTGAAGTCAAATTGCTTGTTGTTTTACACGTGTTGCATTCACTTTTGTTTTTCATGAACAGCTTAAAGAAACCGATGGAATGAAATGGGTTTTCAAGGACTCTAGAAAATATGTGGCACATATCATTTGACATAATTTAAAGGTCATTTTTAAAGGTCAATTTAAAGGTGAAACATTGGGACAGTCATTTTTATTTCGTTACCAAGTCGTTTTCATCTTCTAGGTGGAGCCAAATCTTAATAGATGTAGATCTTAATATAGACACTAGTCTACCTCATCCTTTTCAAATCATGATGACTCTTAAAATGTGTTTGTGTATATGTCCATATTTTTTCTTCTCAAGTAACGTTTTTTGTCATGTTTGCATTGGTGGTGTTTGTTAACAATCATACTTTTAAAGGGATGAGTTTTTTCGCATTATCGTAAATATGCGAGATGTGTATGATATTTTCGAAGAATATTATTTGTTGCTAGAGGTGTACAGTCACAATGACGGATGAAGACGACGTTGAAGTGAAAGTGCTATTTTTTGGAAAAGCTCGTGAACTAATGGATTGTGACGAAAGAAGAGTGTCCCTCCCACGCAGTACGTCGTATCAAAGACTTAAAGAAGCCATCTTTAAAGAGGTAAACAGACCCTGTTAGACGTATAGCGTTTTTGTTAGTTTGTCTGTTAATATAGTGAATATATATATTTATGTATATACACATATTTATGTATATATACATATTTGTGTATATATATATACATATATATGTTTTCAAGTCAAACTTTTCGACTTCGACATCTTATTTCTGTGGCTGTCACGTCTAGTTTTTCGTCTCATTCGTCATGAGTTGAATGGAACTCATACAGGTCAATCTTCCCATTTAACAAGTCCGCCCAATAAACCCTCCTTGTTGTGTTGCAGCTTTTGCTCTATAGTTCGATTTTTCTCTTTGCTTTGGCAATAGTTCTAGTGTTCTTTTATGTACTGTCTCATATGTACGGAACATTTGAGTTTCGTGTCTGACGAAGCAAAAACCTGCCTACCATCCAACCGCGATCCTAAGTTCGGAACTTGGAAAACTTCTAGGGAAAGCTTTTCTCGATCACTTTCAGGGGTGGGTGTTGAAAAAGGCCTTCAAAATTTTAAATTTTTAAAAGCATTCGCAGCGTCAGCCAGAATCAGCAGTACATTGTGGAAAACCACGGTTCGCTTTTGGTTATCGTTTTCGAAGCACGAGCTTTGATCTAGAAAGTGGAAAAGAATTCGAATACCTACCTCATTTTATCTCGACGTGGACAGTTAGTCTGTTGATTTTTTGATGAACTTTACACGTGGTCTTCACAAACTTTTATTATTGGTAACGTTTCGGCGCTTTCACTTATTTCAGAGCTACAATAATTCGAGTTGAATGTCCATAGCAGTTGCTGTTTCTTGCGAATGGGTCTTCGTAGTCGCATCGAGTTGGCTGGAGCACACATGAGTGAAGTAACTCCACCGAATAGTGCACTTTTACATTGAGCAGTTCTTAGTGATTGCCCATCCAAGATTCGTTTTATGGTGACAATCCATCTCGTAGCAGTCGGACGCTGTCATGCAGCAAAGTACTACTTTTAATTTGCCTTCCATATAGACTCACCACAAGGCGCGTGTGGAGCTGTGCTTCGAGGCGACCTGCTGTGCACATGGGATCAATCCAATTCGCTGGGCTTATCAAGCTTTTCACCCCTCCTGGTTCGGAAAATTGGTACCAGACTTGTCTGGGAGTATAGCAGCATCGACTCGATACATCGGTAGGCCACCGCAAGTCATTGTACAGGCCAGTTATGCTGTCAGTCACCTCTAACGATGCTGTATGGAGGGGAATGCATGGTGCATCCCTCGGGAATTGATCAGTGCCGAGAACTTTATCCTCTATATACCCACCATGGTTAATCACTATTTCGATTTATTGGTGAATCTGCACGGCATTATTATAAACATTTATTGTGGCTAACGATGGGCAGTCGACCAAGAGTCATCTATTATCCTGAAGCACTGCTCCCTGAGGTTACATCGTTTCTGCAACGAGAGTTCTTCTACACGAGAGAACAGTGCTGGGTGAGTTTACAGAATTCGTTCTCTCCTCTAATCGATTCGCCCTGATGAGATTACGCAGAAACGCATTCGTACTATCCACTACTCTATTCGCTCCGATGAGACTATACAGAAACAGACTATTAGAAAAAACAAGTACTGTGAAAAGTCGACTCAAATAATTGCTGCTCTGAAGAAGGCAGTAATATCAATTTGCGCAGGCCCGTCTACTTGACCCACGTGTGGGTGACAGTTCACTCTGATCAAATTCTAGGTTTTAATACGATAATAACATATTTTGTCTCATTTCTGACATTGTTGTTGAGCCACCAATACAAACGACAATGAGCCACTTCTTGTTGCAAATAAATTTCTGCCTTGTTGGCAAAAGTGTGTAAACCTCATTGCGTTTTCTAACTAGCATGTAACAGTTGAACCTAATTTTTTGATGACCACGATGATTTCTCGACCACAGTACTATTTCTGGAGTTCAGAGTTCCGTAGATTTAAAGAAGACACTTCTTTCTACCGCATATCTAATTTTTATTTCGTGCCCTTCCAAGTCTAAATATATTTAGAATAAAAACTTTTAAAAACTTAGAATGATATATGTAGGTGTCATAATGAGTTTGTGGAAGTGGCCGGTAAGTCACCTATAGATCTCATTTTCTTTCCGGTGGTTTATTTGAACAGCCAGAACTATTTTTCTGCATTTTTTGTTAACAACTGATAGTTTGCAGAAAACATATTGTGTTGAGCGTTGGTCGTGAAAAGCTTTACTCTGCTCTTCGAAATGTACAAAAGCTCTTTTCCAGACGAGTTCAATAACCAGAAATTTGAGTGCTAATCGGCTACTGCCTCAATTTCAGTTCTGTAATGAATGATAGTTATATAACTATACAGGATAGAACTCTCAGCCTTGATTAATCTCTGAGAGATGCGTTATGCATTGGACTTCATCAAGCATCGTTAGAAGTGACTGAATGCGTATCTGGTCTTTACAATGACTCGCAGTGGCATACCGGTGTACAGGGTCAGTGCCGCTATCCTTTCAGACATGTATGGAACCAAATTCCCTTCCTCGGATGGATGGAACGTTTGCTGAGTCTGGATCACGGGATCGGTCCCATGTGTAGGATACTATAAAATACCGAATAAAAGCTGCGTATAAAAAATACTAAAATGGAGACCCTTAAGTTGCAAAGCACTTTCAAACCCTGACAGTAATGTTTTGTAGGATGGACCACAGTATCGACCACTACATATAGTAAATAGCACCATAAGCACCATTCATACACACAACGACAGAGCAGGTTTTTTTTACAGTCTGTTCGCATTCACAATCATCGAATCCCTTAGTTGTCGGAAACTTGTTTATTTTCAAAAAAACCAACAGGTCCATAAAGGCTGGGAATTCGGCGTCGTCCAGTCCGCAACAAATCCGAGATTAGGCACCGTCACGAGAGTGTTAAAACTAGCAAATTAAGAGCACCTGGTGCAAGCATGAACGATTCATTAGGGTGATAGAACATAATCACATATTATAGACAAAGGTCTGTAGATTCTAAAAGTTTTTATTCGAATAAGTAGTACGTAGAATGAGTTAGGGCGTGCCTAGCGCAGTTGCCGGAGGCGTCCCGCATTGTACACGTGGAATCGATCCCCGCACTCATGGCCCTCTAAGCCTTCCATCCCTCTGGGATTGCCAAACTGGTACCAGACTTGTCTAGGAGGATAGCAGCACCGGTTCGATACATCGGTAGGCCACCGTGAATCATTGTAAAGGCCAGATATGCATTCAGTTACTTCCAACGATGGTTATTGAAGTCGAATACATAACGCATCCTTTAGAGATTGATCAGCGTCGAGATCTTTATCCTTTAGCTCTTGGTATGAGTTGAGATATGTTGGCTTGAAGTTTGAAGTGGACATTGTTTTGCATTCTAAGTACGTTGTATGCAATCCAGTTCGGGTGTTATGTGTTAATGAAGTTCATTATGGGATATATGTGTTTTAAAAATGAACAGATCAAATTATTTCTGAACTGATTCACATATGAACAGATCAAATTATTTCTGAACTGATTCACATATGAACAGATCAAATTATTTCTGAACTGATTCACGTATAGTTATACAGCTAGGGGGTATGACCCTATTTCGTGCAGAATGCTCATGACATGGAGTTGTTTCCACCTTAACCGATCACACGTTTGTACGCTTGCTGTTGTTTGCTTTTTGAAACTAATGTCCAGATAAGATAGGATCTTATGTTTTAACTAATAACTATTAAGACGTACTTTCTCTGTACGGGTCATTAAACTGTGTAATTTCAGTTATTCAAAGTCTTGGATGGTATTTCATCGTCATGTGTGCTAGCTGTGGATCAGAAGTTCGTACCCTTTTTACTGCCTAAGGAATATTTATACGTAATTTTCATGCTTACTAGTCTAGTTTGGCAAAGTTATAGTAATTTATTCCACTCTCTTTTCCATGAGCACTTAGGCAGAAGGCTGAATCGTTCCTGGTTTGCTTTGTTCTCATTTTATAATATTTGCTTCCGGTCATTGTAACGAACATAGGAATTACTGTACAGTGGCGCTATTTCTATAGTTTTCTTTATTCAGATTTGTTAATAACAATGAGATGGTGGAGCTCAATGAATTCAGTGAAGTTGCAGTCATTCCTCCATTAAGCGGTGGCTAACTGCATAACATTGACGCCTCTTCATTCTTCTTTATTCTCTTTCTTCATTCTCCTTTTTTCTGAATATAATGTCTCTACCATTCCCCTTTCTTTTCCTTCTTTTTCCTCTCTATTTTTAACATAACATTTTACCTGCTTTCCGTGCTGATTAGTTCGTTCCTTTTGAGCGTTGGTGGGCATTTTTACACTTCTTCACTTTTTCATCTTCCAAAAATTTACGTGATATTCTGGAAAAATATCTGGTTCTGAGGACAAAGTATTGACCCAAGTAGTGATCAAACTACTGATTGAACCATTTTAAGTTGGTTACTTCTTAACCTTTTTATTTACTGCCTATTCTTTTTACTGGCAGGGTATGTTGCGAAATATAACTCGTATAATGCTGAGATATTTGCAAAACTCCGGACCGCAGGTGTATGCGGTGGGGAACGAACGAGCTATTGTCCTTTCCGGGAAGTAACTCGCTCACCACCACACCACGCGGGTCCTTCGTTTCGCCTCTCTCTCAACTAGTTCTATCGATCTTTTGCCATCAGCAATCACCCGTAATCACGGGAGCGCATGGTGTGGTGGTGAACGCGTTACTCCCCGGGAAGGACAATAGCTCGTTCGTTCCTCACCGCAGACACCTGCGGTCCGGAGTTTTGCAAATATCTCAGCATTATACGAGTTGGTTACTTCTTTTTTCATAGCAGGGGATAGACGTGTTCGTATGCATTGCAGCGAATCTTTGTTTGTGATTCTGAAAAAAAGCTACTATCAGGATTTGCATTGTACATGTTTCACTACTGTCTATGTAACTACAAAGAAGGCTCAGTGTTAATGATTAAAAATAAACAGATAGCTCCGTGGGATTCTCATAGAGTTGCCATCTATGGACCAATCTTATTGTTACTACTGTTACACACCTGAAAAAAGCAAACACAGCAGTGCGTCTAGTGGATTTTATTACTAAACACCTGCCAAGTACTGCCTATAGGGCTGCTAGTTGTTACGCTTAAATTGGAACCGAAATTTTAATTTTAAACTTAAAGTGTTCATTAATATATATATATGTATACCATGCGTTCGATCGTACACCAATACATCAATCTACACCCGATATCGGCTGAGATAAGACATCAAGTGGACGGATTGTTTGTAATGAGGAAAGAAAATCACGAGAGTGGGAAACTATACTGGTCAAATAACTACTTACGGGTAGGAACATGTAATTATAAGTTTCTTTTACAGTACTGTTGAGTCAATGAATAAAGTAGGCAGGTGTCCGCTTCGAATTGCTATCGTTGATCGGGTCCAACGATGAAACCAACTAAGAGGGTTATGAGAAAGTCAACTGAAGTGTATACTAGACATTTGTGCTCCCATTATTGATATTCGCTTTGATTGAAAACTTGATCTCGGATATGGTGTGTTTTTCTCTACTTCCGTACGGCCACAACAACAAGATAGTTAAAATTGTATTCCGAAGATGTGAAATACCTGAACGTAAACTGTAGATACCATGCGATTCTTACAGTATTCTGTCAATCCTGTTTAGGATGTTTAGGATTTAGGACAGAAAAGTCAAATGAAAAGTTTGTGGACGACAAACGGCAAGCAGATTGGGCGGTAGTTCCGGATATCATGGTGGTCATTCTTGAACAATAGCATAAACTTGCTGGTCTTCCACTTAGTAAGAATCTTGCATTCGGACACGTAACTTGTGAAGAGTCGGACCAGTGTGTTTACGAGGACTGGCGGAAGGTTCTTCAGGTGTTCAGATGTTGCCGTGTTGGGAATTGGTATTGTTCGATTTTTCACCGACAGAACAGCATGTCGAATTTCGGATGAGAGAACTAGTGGGGCCACATTTTCATCGTCCTTCACTGGCGTGAGAGTAGGAGCACGTGGCTATTAAAGAAATCCGGGTGGTAATCATGAATGATTTTCTCTATGGCCCGAAATCTGTAGCGGTTCCGTCTAGGCGGCGGGGTGCAGCCGGCTTGGTTTTGTAATCGGAGAAACTACAATGGGCTTTGCGAATGCCTTTTCCATGCTCTGCGGCTTCGACCATAACTGCTACGCTTCTCTCTTTAAGATCTTCTTTTATCGCCTGTCGTATCACCTTGTGTTTCTGGAGGCAGACATCTATTATATTTTGTCTAATATATCTAATGTAATATTTCAGCACTAGTGTGGTTGTATTTTAGGTAGAACCCTGCCGTGAAAAAATAATGGTCGGTACATGAAGAGTTGACATTGTGATTTCGACTACAGCCTCACCTTAATGGGTTCAATGCCGATATATACTCCCCACATTATTCGCGTTAATGGGTGATTGCTGATAGCACCGTTGGGTAAAGAAATTGTTGAGAGAAATGCAAATCGAGGGCGTGGATCTACAGACATTTGGATTCATAAAGTTGTTACAGATTGACCGACTTTCTCCTGGTATTGCTTTGGCCATTTCATTCTCACTTGTCATCGTTCGTTGACCGCTGTGAAGTATCGGGTACCTCAAGAGGACATTTTCCAAAACTGCAGCTTTCGTGAATCAACCTAGCAATCCGATTCATTCACGATTACGCGCGATGATTTCATTACGTACGTTCGCTTGGGTTCTGTGGACAATGCATATTGATTTCGATGCGCCCTGTTTTCGGTGATTTTTTCACCACATAGAGGTTTTCTGCCGCACTTTTTATAGTCGATGAGTTTTCCCACACAGATGTGATGGGTTCTCCCATCAGCTGCAAAACTCTCCATTCTGCAACGAGATATATTCCAAAAGCGAAAGAAAATAACCGCTTTTCGAATAAGTTCGTTCATTTTCAATCATTACAATGATCGCACTTATCGCATGAAAAGTGCTGGTATAGAAAATACTGCGGTGAACGCTGGTACCAACGCGTTACTATGAAATCGATCGTGGTAAAATGCATAGAGCAGCATACACACCATGCCCTTAGCATATCCTTAGAGCGATGTGGTATAGTCTTTTCTATAACTACCATGTTCTTAAGCCCTCAAGCCTTCCAAATATCGAAGAATTATCGCCTAATGTCAAAAAACCATCACGTTCGTAACCGCTGAAAATTAGGCGTCGTGGCAACAGTCATCGTGCGTGGCGTTTTTTCTGTTGTTACGGCCACTGCACATAAAATGTTTCGACCTGTTAAGCGTTTAATATGATCGGCCGTTGTAATAGAGGTCGCGTCTGTTACACTCCACTTGCCGGTGGTATGAGTCCTACTACATTCTATCGGGACCCTTTTTTTTCTTCCTCTTTTCCTTCTCTGCTTTCAGTTGAGTAAGATGGCCTATTTAAATTAATATTTTTTCTATTTTTTCCTGAAGTCATGAAAGCGGCACAGTTTTTCGGTGGTTCTCGTGTTTTGAGAAATATGAAAATAAGCCCCCACAACAGATACTTTCTAAGTGGCGATCAGAGGAGAAGAGACGACTTGGCACTAGGCCCCCCACAACGAGGGACAGGGATACTTTCTCGATTTATGTATTTGAATGACGCTGTTGCTGGTAGTTGGTGGTATTGAAATCCTTCGCTATCCTCATATTGCTTTTCTTCACTACTTTATTTATTGTATAACATTGGCGACAAACCCATTCTTCTTTGCTTCTTTTCTCAAACCTTCCGGCTTACTTACTTGGACGGCCCATCTTTGCGAGTTGCATGGGCCCCAGCATACTTCCCACTCGTCTCTCTGTCTCGCAGTCGTTGTCTGTGGTGGTGGTTTCATTCCCCTATGGTGGCGGGTACGAGTCTCACACGGTGATCTTTAAAACAACTGAAGCTGCGAGTACCGCTGTTTGACTTTGGTTAAGAACACGTTCACGTATCGTGTAGGTGGCCCTCCCAGGGACACCTGCATTCTCTTGTAGTCCGTCTATATTTTCTTTGTTCATCTGTCATTTGTTCTTCGCTTTTTGGTCTTTGTTCTTTTTCTTTGTTTCCTACAGAACAATTTTTCGAAAGGAAAAAGAAGAGGGAAAAAGAAAGAAAAGAATTGTTTGCATTTGATGCAGTTCATCACGAGATGTTAGTTCAATCCCGTTCCAGGCTCACATAGTCTTTCATGCCTTCGGGGTAGGAAAAATGAGTAGCAGACAAGTCTGGGATCAGCTCACTTCTTCCAACCTACATGGAAACGTTTCGTAGGAAGTTCGACGACCTTCGTAGGTGATGAATATGAGGAAATGAATCGAATGATGGTGCTGGGATCCGTTCAGTTGATGTGAAAATGGGCCATACAACAATAGAAAAATTCTTTGCACCGCTGAGTATCCACTCATCTTCACATTAGATGGTTATTGTGCTTACGCCATTATCGTTCTTAGACATTACCTTGCTACCATGGAATATTTGTAGACCTCAAGTTCTTAAGTTAGGGACTTATGTGTAGTGGAATAAAGACGATTAATGAAGTATTGCGTCTGTACCACTTAGGGTGAATGGAATTTGTTTTTCTGGACCTATATGGACGTATAGTATGAAAGTGTTTTGTGGAGAACTCTTTTCTGTAAGCGCAAAAGTGAGTGCGAGAGGTGGGGGGGGGGGGGGGGGGGGGGGGGGGGGAAGGGTTGCAGGGGAAGTATTGCGGAGTTTGATTGTTCAGATTAGTACTTTTGATGCACTTTATGAGGCAAACAATTGCTGATTACTTCTTTCAGAGACTGCTACCTATTGATCACCAGCTGAGTTCACGATGTCGATAAGTGGCAGTCAAGGACGAGCGACTCCGGGTGATTTTCCGCATAAAAAAGACAGTCGAAAGGAACTTCTCGACTATTCTCTGTATCCACCGTTTCTCAAACAGGTAGATGTGACTTTTACCCTAGGCTTTGATAAGGTTGTTCTACAATATGTACAGTTCCCTACAACTTAGTAATTCAAGTGGGTAATTCTTAACAGTCTGTGCATTAGATTGAGGTGTATTAAAGTGACTTCACCTAGTGCGATCAGTTTCTTCCCTGGAAACCAGTTACGCTTTCGATTTATAATTTCAAGAGTATACATCATTTTTTTCATCGTTCATCATTCATTACATTCATTCATTACATCATTAATTTCTATTAACCTCGCGATTGCTGAGAAAGAAAACGACGTATTTATTATCCAGTGCTGAGGTTAATAGAAAGTCGATCCTAGGAACTGTTAAGTCGTTTCTTATCCTTTTTTTTCTAAATGAAGCTATCGTCAGCCTTCTATTGTATCCCGTTTTATCACAGATGGATGCGAAGTTTCCCGACTATGTTCGAGAGGGTGATATTGAGTATCCGTTCGAAGAAACAGATGGTGTTGGTGACGAGAATCGCATCAGAGGAAACTGGTGTTCGAAAACGGACTACATGTTGGCTATTGTTGGGTTTACTTTTGGTATTGGTACGTATTATATACTTCTCTGCCTTTTCTTCATTGCTTTATATAACTGGCGTTGACGTAGCCATGAACTTGGATACCTAGATGACCTGTCCTCACTGGTTTTGCGGGACTCAGCATAATCTTCCCGAAACCAGCCTAACCAAAGTCTGCCCTACATCGCCACCACCACAGGCAGTAGCTGCTCTTGTGGATCAGAGGGAGATTTGCCACCATGTGACTGCTTTGATACGAGGACGATGGTTGATCCTGGTATCGGTGTACTCCTAGCTGGACTTCCTGAAGGAAACTTCGGCCTCCTTCTCAGCTTGGGAGGACTTGGGGGGGGGGGGGATTGGTTCCCCCTACTGTATATCGTAGCCCGACACCTAGGAGCACCTAGCTGCGATGAGGCGGTAAACCGTTCAAAGAAGATCAGTGAATTGCTCGTGTAAAGTCACCTATTTAATGGAATATAGGAACTGGGTACTCTTCGTACTGTCATTTCAAGTCGTGGGCAAGATTTTGAGTGTATATTTAGAATCCATGTTTTTTCTGAAAGAAATGGATTATAAGTTAGACTTAAGAATTTCAATGTAAACGATTAAAATTGCTATTCGCCTGGCTATGATCAGATTCTTAAAATCATAATTTGCAATATAGTGCAAATTTGGGTGCTAGCAATAATTTCAAAGAGTACTGGAATTAGTAGATAGAAAACTAGCTGAGAGAAAGGCGAAACAAGTGACCTGCATGGTGTGTTGGTGAACATGGTAGACCCTGGAAAGCGAAATAGCGCCTTCGTTCTCTACCGCAGAGCGGTCCGGAGTTTTGCAAATATCTCATCATCGTTGTAATTTCGAAGACTGTTGCTGTTTTCTTCATTATGTATAGTGTAAAGATAAGCTCTGTCTACAAAAGCCCACTGTTGTTGCTTTTCCAGGAAATCTATGGCGATTTCCATTCCTCGTGTTCCGACACGGTGGAATAGCATTTTTCGTCCCCTACCTCGTAGTTCTCATCATCGCTGCTCTGCCCATGTTTTTCATGGAGCTGGTGCTCGGACAGTTTTCTTCGCTAGCAGCAATTTCTGTGTGGAACGTTGTTCCACTTTTCAAAGGTACGTTGCTAATGCTCCTGCACTTTTTGAGTTTTTTAAAACATTGAGGTCGTTGTTGGCTGTGTCGTTCTTAATTTCGACTATCATCATTTCGTTTATCTTGAGGTGTTGGCGTGGCGATGGTGTTTGTGTCTTGTATACTAGCGATATACCTCAGTCTAGTTTCTGCTTGGTCACTGTTCTACTTCATTAATTCTGTCAGTTTCTCTCTTCCGTGGTCAAATTGTGAGAACTCGTGGAGTGGATTAAGTAGGTACTTTTTTTTGGAAATTATTCTTTAAAAAGAGAATTCATGTCACTATTCTACTCAAAAAAGGGCGATGTTTACTTCTTTAATATGCTCTTATCTTAAAATAACGAGCTTTTTTAAGAACACATATTAATCCATTTATATTATGCCATTCAAACTTTTTCTGGTAGTTCATAACTATATTCAAATCACGTGGAAGTTGTATACCAATGCGATATTGAAGCTAACTTAATGAAGTGAATCGAATAAATGCTATAAGGTTTTGATATCCAATTTTGCTATACAGATTGCTCGCTTGGAACAAGAATCTCCTGCACGGAATCTAACGGAACCCTCCTTATAAACGGATCATGCATTATTCAGGTTTGAGGCTTATTAGTAGTGTATAGTTGTTTAGCTGTTTTTTATGCATATATATATATGTATATATATGTAGTTGGATGCCTGGATGGCCCTTTCTCGCTTGTTGCGTGGGCCCCACCATAATCCCACTGTTGTTCCCTGGACTCCCGAGCTCGCCTTAGCCAAAGTCTACCTCAGGTCGTTACGACCACTGGCTGTCGCCGCCCTTATAGATCAGACAGCAGTTCGCCATCATCCGACTGGTTTGGTACCAGGATTGTGGTGGATCCTAGTATTACTTTTCCTTAGCTGGGCTTTATGATAGAAACGCCGGACTCCTCAGCTTTGGAGATCCTGCTGGGAAGATGAATCTCCCCGCTGTACAACGCAGCCCAATACCCAGGAACACCTCCCACCCACGATGAGGCGGTAAACCAGTGGGAGGCATGTATATATATATATATATATACCTGCAGAAACATTTAATGCGTGTACGTGTATATAGACATATAAGTGTGTATTCATTTATATGTATATATCATTCATCTATACGTATGTAGATCTCATCTTCTGAAATAAGTGGCACAGTCTTGTGCAATCTCAGATTATTGCACGATGTTACTAAAGGATAAGGGATAAAGCCGTCGGCGTTGATCAACCCCTGAGGGATGCGCTATGCACTCAATTTCGTTAAGCGTCATCCGAGATCATTGAATACATATCTGGCCTTCACAATGACTCGCGGCGGCCTACCGATGTATCAAGCTAGTGCTGCTATCATCCTAGACAAGTCTGGTACTAATTTGAAAGCCCTGAATGGATGGAGGTCCTCGTGGCCCTGGGAGTGGGGATCGATCTCGTGTGTATTGCATAGCTTCTCCGATCACTACGCTGTACATGATCCTGTGATCGTAATAGGAATCATGTAAAGATTCTCCTTGCCAATGCGGCCGCAAATATGGAATAGGAAATAATATGTCAAATTTGATGTAATCTTCTAGTCTGTAGTCTCATCTGTCTTTCAAAATAACTCGTCGGAACAAGTCCTTCGTACTCAGGACGCATGGAAAGAGTAGAATGAATGCTAAAAGTTGTAAATACCTTTATACCTTGCTGTGGTTTGATCTATTTATCCTTATATCTCTTAATTTCTAGCAAGTCAACACCACAATACTAATTTCCGGTACTAATCCTCAGACTATACCAAGTCTTCGATATTTTCAGTTAGTTATTCTAATTTCGGTTATATTTTTCACTTTCGTATTTTTCTTACTCTGTTGTGTTACCATTCTTTTTCAAACGTTTGTCGTTGGCCCTTAAATTTCCTTTCAGTTGTTTTCTTTTATTTATATGATTTAGTGATGTCGTTTTGATGTTGTCCAATGAATTCACAACGGTGGGTACTCTAAATTGGTATTTGGGTATGTGCGTATTGCTCTCATGGATGGCTGTGTTTCTCTGCCTTTTTCAAGGAGTTAAGTCAAGTGGTAAGGTAAGGTAGTACTAGAGAATGTTGAACTTAATTTGACGTCTTTTCCTTTAGTGTGTTCTGTTTTTATAGTTGAAATTTCTTCAAAACTTGTGTGGCTTTTTCTTTTTTTTTTGTTTATTACAGGTAGTGTATGTGGTGGTGGTGCTGCCGTTTATAATAATGACTGTGCTACTTGCTAGACTTTTGACACTTGAAGGATCTGTTGTGGCTCTTGTTCATTTTCTTCGTCCAGACTGGCGTGCCGTCAAGGATCTCACGGTTTGTTCCATTAGTTTAATCTCTTTTAAACTAAAAAAAACTAATTCTTGAAATCCTTTTGATGTAAACCAGAGTCGGGTTGTTGTTGCTGTTGTTATCGTTAGTTTATCATGACCAAGATATCAAGTGTAGAAAGCCTTCGAACCAAGGTAAGAAAACGCCCATCCCACAGACGACAGGTTCTGTAATACACTTATGATCTAAACCAGCCCAAGTACTACAGTGCGTTGTCATCTGACTAACATTCTTTCCCCGAACGAACCACTACAACAGACATTTGGTTGGTTTAACGCTGTGTAATTTTTCGTCGAAAAAAAGGGAAGCTAGTTTTTTAAACACGTTTCTGGAAATGTGAGTTATCCATATTGATATTTTTGCTTTTCCCTGTCGTCAATCATACGTAATTCTTTGTATAAGTACTGTATTCGTGACTGTAATAATCAAAACTTCTGTAGGAATAGTGAGTAGTTTATGCTGAGACGTACCAGTTATATATTAGATTTTGGGGGTTAAAGGTGTCTGGTAATGTCTCCTATATATTCATGTACAGTTCACAAGAAACCAGGTTACTGATACGTGACACTCTGTATTCATCTTGAAATCACAGGTCAAGGTTTCAGAACTGGAGTTGCAATGTATGACCTCACGTATGAGTGGTTGAAATCCGTCTTGCGAATGAATGCGCTCTGGAACATATTTATGTTTGAAAGATGAACTGGTATGTGGGACATAATTGCCTTGAGCACCATATTCCAGAGCCGAAAACTCCGATCTGTTCAGTCGCAGACTAACCACATTTGTACAGGAGAAAAGATGATAGTGTTAGAAATATGAAGACGAAGTATATAATGCAGCTATTGTTTGTATACGCTCTAATGTTTTGCTTCTAATTCTTCTATCTCCTCCCATTTTACGGTCTCAATGTCTTATTCGTCTGCGTTTCAACACCAAGAGCAACTATGTATTCTTCTATATAGTTAAATTGTGTATAGTTCCAAGAGTTCTATAGCCACCTATTAGACCCCGATGGGAGCTAGGCTCTAATGCTGAAACATTTAACGAAAAGCTAGGAAAAGGAATTCAAAGACGAAAAACAACAGCCATGGTTGTGGCTTACAACAAAAAGGTTTTCAGTATTTAGAGAAGATTAATACTTGGGCTTAAAATGTAAAATATCTGCTGAAGTTTTCGAATTTGAGAGTGCTTACGTCATCCATCCGCATTACAGGTGTGGGGAGAAGCTGCAGTGCACGCATTTTACACAGTGGCTTGCTGTACTGGAGGTCTTCATACGACTTCAAGCTACAATCGTTTCCATAACAATTTGTTCAAGTAGGTTCATGAGAGTTTGATTCGCTCAGTAATGGAAAAGTAGTTTACAGAGACGTTTGGATGGTTCTGATTGTTGATATTATCACTTCAATGATTTGTTGTGTGCTTACATTCTCTGCAATCGGATTCACGTGCTTTCAGTTTTCCATCTCACTGGATAAATTTCATATAAAAGGTTGACGATTTTATATTCTTTATCCTTCGTCTTAAATCATCTTTATGTTTCTTTTTAGACACTTTTTCGGCAATTTTAGAAAAATTTTGGCCGAAACGCTAAAACTTGCGCTTCAATTTTAGGTCGTTAGGTTACTATATTCGTAAGAGTGAAGGAAGTCGTGCATATTAGGTGATTCGAAAATTGATAAAATAATTCCTGAAACAAATTTTCAACATGCATATCTCTAAGGAAAACCATTAGTTTCCACTTTTATAGCTAAGCACGAGGCTTGTTGAGGATTTTTTACAAGATCAAAGAAACTAACAGTTAGTTGCTCTTATGAAGTGCCGTTCCATTGTTATGATTGTACTGTCCATAAAGCAGTAGTACTGATAATTATAGGCACAGACTAAAGCTGTTTGGATTCTCACGAATTTGCAGTAATCATACTAATTAATAGCGGTGTTTTTATGAAACACCTTTTTATAGAGTTTACTTTTTGACTCCTCTACTGCGTATTAAGAAATAGTTCCATAGGAACTGTTCGAAATAACAAGCTTTGACGGGTTTGTGCGAACGTTTGCCGATTATAATCGGCGGTTTTCCGTAATATGTCAGATGAGGAAGTTTGCCCATCTCGTTTATGGTCTTGCATTAATTTATTTCCAACTTAAAACACATGGGATCGATCCCTACACCCTAGGTCCACTAAGCCCTGTATCCGTCCTGCGTGGGCAAATTGGTAGCAAACTTGTTTGGGAGGGTAGCAGCACTGACTCGATAAATCGGTAGGCTACCATTGTAGAAGCCAGATATGCATTCAGTCACCTCCAACGACACTTAGTGAAGTCAAATGCATGGCGCATCCCTCAGGGATTGATCAACGCCGACAGCTTTATCGTTTATCTTTATATAACTTTGTTTCGCACCACATGTAGAGCATACCTACTTTTTGTATGTTTTTATATCATCCCATTGCAAACAATAAATATTAACTTATCCTAGCAATCGAGAAGGAAGTGACGGTTAATTTTTGGCGAGAAATCCAATTTAGTATTGCATCATGTCGAAAGAGGACTAATTGGATTGACTTCTCATGGAGAGTTCAGAACAGATTGAAAGTATTAAGGATAATGAGGAATCTGTTGCTTCTGTTGAAGCGTCTGAAGAAATTGGATCTGAGGATGATGGCGAAAATTATGGGAATCTAGGTCAATAATGAGTGCGAAAACAAGTCGAACGTGATGATGTTTCGATCTTCGGTGACAGTCGGTGTGGAGTTTATCATCTGCTTCTGTTTGGATGTCAAGAATTAGTATTTCGCATATTTGAAATCTTGTTATGAAGATGGTACACAGATACGGACAAGAGAATGAGCCAGTCAGTTTTGAGAATCGACTCTTGAAGATTAAAGGACTGCTTATTGTACTTCGGATAAGAGTTCTTATTTTTATTTTATTTGATCCGTCTTCACATCTACTGTGCGGATCCCAGCACTTCTCAAATCCAATTCGTTTCCTCGCACCCATCGTTCGCTAAGATCTTCCAACTTTTACGTGTGGCTTCGGTTCCTGCTTGAGGATTTCCATTTCATATTGAATATTGTAGGATGCTGGTCGAGAAATTCTTTCTGGAGTCCTGAGATAGTTGGACTGGAGCGTTCCTAATTGGTTTGTAGAGAGTGATTTTTTCGCAGACAAGTCCGGTACAAATTTCTCGACCCTGTAGTGATGAGGAACCCGAAGCAGGATCGAACTAGCACCATGCTCTTGATGACGGGCATCACTTCCACTGTGCTTCGTTGTGGATTTTTATAGTCCTCATAATAACAAAAGGTGTTCCAGTCTGGATCCTCTACTGCTTCCAAAGTTATTCCAGGAGATAGTGTTTCCTGATCTCCATTTAGTTTACAACGCTGTTAGCGAAACAGGCTATATGAGATTATAGAAATTTTCAGTAGAAATTGCAGTACTTAGGAGATCTGGTAAAAATGTCTGTATTGACGAGTCTCTAGCGCCGTTTAAAAGAAAGGATTTAGTCCGGGAATTTATGCTATATAAGGCATATATTCCTCCCAACGGCATACAGCCTCATCATGGTTTCGAAGTGCTCCTGGGTGCCGGGCTGCGATATATAACGGGTGATTCGTCCTCCCACGGCAGGTAATCCCAAGCTGAGAAGGAGTCTGATGTTTCTATCCGGGAGCCCTTCTAAGAGTAAAGCAATACCAGGAATCACCACCGTCGTGGTACCAAACTACTCGCATGGGGCAAATCTCCGTGTGATCCACAAGTGAGGCAACTGCCTGTGGTAGTGAAGACAAGGGCAGACCTTGGCCAGGTTGACCTCTGGACTCCAGGGAACCACAATAGCTAGACCAGTAAAACTCAAAAAAACGGAAATTATTATGGGGCCCTCACAATCAGTGAAGACTGGTCATCCAAGTATTTAAGTAAGTAGCGCCTATATTATGTCGATGAGAAGGTGTTCAAGATAAATCTGAAGAAATAAAAATGAAAGTTACAGAATAACTAAGAAGTTTTGCACTTCTTCTACTTACTTCATGTTTGGGTTTTCGTAAATGGGTTTTCTTCCACTGAATGCTCTAACTTACTCGGATACATGGCCCGTTCTCCTTGGTTGTGCGGCCCTCAGCATAATTTCCAGTTTTTTGGAGTTTTGCTCGTTTAGCCACTGTTGTTCCCTGGAGTCCAGAGGTTGGCTTAGCCAAAGTCTACCTCACGTCGTTACCACCACAGGCTGTCGCCGCCCTTGTAGATCAGACAACAGTTCGGCATCGTACGAGTGCAGCCCAACACTCAGGAACACCTTCCAGCCAAGATAAGGCACGAAACTGTTGGGAGGAGTCAGTTTGACATGTTTGGTAAATGCATAGAAGATCTATTGTGAGAATTAAAATCGAAACCTATTTCATCCAGATTTAAAACCACACCCAGAACATTTATTTCACACCTACAACTCTATATAGCTTTATTCTGGATTAAGGCTTTAGTAACTTAGAAAAAGGAAGCGTATATGTCGTGTTTGCTTTGTTAAGAATACGGGAAATTATTACGGCTCTATATCTGTAAATTTGCTAAATAAGTGAGTATCAAATGCAGCTAGGCTAAGAAATTTTTTTACCTTGGAATATTTCAGTAACAGTGACAGAAAGAGTAAACTGCAAGGTATATGCAAATGGTGCACATTTTGAGAGTGTAAACTGTAGGATTGTAGATTGTAGAACTATTTTGAAAAAGACATTTACAATATCTATGGACCGGTGCGAGAACAAACGTAACAATTACAAGACATCTGTGTGGAAGTGTGGGAACGCATTCATGAACATAGTCATTAAAAGAAGCATGAACATGAACATTAAAAGCAGTCTCTGTGTATTTGTACAGTAAGCGGGAAGGTATCTATAGAGCGCGCAGGAACGAAACAGTTCATTTTAAAGACTATATTACCCTGTGGCCTACACTGGCTAGTTTTTCTTGTACTGCACGTGACACGATACCTGTGGCGAGAAAGCTATCGCTTTGCTAAGGTATCATAAGGAAATCCTGCGATAGAAGAAACCATCGAAATGAAAGTGCGTACTGGAGAAGATTTGCTGCACCTCAACCCTGTTTATAACTCCTGCAATGACTGTTTGTTTTTTGGTTGAGTTTATAAAATTAGACGATTTAGATGGAGCACATCTTATATTCGTATTCTTGGCCGAAGCGTTGGCTGGAGTACCTGTTGCGCCACTTTACACTGGATTGTTCTTTTTAATGGTGGTCCTAATTGTTCACTCAACACAGCTCTTTGTTGTAAGTTTTGTTTTTTCCGTGGTATATTATAGTTTCTTTCAGACCTGCCAGGTGGGAAATGCAATTAAAAAATGCTTTCTTTGTCCACTGATTTTTTTACATTTACATGACACCTTATCACATCCACTGGGCGGATCACAGCACTTCTTGCATCTGATTAATTTTCTTTGTATTCGCCGTCCACAGTAGTCTTCGAATAGTTCTGGTTTCGGCTGTTGCTTGAGAACTTCATCTTCTTCATGAATATCGTAGAACACTGGTTCAGTGCAATCTCCTAGCAATCTTGGAGTTGGTCTGGCTAAGGGGTTCCTACGTGCGTTGGAAGAGAGCTTAAGAACAGTGGTCGAACTAGCGCCTTTGATTGCTTGTCGATGGCATCGCTAACCATTGCACTATCCATCCCTTCCACCCTTGTTTGATGATCATCCGTTTTACATGTCCATCCCTTGACCATCGAGTGATTCGAGCTGGCGTCAGTAAATCTATCATTTCTCCCTGTTGCGTGAAAGAGTAGCTCATTGGTTTCTCCTCACCCTAGGGACTCGTTGAGCATCTTATCTCTCCTCTAGGGTTTTAATGAAGAATTCTGGCTATCGGGTCGGTGGTCTTCTTACAGTACGTTTGACATCTCTATTAATCCACTCATTAACGGCTCTTGTCCATCTGTTGTCGATCACACACATTAGGTGCCTGGTCCACATTGGCTGCGACAGTTTTGCTTATAGAACGGCGTTTTCCTTTTTTGATCATTGACATAGGTCGGAGCTTCGGATTCCTTTCTTCATTTGCATGATTCTGGATTCCCTAGCATTGTCCTTTCGACTGCGCATTCCGTAATACTGAGTGATCTTTTGTCCTGCTTATGTAGCGACTAGGTTTCTGACGCATAAGTTAGGGCAGGAAAAATCGTGTAGTTGAAAAGGTGAACAGGGAGTCGTGTGTTCTTTGTTCTCCCCACTACATCCTCGATGCTCATGAACGCTCCCCAAGCCGCGCTCTTGTGCTGAACTCTGGAGCTATGTCGTTCATCATGTTGACTTCCCGAACTAAACTGAAGTAGCTGAAATATAATAGAATAGAGAATTATTCGGTTAGATTTTGTCGAGCATGAACCTGTCCAAAAGCGTTGTCAAAGTCGTCAAGCATTCTTTCTGCTTGCCTAATGCTTGCTGTATGAGAACGATGTCATCGGCAAAGCGATGATGGTGTAAATGTCGACTATCGATTTTCATTCCCATGTTGTCCTATTCCAATATTGATACGACTTTCTCGAGGGTAGCTGTAAATAATTTTGGTGAGAGGGTATCGCCTTGCCTAACCCCTCTTTTGACCTCGATGTTAAAATCGTTGTAGAATGGTGATACATTGGTTGTGATTTTTTTGTGTAGATTACGAAGAATTTTTATATACTGAATACGGACCTCCTGGTTGTCCAGGGCTTCCATGACTGCTTTGACCTTAGTTGAGTCAAAAGCTTTCCCTAAAGAATAAAAGTGAGACATAGCGGTTTCTTGTATTCACTTGATACTACAGTGAGTCTTGTTAAGGTGTGTATGTGATCCATCGTATTGAATCCTTTTCGAAAACCTGCTTGCTCACATGGCTGCCTTTCTTCCAGTGTTCTGTCAATCTTGTCTAGGATAACTCGAGTGAAAACTTTCTAGGCGACATAAATAAGCAGAGGGGGCGATTGTTGCCAATGCCGTGGAGGTCACCCTTCCTGAACAACAACAACACAGATTTGTTGGTTCTCTATTTAATACGAACTTTGCATTCTAGAAGAACGTGTGAAGAGCCGAAGTAGTATCTTGACGAGAACTGGGGGAGGGTTCTTAAGGTATTCAGGTCTTATCCTGTCCGAACCTGGTGCTGTTCGACTTCTCACCGACAGGGTAGCGTGTCGGATTTCGGGAAGGAGAATCGATGGTACGACATATCCTTCTGTATTTCGTATGAGTGCTGTAGGACGTTGGTAGTTAACAGATCCGAGCTTTTATCGTGAATGATTTACCATGCATTCTAGGTGCAGATCGTCACCTTACTTCTTTGCAGTTTGAGCAGCGTAGGATGGACCTGAGATTTTAACAGCCAGTCCTTACTCGTCCTACCCAACACTTTCGTATTAGGGTCCTTCGGGTCCAATGAGAACCGTTTATCTTAGTGTGTTTACCTTTTGATAGCCATGTGTAGCGTGATGAGCTCGGAGTGTTGGGTGGGTATACTCACGGGTAGCTTGCCAGTCTTTCCCGGAATTGACATGGAGCTTATTTGTTGGAGGCGATTCCTAACTGCCTCTCATATGCTACCTGTCACTTGATAGCAGATTTTTGGCTGGATTGACTCGTAGAATAGATTCCGCATAACCTATAACACACCCACGCATGTATGCATGAATACATCCTCGCATACACAGATGGTATTCTTCCAATCGCCGCAGCAGAAACATGGGGCCCACCTTCTGGTTCCTCCTGCCTTTCAAGGATGCTTAAGGTCACGTTTCCTCGTGACTGACCTGCCTGAGATCGCTTGAGGGAGATCCATGGTCTAATGATATGTTGTCGAAACAGAAAACAACGCATTGAACTTTTGTGTCATAGTAGAATTTTCGGCGCTAAAGAAATATTGTTGCATTTGGATTTTTTGCACGACACTATGTCGCTCCGTGTGGATGATAACTTGTTTCATTCATTCATTCATTCATTCATTCACGTTTTCAATCCGAGAAGAGGCTTCGATTTTTGTTTGGGTCCGGCTGCTGCCTGAGGATTTTTGGTCTTCTTTATGAATGTCGTTGACTTTTAATCGAATCCATTCTTCCTGGAACCTTAAGACCACCTTACTAGGACGTCACCAGATTTTTATCATAAGGAATCGCTATCTGTTACCAGATCAGCCTGTTAATAATTTCTGGACCCCGATCGTATGAGAGGTTCGGTAGTTCTCGCTTGCGGTCGAACTAGCGCTTAGTTCGTACTGAGCGACAGAACTACTGCTGCGCTATCCACTCTGTTGAGTTTTAACTTTTCGTAACTTTAAAACGTGATTAATTTTGTAAGGAACATCGGAATTTAGTGCAAGGTTCTATAGTGCTGAGATATTTGCAAAACTCTGGACTGTAGGTGTCTGCGGTGGGGAACGAACGCACTATTGTCCTTTCCGGGTAGTAACGCGTTCACCACCACACTATGCGGGGCCTTTGTTTCGCCTGTCTCTCAGCTCAATCAGCAATCCCTTTGATGTATGTGTAATTATATGGCCAACGTTTACTATTTTATTTTCTGCCTTCTATTATTTTTATGGCAGGGTACTAAGCGAAATACAACCACGAGATTGCTGAGATATTTGCAAAACTCCGGACCGCATGTGTCTACGGTGGGGAGCGAACGCACTATTGTCCTTTCCGACTACAGTCTCAACCTAACTGGGTCCAATGCCGTTGTGGGCTCCCCAGATCAATCCCGTTGACGGGTGATTGCTGATGGCAAGTGATCGGTAGAACTACCTGAGAGACAGGCGAAACGAAGGACCCGCACGCTGTGGTGGTGAACGCGTTACTCCCCGAAAAGGACAATAGCTCGTTCATTCCCCACCGCAGACACCTTCGGTCCGGAGTTTTACATATATCTGAGCATTATAGAAGTTATATTTCGCAATATACCCTACCAATAAAAAGAATAGACAGCAAATAGAAAGATTAAGTTAGTGCAGAGTTTCCTATTTCAATTGTCTTAGCTTATATAGTATTGCCCTTGCAATTTTTTATTAAGTCCTTTTTATTTAGTGAGTGTTGGTTTTTAAGGTGGAGACGATCGTGACCTCTATGTGCGATGAGTTTCCAGAACGTCTGCGTCGCAACAGGCGTCATGTTTTGACTAGCGTATGCGCCGTGTTTATGATTTTGAGTATACCTTTTTGTCTGTCGGTGTGTTTTTTTCTAACTTTTTTTTGCAAGGATAAAGAACGTGGTTATATTGTATAATTTCTTCGAATTTTACTTATTATGTTTTTGAATTGCTGTGATTTAAAGCGCGGAACGATTTTAGATGTTTTATCACATATTCAGACTGTATCACCAAAGGTGCGCGTAACTGTTTCCAGGCTGGGTTGTACTGGTTATTATTGCTTGCAAAGTTCACCTTTACTTGGCCTCTTGTTGTAATCGCTTTTCTTGAGTGCATGGCAATCAGCTGGGTAGGTCGAGCGCATACTTTTGCTGTGTGCTTTGAATTGTTCGTATGTCGGGATCTTTGCATGTATCTTTTCGATTTTTTTTAACGTGGGCGGTGTGCTTTTTCGTTATTCTGAGGTAGCCGGCTTTATTAAAAGTGTTTTTGTAGGTGTACGGTATAGACAACTTATTGGATAACATTAAATGGATGATTGGTTCATATCCACCGTGCTACATATACTGGAAAATTCTCTGGAAGTTCGTATGTCCAATGACATATTTGGTACGTGGTTCCAATATTTGTTTCCAAAATCCTTTACTTCCTTTGAAATGGAATAGTCTTGAAATCTCAGAGGAACATTTGGTTTTGTAACATTTCAATATCATTCAAAATAGTATTCTATCGTTATTAAGTTTTATTAGGTACATCCTTCAAATTGAAACAAATGACAAATGTAAGGGAAGTGCATGACGTCATTTATATGCGAATTTTGTACCCTTGAAATTTTTTTTTTGCTTTTTTTATGACTCGTCTTCACGTCTACTGTACGGATCCCAGCATTTCTCATATTCGATTTGTTTCCTCGCATCCATTTTCCACCAAAATCTTGCAACTTTTACGTGTGGCTTCGGTTGCTGCTCGAGGATTTTCATTTTATCGTGAATGTCATAGGATGCTGGTTAAGCATTTTTTCTTGTAATGCTGAGGTAGCCGGGCTGGAGCGTTCTCAATTGAACTGCAGAGAGCCGTTTTTTCCCTGACAAAAGTCCGGTACCAATTTCCCGACTCCGGAGGGATGAGAGACTTGGTTGGCCCGGTGGGGAATCGAACTGGCACCATGCTCGTGATGGCGCACATCACTACCACTATGATATCCGCCGCTTTGTTGAAATATTTTGTTTTGTTGTTTTTTGCTCCGTTGATACGAGGTATGTGATAATGAGTTGGTGTTTTTTTGGTGTTAACCGGCACTCTTAACTCTTTTATTTACTGCCTTTTTCTTTTTAATGGCAGGGTATGTTGCGAAATATAATTCGTGTATAATGCTGAGATATTTGCAAAACTCTGGACCGCAGGTGTCTATGGTGGGGAACGAACGCGCTATTCAATGTTTTTCATCAATAAGCAGACACGAGGTTGTTAATATAGAATTTATTAGAACACAATTGCTGACGTTTCGGCGGTTTCGCCTTCTTCAGAGCCTGGAAAGGTCAAATTGAGATGTGATCTACTCAGCCAAACACTTTCACAACCCCAGCAGATAAAACTTGACAATTCGATTTGCATTCGCATAAGAACTGGTTACGAAACCGTAGCTTCTCAGGATAGACATCGAGGAAATCCCACGCCTCAGAGCGATAATTCTAGCGAAAACAAGGCTCCGTTCCTGTTGCCCTTTATTTCAAACGAAATAAGTGCAGCTATAAAACGCTGCTTAATAAGGGCCGGTCTAGTGAATTCCGTAAGAGTGATAGAAATACCACCGGACACTCTAAGACGCCAGCTAGTTCGCAACCGCCTGTACGACCGTCTATGTACAACAAAAAACTGCATAATTTGCCCAAATGGTAGAGACGGTGATTGCATGAGTTCGGGTACAGTCTATCTGATCTCTTGTAAAGCGTGCGGGCACGAATATGTTGGCGAAACGGGTAGACCACTCTGCGTCCGCATAAGAGAACACCTAGTCGGTAACTCGTATGAAATGCTGAGATATTTGCAAAACTCCGGACCACAGGTGTATGCAGTGGAGAACGAACACGCGCTGTTGTCCTTACCGGGGAGCAGCGCACTTCACCACTACACCATCCGGGTCTTCGGATACTTCGCAACATAACCTGCCATTAAGAAGAAAAAGGCAGTAAGTAAAAGAGTTAAGACCTAGTCGGTAAATCTAAATTAAAACAAAATACTCCACTAGGCGCGCATAGGATGCAGGAACACAACGGAGAAGATTTCGAAGTAGGAGTCACTATCCTTACGCAGGAATCGAAAACATCAGCGCGTAAAACTCTTGAAGCGTTTTGGATCAATGCCAAAAATTCAAAAATGAACAGCAAGGAGGAGTGTCTTGTCATCACGCGTGACCTGGCGCCATACCTCAGGCTGATCCAATGACCTGACATGGACACAGTTATCGACCATGTATTACTCTGTGCGGCGGCTAGCCACCAACTAACTTAAATACTTACAACAAATAAACGGTAGGTGTTTGAATGAAGCTGTTTCTTATGCGAATGCAAATCGAATTGTCAAGTTTTATCTGCTGGGGTTATGAAAGTGTTTGGCTGAGTAGATCACATTTCAATTTGACCTTTCCAGGCTCTGAAGAAGGCGAAACCGCCGAAACGTCAACAATTGTGTTCTAATAAATTCTATATTAACAACCTCGTGTCTGCTTATTGATGAAAAACATTGAATTATCAATTAATGCCGAGGTTAACAGAAAGTCGGTCTTGGGAACGCGCTATTGTCCTTTCCGGGGAGTAACGCGTTCACCACCACACCATGCGGGTCCTTTGACCACAGGGTGGTCTAACCGTTTCGCCAATGTACTCTTGACGACATATCTTACACCAGATAAAGTATATTTTACTTAAACTCGTGCAATCCCGGCTCTGCCATTAAGGTAGATTACACTATTTTTGACCTGTACAAACGATTATAGAAGCGCTCGCGGACTAATTGATACCGTAAGGTATTAGGTGGAAGGTCGATAACTGAACAGAATTTTCCAGACCACGTATATATTTCTTAATGGCGTAATTTTTTTCGTCTGATACGAAGGATAGCTTAGAAGGATTCTTATTTAGGTTTGAACGTTGCGTTACGCCGTAACCCTCCCTACCCTCTGATCTGACTCGAGTGGTTGCTGCTTCGTAGCTATTGGAAATAGCCATTTTTTCTCTACTTTGGGGATTTTTCCCTTTCCTCTTTTCCTATGCATGCATCTTAGTTATCCGGCACGTGTTTTCGACGATCGATTTTTTACGTGTAAAGGATAAGAGAGGTGGTGCACTGATATATTTTTGCTACTTACTTTCCGATACCGTTTTGTTATGAAGCTACTTTTTGAAAGCTTTATTTGGATGTTTGGTTTTCCTCCCATAATTATATATACTCCGATTGCTCATTAAACAGTTCAAAGCACTTCTCCTTTGTTCGTGTTTGGAACAGGCGATGAAGCAGTAGCTGTATAACGACACTAGAAAAGGGGTCGGTGGTGGAGAACTGGAGCTTTCCACCTTAGACATAAAAGCTATGGCAAGACTTGGTGCTACGCGCTGTTTTATAGCCAACCCTCTATTCTGTGAAAAATATCGTCCTAACCACCTGATGGTTAAACAACTAAAACACTACTTTCTTGGATTATTAAGCTAACACGAGTTTGGTATAAAACATTTATTAAACTGGCGTTTCGACGTTGAGTGAAAATTCTTTATCAACCTTGTGTAACCTTATCAAGAAAAAATATAGGTGTCTTAGTTGTTCAATTTTTAGCTAGTCGGGAAGATGTTTTGCACAAATTGGAAGGTTGGCCATGGGACAGCGATTAGCACCAAGCCTTGCCATCGCTTCCATGTCTAAGGTGGAGGCTCCAGTTCCCGATCGCCGACCGTTACTCTACTGCCGACACATAGACGACTGCTTTATCGTCTGTTACACAGAAGAACAGATGGTCGAATGCTTTGAACTGTTAAATCGACAGTCGGAGTATATAGAATTTACGCGAGAGAAACCAAATAAGAACTGGGTTCCATTATTGAACATCCAAGTAAAGCTTTCAGAATGTGACCGCGTAACAAAACGATATCGAAAACTAAGCAGTAGAAATGTATTCGTGCACTACCTCTTCCCTAATCCTTCACACATGAAGAAAGGGTTTACCAAAAACAAGTACCATACGGTTAAAAATGTGTGCACAGGAGAAGAGAATGGATATGCATAGGGCACAAAAGTACAATGGTGATGGTTTTGAAGTGACTGTCGGGATCCTAGTGCAAGAATCGGTACTCGGTAGAATCGGTACAGCGCGTGGTACTCTCGAAGCATTTTATATAAACTTCAAAAGTCCAGATATGAACCAAACAGACGAATAGCTCACTGGCACACGTGACGTGGCATCTTTTTTTCAAACTGTTTCTTTCACGTGGCTGGGTATTACTCATCATCCCGCATGAACAACACACGGTAAGTCCCACACCTAACAAAATGGTAAATAGTTTTTTTTTTAGGAAATAGCGTTCATTAGTATAATTGATCTTCATCAGTACTGCAGATAATTCACAAAATTAGATTGATTTCGTTACATAAAATAGGGCCGTGCTCTGAAGAAAGCCACTGAATCACGACAACAACAACAACAACAACAACAACTGATAACAATCTGCCATCAGCTGAACAAGTGCAGTTTGCAAGAATATATGTACACATATCGATTATTTATGCCAAGATTTATAGCGAATCCGTTTTTTAAACCTGGAAATCTTTAACTTCAAGGTACAAGCAATCCTACTCTGTAAAGGTGGAATTCCGATTTTCTTGAGTCCATGACGTATATTTCTTCCACTCGGCTTATTTCAAACACGAAAGAAAATAACCAAGTGGGGTTTTATCCTGTACGAAACGATGGCGTTTCCTAATGTATCGTTTGTGTTTGCAGCTGCCGTTGTGCCACTGTAAATTTCAAGGGCTTATGTCCTGTCGGTGAGTTTTCGAGTATTTTAGTCTTAAACAAATTTAGATTTTAAAGGGCCCCCATAATGATTCTATATGCGATTGATGCGATATGCATCTTTACTGTGGATCTATAAAGTTTCGAATTGTTGAACTATTTTAGTGGTCGAGAAATCGGATGTCGGCAGGCATCTGTTGTCGAAAAACTAGCTTTGTCGCGAAATTGTTAGACAAATGTATCTCATTCGATGTTTTTCTTCAATAAGCAGACACGAGGTTCAGACAGGAGGAGCAGACAAACCTCGTGTCTGCTTATTGAAGAAAAACATCGGATTATCAATCAGTGCCGAGCTTAACAGAAAGTCGGTCTTGGAAACATATCTCAGCTCATGGTGAGCTGTGATAATGGAATCAAGGCAATTGGATTTTAAGGTGGATTTCACAACACGTGTAGTTTTCGCTGAAGTTCGTATTTCGAGCAGGAGAGCAATAAAGGAAGCAGGATTTCATCCAGTAGGAGGCAGCTATATGTCCCAATGTATAGTCGATGTTTGTGGCTTAGTTACACGCTTTGAAGATTCGTATTTCTTTTGAGTTCTTCAGAAAGTTAAATCGTATGCAAGTTTTAAGAGGACACATTAGAAGGAATTGAACGTATGCTTTATAGCGACAGACAGAAATCTTTCTACGAAGATCATTGTAGATTTAAAAGAACTAGTACCGGTTATAGTGCGCTAAACACATAAAATTAATTGTTTGACTAGTAATTCTTTCTGCTGACCATTCACGGGTATCCTTTGCAGTAAGTGGGTATCTAGCTATGCTTCACGTGCACTCTGAGTACTGAAAGCTGAAACCGCCATTGTTAGAGAGTAGGATGGTGGACGAGCCTTTTCTTAATCATACATAAAAATAGTACTGAAAGCTGAAACATACGTAGAACATAGATGTAGAACAGAGTATGGGGTAGAATTCACTAATGCAATACGTAAGAATGGGACTATCAAGCGTACAGGGAAACCCGAGATTTTCTATTTATAAATCTGTCGTTTTCTTCTTAAGTATTCGCGAGGTTGTTAAACAGCATACGTTTCCTTCCATACACACATACAACACAGCCGTAGCTGACGTTTCAGCATAATCGCCTTCTTTAGCTTCACGTCTACAGTACGGTTTCCAGAACTTCTCAAATTAGGTTCCTTTCCTGTCATCTATCATCCACGAAGGCCGGCAACTACATGAGGATTTTCATTTAATCTTGAATGTCGTAGAACGCTGGTCGAGTAATTTTTTCCTACAGTTCTGTGATAGCCGGGCTGGAGCGTTCTCAGTTGGATTGGAGAGGATTGCTTTTTTCCGTAAAAGTTCGATATGGTTTTTTCTTCGTAGAAGTGCGATACCAATTTCATGACCTCGGAGCAATTTTACGATCCCAGTGGGATGAAAGATTTGGTGAGTGTGGGCAGGATCGAACCAACACCGTGTTCGTGATGATTGTCATCACTACAACTGTGTTATCCACCCCGAAACATCAGATTATTCAGCTTAAAGTCCAACAAAAAAGGTGAATGATTTGTTGGGATGAGCATCGACCAAATATGAATCGATTTCATTTCACACCGCATACGGCGGCAAAAGTGCGTCTTTTAGGCGTGCTCCTCACGAAACAGAATTAAACCCGAAAAACTGGCCTTTTCGTGACAAAGCTGGTTTTTCGACAATTTTTTATTAATTTAAGGCATTTTTTCCATTAGCAGAGCAATAGAGCAGCTGAGAGCTTCATAGGTTTATAGAAACGACTTTACCCTATCGCTTTAGTCGTGTGTATAGTTTCTTGTACCGTATTCGGACAGTTTTAAGCATGATTAAAATTGGTTTCTTTGTGAAATCGACAAGGAATTTTAGAATTTTGAAATCTCCAACGCAAGTATAGTAGGAGAAAACATCGAGAGACATTCGGGAACATCATTGTCTTTTGCTTTCGCGTTTGAAATAAGAGTGTTGAAGCAATAAAGTGGATGAGTACATTCCGCTGATTATATACACAACACAATATATGTATATACACGTATATATTCATATGTACAATATACACAATATCAGAATTTCTTCTTTAAACAATAACATAGCTTGTTTATCGCAGACAGACACCAAAAACTGCAGGTTCCAATAGTTTCTACTGCAGTTGATGGTGTTATCTTTGAGTTGAAGCAGGTTGGTTTAAAATTGAATGCAGTCATTATTTTCGCATCATATAATTCCCATAGAGGTCACGTCATTGCATAACTGTTAAGGAACAAAGATTGCTGGTGGCGAAAAAGATCGATAGAACTAGCTGAGAGACAGGCAAAACGAAGGACCCTGATGGTGTGGTGGTGAAGTGCGCTGCTCTCCGGTAAGGACAACAGCACGTGTTCGTTCCCCACCGCATACACCTGCGGTCCGGAGTTTTGCAAATATCTCAGCATTACATACGTGTTAAGGAACAGTTAACGGCTTGTCAGAACGAGCAATTTAAGTTCTGCTTATGGTAGTATGCCGGTGTAATGAAACATCCTTTTGCGTGATCATTAATTGTTTTACTAGCGCCACTAATTGAATTTTGTAATTGTGAGCGATTCTTTTTGTCATTTAAACCTTTATGTATTGATTTCTCTTCTTCTGGTTTCAATTCTTCAACGGACACCTTTCATGTAGAATCATCACCAACTGAGAAATCAATATGTGGGGGGAAGTGCTCACTCGTATGATATGTTAGCGAGCAGACTGAAAGAACTTTTGTTTTGCAGCTTCTGGCTTTGTGTAATATAGCAATTGCGAAGTACTGTGAAAGTAATAAACAAGCGATGACTTCATAGCAGCCACCTTATCTCTATTTTTTCGCATTTAACCCGTCTCGGGACTAAAGTTGCGTGGATTGTATTCGCTGTTTACTTGTCACATCTTTTCAGAGTAGATGCAAAAAGCATTTGTTTCGACGTACTTGAAAAATGTGTGTAGCCTAGTGGTCACAGGCACCCTGTAATGCATATGGGATCGATAGTCGCGCATCAGGCTCACCAAGCCTTCCCTCCCTCCGGGGTCGGCGGATAACATCAGTACGCCACCGTGAGTTATTGTAAAGAGCAGATATGCACTCAGTCACCTCCAACGATGCTTAATGAAGTCAAATGCACTGCGCATCCTACAGGGTTTGACCAACTCTGATCTGATAGCTTTATCCTTGTTTATTTATAGCTTAAGATACTTTTGAAGATGTTTTTTTGATAATCGATAGTAATTTTCTGGCAACTAGAATACATCAGAATCTGAGAACTTGGCATACTTGTAGGACAGGCTTTGTTCGTTCGTTATTTTATGGTTATGTCTATTTTTCTAAAATATTATGTTCACTTATATTTGTTTACATAGAGTTTTCAAAAATGTAAGCAGTATTACGATTTCTAAAACCACAAATGTACATACAGACGTCGAAGATATGTTCCGGTACTTCACTGTGTCTTGCTTAGTGAAATACCGCCTACTGAATTGTTTTGCTGTCCTGTTTACGAGCCTGAATGAAAAGTTAGGCGACAGAGCTGTTTGTGCACTGTAGAAACTCAGGATTTCACTGTGATAGAACAGGAAGGCTTGCAGTTTTTTGTACAGTGTCTGGAGATTCTTATAGTTTCACCTGAATTTGATAAATATAAGTCGAAACACGTTGTTTAAATTGAAAGGATGGGTTATTTTCAGCTACCTATGACTTAAGTGGGCTTCATATTGTTGAAAATGTTTTGAATAATGAAGTAGTAGTACTGGTCAGAATTATAGTTGTGAAATCACAGTAGCTGAAACTGAGTTCATTTGGTCGCTGGTTTTTGGTGTTGCATGAAGCAATGATTCAAGGAAAAATCTGGTGCACTTATGACAATATGTAATGTGGAAGCTACTCGTACATCTCATTGTGTTTGCCTTTCTCACCCTAGCTAATGAACAGAGTGAGCCTATGAAACTATTCATAATTCCAAACAATCGACATCGATTTGATGTGTTCTGGTTCTGTTCTGTTTTGTTCAAACGTAAAAGTAAAAGCAGTTCAAGCCATTTGTGTCAATTTTCAGTGCATTTTATGCTTTCTGTGGCTTGAATGGCATTCGGTTTCATACGAGTCCTACATATTTCCCTACTGGACGTCGTTACTTGGCTGGGCTATCAGCATCTTTCCGATTTTGTTTGTACCAGTTGTGGCCGCTGTGCAGTTGTTCACTGCAAAAGGATCGTTTACACAGGTAGAAAAAAGTTTTTCTTCAAAATTGTGTTATCGTGATCGATTTTGCAATTTTCTATTCTTCAGTTAAAAGCAGGATAGAGGTTGTAACTATGTAGTAGACATGAACAGAAAGTTTTTGGTGGTGTATGCTGGCATAGCCAGTCAGTCCACTGTGTTTGATTGCTTCCTTTGCAGTATTTGCCTGACTACTTGCATAGTATGATTTTGTTATAAAAAAAGGTACCGAAATTGAGGAGTCCCTTGCAATATGTTTGAAAAAAAACGTAATTTGTTGTAGTGCAAGTGAAAAGGGTTCAAATGTTTACAAAAAGTGCTCTCAGGTGTTTTTCATACAATCCTTGCTCCTCTCCTTTCATTGAAGGTGTGAAAATTTTCTTAGCACTTTCTCCTGTTTTTTTTTTTAAAGAAGCATCACGCAAGCGAGCACTACTTACTATCTCCTTTAATATATATTTATGCTTTGTTATTCCGTTTGATGTCCAACAACTCTGGTAGACAAGGTAAATGACCTGACCTGAGCAAATCAAAATGGAGCATACGGTAAGAAAATAAAAGAGCATACGGTACGTTAAATGTGGAGACGCACTGCTCACGACGTATCCCATTAAATGGAGGTGTCCTGCTGAACACTGTAGGAAACCTAAATGAGAGATCATGGACAAAATAAATGTTAGAAGATTCTGTCCAAGTAATGTCGGTGATCTACCGCACAGTCATAATTCATGGTGGCACCGTTGATATGGTCAGACCATGCCAAATTAATAAAGAGCGAGTTGTCTTGTCGCGTTTGTCTAGTAGTTCAAGACGTTTGACTCCTTAGAATTTTGAAAACTTTTGTCTATAATGTAATAGTGAGATGTTTTTTGACTGTTTTCAGAGATGGGCAGTGGTCTTAAATCCGGACGACTCATGGGGTCCAGCATTGGCAGTACATAGGGCAGAACAGTTCCCACTACAAATCCCGGAAGCCAGACGACTACTTATTCCTCCTGAAATAGAGGTTTTAGGAGGTCGGACCGAGGTAAGTTTCTGATTTTTATTATTGCTGTGCTTCATTCAAAGTTCATCGTGCGAGCTGTCCTTGTTCCTCTGATTTCATCATAAATGATGTGATGGAGTAAAAGTTGTCACTGTTTGGTTTCAAAAGCCTAGTCAATCATGGGAATGCTCCAAATGCCTATGTTAATAAGAGGTTAGGGGGGGGGGGGGTCGTATTTCGTTTCGGATTATCAGTTTGTTTCATTTGCCAAAAAGAGATGGAACTTTCTTCTTAGATTTGCGATGGTAAAGATCCTTCCACGACGGACGAAATTCAGAGTGAGCAGCGTCCCGGTGGTACTATCGTTTCCAGAAAAACGAGAAACAAAGCACCTGTCGTTAATAGTCTTCATTCCACATTTGAAAGGGAAACAGCTATTTAATAGTTGTTTCGGTTTGAATTATCTTTCATGTTTTCATATCTCGTTAATGTGCCAATACTAGCGATCTAGTCTATAATATAAGCCATTCGGAGTTTCCTTAACACCGAAGTAAATACTGACCATATTGATATGTTCATAATGATGATAAATTCCTTGTGATACTCTGGGCTAATAATGCAGATATGTTTTTTTTAATGTAAATCCTTACCATTTCATTGTTTATGGTGTTCCAAATTGGTGGAAGACCGCGATCTGATTAGATTATTAAACTTACCACAAATCAAACTCTATTTATTGTAGTGAGGTAACGTCAATGAAACCTTTCACATCTATTATTATGCATCTCAGCACTTTTCTCATTCGATTTGTTTCCTCGCATCCATCATCGCCTTCCAACTTTTCACGTATGGCTTCGGCAGTTAGGATTTTCCTTTCATCAAGAATGTCGTTGAATCGTGGTCGAGTTAATTTGCCTTCGAGTCCTCAGATATCCGGGATAGCGCGTTCCCACATGGATTGCAGAAAATCGACTTTTCAGACACAGGCCCGTTACCAGTTCTCCGACTTCGGAGAGGTGACAGGCTTGGTGAGCTCGGAACGGAGTCGAACCACTGCCCTACTCGTGACGATTGACATCACTGCTGCTGTTCTACCTAACTCCTCGGCTATAATCATAACGTGTGAAAATATTGAATCCATGATTCAGTCCTCTATCGTAGTTCTTCTTAGGACTTTTTGTTACCTGTTTCAACATTAAACTTCCTATTTTAATGTGCCGTTACACTAACCTACGTAAATCTGCTCATGAAAAATGTTTTAGACTTATCCTTCTGATCTACAATAAGTTTACTCACATTATAACAGTAACGGCACAACATCTAATGAAGAGATAAAACGCTTGCATCCATTATAGCGCGTATTTAGAATGAAACAATTTGATACTTGTTGGTGTTGGTTTGTGTTCACATATGTGCAGCTTACAACATCTCCGTTCGCTTCATGGTGGTTTCGCGATGTCCGTCATAAATAGAGATGATCGGGTTCGTCTTTTGGTCAGACTGTGGATGGAGAATAGATTATCTTCTGTGTTAATCGCTGTGTCGAATCTTCGTGCTTTTCCGTAGTCTCGAGATAACCGTGATATGGTTTTCCCAGATCTCTCCCACAGTCCGGTTTTTGTGAGTCAGAAAAAGATTTGGTGATTCACAACTAGGATTCTTTCATATGGATTACAACGATTTCTGCGATTAGCTGATCGATGGAGATGGATGTGAGAGACAAAATTCATCGAAGCATTGTGTGCCGTGAGGCAGCTTTTTGATGCAATGCCAGCATTTTCCTCGCTTCCGTATTAACGCTTACTCGATGAGGTCTAATTCTGAGTGACTGCCGTAGTAAACGACCTCTAATTTTATGCTCTTACAGACTTCTTGGTTTTTGAAAATTACCGGTAACTGAAGGACCTGTCGTGTTGACTGCGCGACATAATTATTGAAAAGACTTTGTTGTATCGTCGCACTGGTATGCAGGGTATGGATCCGGCTATTTACTACGTGATACTATAACGCACTGTAATGTCACGTTGGTATCAATCACATAACTCGGAAATCGGATCGGAAGCGAAGTGAAATTTAATTACAAGACACATTGCGGGTAGTTGAACCTGTCCGGCCAAGGTTTCTACTCAAATCATTCCGACGAATTAATCCGAAAGAAAGATTTTTCTGAATTACTAAGTGAAGAAAATACTTTTTCATGGACAATGGAAGGCGCTATAACATCGACGTTGTACAAACTATCGAGTGGCTACAAAACTATAGGAAAAAAGGTTCTGTTCTCCAAAATAAACCACCAGAAAAATGGTATGATCTGCATATAGGTTTGACCGGACACATCGGCCAGGAGGGGTAGGTGTGGATTACAAAAAGTGAATACTCGAGCAGAATAGAATGTAGCAATAAAAACCGACTTTCGTGTAACCTCGGCATGACTAGTCAATGAGTATTTTTTTCAAAGATGAGCTAACACGAGGTTGATAAAAGACTATTCGGCTATCGTTTCGATGCCTTCGTCTTCTTCAGAGCCGAACACCTGAGTCGATTGACTGTCCGCAAGTGATCATCCTAGCGATGTGGGTGTTCCTTATTGCATCAAGTCGAATCGAATGAGCCGGAGCGGTGCCAATCGAAGGAGTTAACTTCGCCGGGCAGTGATCTCCTATAAATGATGCTTGATAGTGATTGTCCGTTGGTAATTGTTCGTTTTTCGTCGAACAGTGCATCTTGCAGCAGTCGGTATCATTACGCTCTTACGGTCTGTGCTATCTGATAATGATACCAACTACTGAAGGATTGATTGCCACAAACGATTATCAACAGACAATCAGTATCAACAGCCATACTGTATAAAAGTGCATGGCCTAATGTGGTCACTTCATTTGAGCGATGCTTCACTGGATTCGGCTTGATGTGATCGTGAAGACCCACATCGAAGAAAGAAAAACTGTGGAACATCGACCCAGATCAATCCACTTTAAAGAAGGCAAAGGCGCTGAAACGTTAACCAAATAATGCCTTTTTTTAATCAGATACCTGTTAACTTATCAATGAAGATGTGTATTGAAGAAAAGAGTACTTGTATTCTTCGTGGGTTATGACAAATAGCGTCTTGTTTTCTCTAAATTCCTCCATTTTTCATGTTGATAAGTTTTAACGATAGGAAGACGAGAGGAATCTACAATCGTGAACGCTTCAGAACTTTTTTTTTGTAGTTATTCTATTTATAGTTCTCGCATTGCGGTTAGTAAGCATACACGTGACAATCTTTCACCGAGACTAGTGTTGTCATTATTGAATGCTCTTGAGTTCCCTTCATGATTCGTTTTTCTTCGATGGAGCTCTCTCGCTTGCTAAATCCTACTTTGTATTTTGTATTTTGCTCAGTTATTACTACAAATTATTTTTCCATTTCAGCGAAATTCTTAGCATCGTAAAATCTTCTTAGCCTGCAGCTTCGGGTCATTACGTCGACCGTCGTCGTATGCAATGAATTTAGTCGGTCATTGTAAAATTATGTCACCCATCGATTAAGTTTAATGCAAAGTTTTCCTTCTAATTGTTTATTTGATTCGTTGTCGTTTACTTTTGCGAGAATCTCATTGACAACTACCAATTGAACTCAGCTGATCAACATGTTGTTGTAGTCTTAGGAAATGTCCTTGATGAGCTAAGACGATATTGCAAAGTCTCCATACTATACTATCTATACAGCTGAATTTTCGGACGACTTTACCAATTTCAGAATCGGTTATCCCCGTTGTTGTTCGCTTCGTAGAGATTAAGGACACCGGTATAGTATTCGCATTGCATGTTCTTATGAAGCGTGTTAACAACCATGCGAATAGCCCAGAAGCAGTCGACGTGAACGCGACATATCGTTTATTTTATGTTGAGATTTCTTCTCTTTGAAGTGGTTTTATTAAGTGAGTTTAAGGTTGAATAAACAATTATATTGCAACAGTTTGACTTCGTTACTGTTTGCTTGTTCTCAACAAGGTTCTACTTCTTCATTTCATTCTGTTTGGATACGTTTTGCATTTCTTTATAAGTAACATGCGACATATTTATATAACTGTATAATCCGATGTGAAACGCGCTTACAACTCTGTGATTAGAGGTGTCCTGCAATATACATGCGGTCTCTGGTTCAATCTCGCGCCCCAAGCTCATCAGGCCTGCGATCCATCCGGGTACCCGTATTTGTTTGGAAGGATAGCCGCAGTGATAGTTTGGAAAGATAGCAGCAGTGGCAATCTTGCACCGAATTCCTGACCTTGTGAATAGGTCAACGGTAGTCGACTGAAACAATGGGATGGAAAGTTTAGTTGGCCTAGTGCTTGGCAAACCAGGGCTTTCCACAATTAAAAAGCATCATATCACTATAAGCATTGATTGAAGGGCGCGTGTGGCACAGTGGTCGGGGGCGCCATGCAACGCGTACGTGGAGTCGTTCTTCGCGCCCATGGCGCACCAAGCCTTCCATCTCTCCGGGGTCACCAAATTGGTATCAGACTTGTCTGGGAGGATAGCAATACTGGCTCGATATATCGGTAGGCCACCGCGAGTCATGGTAAAGGCCAGATATGCATTAAATCACCTCCAACGATATTTAATGAGGATTAATGCATGGTGCATCCCTCAGGGATTGATCAACGCCGAGTGCTTTATCCGTTTTTTATATCACTGTGCTACTCACTCCTCTACATAGTAGTTATACGTTCTATTTGTAGAAATCTGTTTTACGTGTCAGTCTAAGGCTGTCGATCACAATAAGGTTGGTAGCGTCTGCCCGATTTAAATTATGGTATTGGTGGTATATGGTATTTAATAGAACGCTAAGTAGATAAAAGTTCATTTGAATATACCATTCCCCTTTGGTGTGTTCTATGTCCGAAACTGAATGTTTATGGACTAAGCCTAATTTTTTGGATTGATTATTTACTTTAAGTAAGTTCTTTCAACCGGAAATCAACCCGAACATCTCGAAACTTTTTGGCAATGTCGACGTTGATTACAGAATGGGAGGACATTGTGAAGGATCTCAACAAAGTAGAGGTGCGTAGGTTCACTTGATTACCTGTACAGTCAGTTTTACAAAATAAGAGAAACTTACGAAATTTGAGGTAGTTCTTACACAAACCCGTAGTGCATTCGTTTCAATGCATATAGTAAGAAGACGTGAAACCTGAAGTGGCTGGTATGAGTGAGTCCTTCTCTTTCAGAAGGTTTGTTTTGGCGCACAAAATTCTTTTCCTGCACTTCTTATAGTCGATAAGATAGGATTATGCAAAAACATTTCTCAAACGAGTTCGTTAACCGATAGTTTAACTAGAAATTGAATTCTATCGAATATGCGAACTGTTCTTAGAAAGCCAACGCACTCGTAGCGGCTGAAAATTAGACGCGAATAGGTCATCGTTTTATGTTTACATGCATTTTTGCGCTTAGAGATTGTTTTTACATCCATTTTGTTACTGTCGAACTAATAGATGAAATTGATTCTCACCTACCTGAGAGTTTTGTCTAGCCTTACTCTATAACTGGGTACATCTGAACGTGTGCTCTTTAACCACACAAAGGTTTTGCACATACTTTCAATCAGAAATCATTCAAACGTACTTGGATTCGGCTCGACATTTCAATGAGTCCTAAGTTTTTACCTGGAAAACTAAATTGGTCCCTGAGCTTTACTTTCATGCTAGGTTAATTTTACCATGGTCTATTCGTTCATTTAAAGATACAGGCGATACAATCGCTTTGGTTTTACAATCCATGTACTAACGGTAATCGTTGCGATGTAAACGTAGAATGATTAAATTTTTGTAATTTCAAAATTAATACAATACCTTGTTACTTAGTGAAGTTATGAGACGAACATCGTTCTAGTGAAGTACTAGAATCTACAATTTTTCCTGGTCTGATAAAACGTTATTGTAATAGGTTAAAATTCTGTAATGTAGTGTGATAAGGATTCTGCAGAAATATTTCCAGCGACTACCCCTTCTATAGTTTAGTATGGAGTCTGTTTTTCCTCTTATAGGACAAAGTGGTTAGGGAAAGGAGTGCTTTTACAGTACAGTAGAGCCGAGCACACACTTCATATTATGAATTCATATCTAGTACTCATTTAAACCATGCTAAACCAATCACTCGAGCTTCCTTGGCTTGCCATTATGTTACACTTTCAGCTACTTTATTAACCAGTGGAAAAATGTCGCTATCTTCAAGACTGAAAATGTTGGATTTTCCTAAAGTTCATCATTATTTTGTGGATTCTGACCAAATTTTGGCAGTTTAATCTTTAGGAAACAAATTTGAACAGTTTGTATCCATTCATTGCTCTTTAGCAATTGCAAGTGGGTAAAAGTCCACGTTTTTAAACAAACGATTTTTTGAGATGGAGAGGCCACAAAGGGTGCCTATCGGTAATGTCATATTTATTAAGGTTGAATTCTCTAAGGATTAAATTTTCTTAAGGTATAAGTCATCAGACGTTTGAAGCAGTTAATCATGACGCTCTATGGTTCGTTTCCAATTTGTAGATAAGGAATTAATGTTGGCAAAAACCATCGTGTACTTCCTCAGGTAGATCTGAAGATGGGATCTTATTTTAGCTATGTTGTATTTCTCATATACATATGCACCTCAGGGTAAGTTAGACAAAAAACTGCATGTCTTCTAAATGACCCGTTACCCAAGTTTCACGGCAGATCAAGGCAAACTATTCATAAGTACCATACCATCAAAAACCGCAAGAGAAAGGTACTACCATTTAGTTCTGAAGCGATCGATAGAGTGGCGTGGAAGGAACGAGTGTGAATAAGCTCTCAATTCGAAGGAATTAAGTACTTGGATGCTTGGATCGTCCGTTTTCACGAGTTGTGCGGACCCCAACACATTTGTCCTTCGTTCCTTTCCCTCGCAATCGTTGTCCATGGTGGTGTTTTTATTCCAGCATAATAGCGCGTGCGACTCATACCTTGATCTGTAAAATAACTGCAGCTGCGGGTACAGCTGATTAAGAACTGGTTAGTATCACGTCCATCCAATGTGCAGCTGGCCGTTCTAGTGAAATCTCGCATTCTCGTGGAGTCCACTCTACAGTTGTTTTCGTCTATCTGTCGTTTGTTCGCTATCGTTGTATATTCTCCTGGATACCGAAGATGTGTCAGATTCCCAGCACAAGAGCTTCTCATTCCGGTCGGATATTGAACGTGCCGGCTACATTCTATTTCAGAAGACATCGTTTAAGCGCTCTGTGAATAGTGCGTAGTATTCTTGACGTGGTTGAAGTATCAACCTATGTCTCTGCAGCGTAACGGAACGCTGGGAGGACCGTCGAATCGAAAACATGAGCGCGGATTTTCAAGTCCTTCAGCTGGTCGATGGCTTTTTGGAAATACCTGAATGCAGTACAAGATGCTCTCCTTCTTCTATCGAACTCCTCCTTCGTGATGTTTTCCATATTCATTGATCGCCCAAGGTATACTTACGAGATGGTTTCTGCAATCAGAGAACCATCCAGTTCGATTTATTCGCCTGCGCATCATAGGTTTTTCATGAAAAAGACTTTTTTATGAGACTTACTCAGGTTGCAGAAACCTGTAGGATTGGTGACAATATGTGCTTACAACATGCTTATGATAATATTGGAAGCCTTTCAGGAAGAAGTTCAGTTGTAATGTTATCGTACCGTACGAAACGAGTAAATATATTGCTTATTAGATGAAAACTGGTATTTGAGGTATACGACACTGAAGGAGTAGGTGCAGTCAGTCTCACAACATGAGCTTACTCATGAGCATCGATTTCTTCTAACAAGTGACAACTCGAATCATACGTTCGCATTTCAAAAGATGTTGACATATTCTAGCATTTAGGCAGTCGAAATCTCCATAGGACATAGCTCTACGATGAGAGCTAGATCGAAGCGGATTATATAGATTTCGAGAAATTCTTCACATAGTGGGCGTCGTCAGTACGAAAATTTGAACGATTCAAGCCCGACGGATGTAGTCATTCACTCACATTCATAATTTTGTGTAGATTACTGTCATCCAATGAACATTGTTACCAGATGAGTACTACAATGAGGTTGATAACATCGTAACCAACCGAGTGATTTTTCCCAATCTTACCATTGTGCTAAAATTTTATTTAAACTTAATAAATAGGACCACACCTTTGCACATTTTTAGAGAGATGGAAATCTCAGAAATTCGAGGAAAGAGTAGCAAAATTTTTATAGACAGACTGAGATATGCTGTTCCGAAAATCATGGTTATTGAGAAATACAATTGGTCAACTACCGAATATTGGTGAAAAAGAGGGTCATCCAACACTGGAGACAGTGTCAGGAAAGATGTGGAATTATCACCAGGGCATGTTTGTCTGTTGGAATGTTTTAGCTGAGCAACATTCATTTACTACCTTGCATTGTTTTTTTTTATTGTTTTGTTAAGAATGATAGATTCTCAAAGGAGAAAAGCACCAGTAAATCTTACGGCTGCAGAGGTTCGGAAAAGCATTTACAATGGGGATTTTCCAAATTGCATGGTTAAGGCACTACTTCTGTACGAAACCATTATTGGCTTTGTTAAACTGAATTTATTTCTTTTTAAAAAGATTACGTATTCGTCCAAGAGATTCTCGCGATTAAAATCCAGCGTAGTATTTTGTTAGTAAGGAATCGTTCATATTGTTAAAATCCAGGGGAAATGGGATTGGTAAACTAACCATTGGTGTCAAAAACCTAGCAAAATAGTTCGAAATAAAGAGCAACATACAAATCATTTGATACTAACCTGATTCTACTCACAGGTCAGTAGGACTGCCACAGGGTACTCCAGCCGTTGCTGCTTTAAATGAACGTGGTTTGGTTAAGTGTTCTTAGAAGTCGTCCTTTCTACTACGTGCACCTTTGTAGTTATTATAGGTTGATGGTGGAATATATAGGATACCACAATAAGCTTTGTTAGGGTGCAAAAATGGTATTCTTCTGGATATCTACAGTGTTTTCTTACCATATAATTTGGACATATAGTATAACCTAAATAGGTTTAACTACTATATATGTGAGTTTTTAGGATATTCATAATGAGTACATGAAGAAACTGTCAGAACTTACAAAAGTACAAGAATCGGGTTTGAAAGCAGTGAAGCACTATAACTATGTCCTCGGGAACTTTCGCGATTCGATGAAAAAGTGAGTGTTTTTTATTTGGTTGTTTTTACAGTTTCTTTTAAAGCATCTCTCAAAAGGTTCTCGCAAGAATAGTTTTCGAAGTCGGTTTTGAAATTATGTATTTCAGTTTAAATACATTTTTGCGAACTAGACTATGTTCATTTATTCCGATAGTAAAGAGTGCTGAAACTCAGATTGCCATGAATTCTCCAAAGACTTTTCCACTGGCTGCTTTTGTGGAGGCTCTTCCCTTGGACGGAGTTGTCGAAGTACTTGTGGATAGTGTCGTGCGCGGGTTCTATTGTTTCATAGCGATTTGCCAAGCCTGAAGTTTGGGTAATTGAACTGTTTATGTACGTAACATTTGTAGGACAATATAGTGATATTAGGAATGTATATACAGCATTACAATTGGTTCAGCGCTTAATAGTAATATAAGTAACAAATTGCCCTAACAATGATGTAGAATATTATGAAGCTGGTTTATGAGGATATGAGATGTAATTCCTTTAGGCCACAAGTCCAATAGGTAGTACGGCGCGTGTGACGCAGTGGTCGGTGGTGCCCTGCAACAGACACGTGGAATCGATCCTAGTGCTCGTGGTTTACGAAGCCCTCCTTCTCACCGGGGTCTCCAAATTGGTACCTGACTTGTCTGGGAGGTTAACAGCATTGGCTCGATACATCGGTAGGCCACCGCGAGTCATTGTAAAGGCCAGATACGCATTCAATCACCTCCAAAGATGCTTAGTGAAGTCGAATGAACGGCGCTTCTCTCAGGGATTGATAAACGCCGAGAGCTTTATCCTTTTATCCTTTATGACATGTAGAAATACAGAAATATTGTTTGTTTAATAATTTCGTATAACTAAAACAGTGTGAGTATTTACACGGCCACTGTTCCAGATTGAGATGGCGATGACGAGGTTATACTAGCGACGAACAAGAAGATTCACACATCACATAAGTGCAACAAAAGATATCAGTGGACATGGGCGTAGGTCACGGATCTCCCTTATATGAGGGATCTCGACCCGGTTAGTCGCGAGGCTACGTGCCGCGTTCCCAGAAGGCGGATAGGGGGTTAATCGCGAACCAAAAGTGACTTTTGCTTCCCTGAAACGCAAGTGGATCCAGGAGGTGGACTTCCTGTTTCTGCTGCGCTGAATGGGCACATACTTTATTTGCTAGGCGTATTCATGCATGCGTGCGTGGGTGCGTTCTTGCTTATGTGGATTGTACTCTACGAGTCAATTCGGCCAAAAGCCTGCATCAAGTGACTGGGAAGTAGCATATGGGAGGCGGTTAGGAGTCGCCTCCAACAAATAAGCTCCATGTTCACTCTGGGAGAGCCTGGCAAACTACCCGTGAGTATACCCAGCCCCCACGTTCAGAGCCCAGGAAACTATACTTGAGTATCAAAAATGCTAAACACAGTAAAAAAAAAAACGGGCCTCATTCTTCTGACACCGAAAGACCCCAATTTAACAGTGTTCGATAAGACGAGTACTGAGAGGCTGCTAAAATCTTAGGGCCAATGGAAGCTGCCTGAATTTCAAAGAACTGGTGACGATCTGTACCTACAATACACGTACGCTTGCACCCGAGTCCTCGATAGAAGACTTGCTCACGCAAGCAAGAAATATAAAGTACGACGTCATTGGCCTGGCCGAGACGAGAAATCGCCACATATTCAACGCCGTCTATGACACCGGAAAGGAACTGTTCCTCGGAACATGCGACAATAGAGGAGTCGGCGGCGTCGGCGTGCTCGGGAGCATGAGTGTGTCCATGGACATTGACTCATTCGAACAACTAACAACCCGAATCAGGCGTTTACGGTTAAAAAGGTGTGGATCGATTCCGTTTTTGACAGTCTTCGTCGTTTACGCGCCGACATCAAACTATGGCGAAGAAGAAGCCGAAGGGTTCTATATGGACCTGGAGGAGTTCTACAGAGAAGACCATACATTCTTGAAGGTTATCATTGGAGATTTTAACGCCAAGATTGGACCAAGAAGAACGTTTGAAAGACGTCACATTGGGACCTACGGATTAGAATGAAACAAACAGGGTGAGCGGCTGTCTGAGTTTATCATGGCGACTAAGACAATCAACCTATGATAACTCGCAATTCCGGAAGCCCCATCGTCAGCGCTGGACGTGGGAGTCTCCCACTGGAGAGTACCACAACGAATTAGACCACATCATAGTAAATAGAAGGTTTTGCCTAACCGATGTCGTTGTTGTCCAAAAATTCTACACGGGATCATCAGACCATCGTCTCCTTCGTGCAAGATTTTATTTCTCACGGAAAGGAGAAAAATCCGCTAAATTTAAAAACCGAAGTCCCCGAACCACCATAAACTGGGATTTATTCAATTCATTAGTCGTCTGTTAGGAAGATGCCGTTGCCGACAACATCGACAAGGAATGCGATCGGCTCATTCAACATCTTCACGTTAGCGTTACGAAAGCTCAGAGTACGAATGTCACCAAGAGACGTCTGTCTCCAGAAACATTCGAGTTGATACGCTAACGTGGAATCGCACGAGCTGCAGGCAACCGTGAACTAACGTCCGAACTTGCAAAGCAATGCAGATAGGTGATAAAAGAATAGCTTAAAGAGAGAAGAACAGCAGTAATGGTCCAAGCTGCAGAGAGTGGGAAAAGCATTCGCAAAGCCCACCGAAGCTTCGCCAGTGACAAGACCAAGATGGTTGCACTCCGACGCCCAGACGGAATAGTTACAGCGTCCAGAAATACAATGGAGAAAATTATTCACGAATATTACTCAGATCTCTTCGATAACATGCTATTTCGTTGGTGAAAAATCGAACAGCACCAAGTCCGGACGGGATAAGACCAGAACACATGAAGAAACTTCCGCCAGTCCTCGTAAACACACTGGCTCGACTCTTCACACGTTACCTGTCTGAATGCAAGGTCCCTACTCAGTGGAAGACCAGCAAGACCGTGTTATTGTTCAAGAAGGGTGACCTGCACAATATCGGCAACCATCGCCCAATCTGCCTGTTGCCTGTCGTCTAGGAACTTTTCACTCGAGTCATCCTAAACAGGATTGACAGAACAGTAGACGAAGGACAGCCATGTGAGCAAGCAGGGTTTCGAAGAGGATTTAGTACGATGGACCACATCCACACGATCACAAGGATCATTGAAGTATCGCGAGAGTACAAAAGACCGCTCTGTCTCACTTTCATCGATTTACGGAAGGGCTTTCATTCAATTGAGATAGAAGCAGTCATAGAAGCCCTTAATAGTCAAGCAGTCTCTACTCAGTACATAGAGATTCTTCGTGAACTGTAGAAAAATTTCACAACCAAGTTGTCACCATTCTACAACAATATTAACATTGACGTCAAAAGAGGAGTTAGGCAAAGCGATACCATCTCGCCAAAATTATTTACCACCACCCTCCAGAACGCCATGCGAATATTGGAATGGAATAATATGGGAGTGAAAATTGATGGTCGGTGTAATCCGTATGGACGACAACGAATGGACTAGAGCCGTTATTGACTGGATTCCTCGGGATGTCAAACGTATTCCAGAAGGACCACCGACCCGATGGTCAAAGTTCTTCACAAGGGCCTTGGAGGAAGATATGATGCTGGACGAGTCCCTAGAGCGCGCAAATCCCACTGGGCTACTCTTGCATGCGACAAGGAAAAATGGAAGATTTACTGGCGCCCGCTCGAGTCACTCGACGATCAACGGGACTACAGGTGATACAGGTGATGGACGTAGGAGAAATGTAAGTAAAGAATTTGCTGTGGCAACGATGGCTTTTTTAGAGTATTTATAAACAATACTACTGTTTGAGACAGTTACTAGATTAACAAACCACAGTGATTAAGCGAGAATTGATGATAACTTTACTACGTTGATGATGCAGGAGCTTAATGGATAAAGAATAAAGCTCTCGACATAGACCAATTTCTGAGGGATGCAGCGTACATTCGACTTTATCGTTAGAGGTGATTGAATGCATATCTAGCCTGTACAATGACTTGCGGTGGCCTTCCGATATAGAGACTCAGTGCTTCTGCCCTCCCAGACACGTTTGGTACTTATTTACCTACCACGGAGGGATGGAAGGCTTGGTGAGCCTGCGGTGCGGGGATCGATCCCATGTGTAGTGCAGGACGCCTCTGACCACTGCGCTATACATGCCCTTATGCAGGAACAAACGACTTCATCTAACATTATTCCGAGTTTAGCGAACCTGAAGGAGTTGTGGATGAAAAGCATTAAGCGGGAGGATTAAGTGATGAGGAATGACGGCGTCTTCACGCCTCGTCAGTGGTACTGCTGGGAGCGTTACTACCACCCATGCGAATGGTGATTGGTCGCTGGGTTAAGTGACCAAGCAATGTTGCCGGGTCTGGTGGCCTATCTGATGGTTAAGAACGAGCATCAAGGAAGGGCAGGCATACAGGCGTTGTGTAAAGTAATTTATTATACAAATATGTTACAGAACAGTAATAACAAACACAAATACATGTTCAGTGCAAGTCATGTTAAAATGAAAGATAAGGAATATTTCACGTGAAATATTTTCTGTTGGTAGTTGTAATTTTATACCACTAGGGACGGTTGTTGTTTCACGGCGATCCAATAGCAGATGAAATATTGCTGCTGTTAACAGATTTTATTGTAGAGTCGAACGCGACAAACCCGAATTGAAGGAAACTATTACGAAAATCCGTGACGAAATGACTGACGCTCGTACAAAATTGAAGGAGTTAGAGGCCGAACTTCCAGTGCAGGATAACGGCTTTTACCTCTCATTGATCTTAGGTGAGGTGCATGATCGATTCTCATTTTTCGATGTGCAGATAAAGTTGACTTTATGGCTATTTGTGGTCAATTTTCTTAGAAGGGCAACTTCTTTGCAAAAAACCGTTCGATACTCAGAATTGAGTAAGGTAAGCGCAAAGAAATTAAAGTTCCTCCCATAAACATATTCAGTCCTAGGTACGAATGTTGAGACACAGGTTTCCAAAAGATTTAGCAGTGCGCTTTCTGTTTTTTCGTAGGTTGCCCTATGAATAAATAGCCTGCCTTAGAATAATAGTGTCATTTTTTGAAAAACCGTATAACAAAACAGAAATTCGAGAATAGTGACTTATTGATCGGAACAAAATAAATATTCAGCGTTATCGTAGAAGTCTCGTTGGTTTTCGGCCTCATCTTCGAGTGCTCATATGTAAGCTATTGTTAGAATTGAAAAACGTTGACGTAGAAAGCATTAAAGCTGAAAACAACTTTTATATTTGCATCTATAGATAAAGCTGAAATTAACTAGTTGAAATTGCAACAGGCTTGAGACAAATTTGATGAGCAATTTGCAAATCTTCGGAGGGTCTATGTAATAGAAAGTAGGTGTGGATACTTGGTATCCTCAGTCTTAATTGGATTCGTTGTATCATGCAGCATCTTTCAGATAAGCACCGCAAGATCGGTGTTCAAACTTCGTCGAAAAAGTAGAAAAACTGAGTACATATATAAAGGAAAGGGCTGTCAACTTTAATCAGTCTCTGTGTAATGCGCCATGAATTCTATTTCATGAAGGGTTGTTAGAGGCGACTAGATGTAAATCGTATGCAACTCAAGACTTGATTAGATCTCAGGTTATTTCAGTATACATCATTTCCAGTTTTCAGGGTGCTAGAGCTTGTTTATTGCTGGTTGAACAACCAGTTATTTTCTTTAGGAAGATAAAATCTTTTTCTTGGTTTCGAGATTGAATTGTCGACCTCTTACTGGAGGCTCTGATGTGGTATGCCTTCAGTGCTCTACGATATAGGTCACTCATTACTCATAAGCACCTCGGCCACGCTGATTCGTTAACTACAGAGGAATTATTTCGTGTAGTGATGTTGAATAAAAGTTGTACTGCTGGTTTGTCTGGGAAATGGTTGTGTTAAAACCGATATATTTACTCGGCCCATCTTCACTGGTCGGGTGGGCCTCCGATAAGCTTCCACTTTTCCGGAATTTTGGTTGTTTAGCCACTGTGGTTCACTGAAATCCCAAGGCCAACCTAACCATCGTGTGCCCCAAGTCGTCGCCACCACAGGCAGACGCCGTCCATGTGGATCAGAAGAAGGTTTGCCACCATGCGATTAGCTTGATACTAGGACGGTGGTGGATCCCGGTATTGGTTTACACTACTCTTAGTAGGCTTCCTGATCGACACGCCGGAGTCCTCGTTTTGAGACACCCTTTTGTGAGGGGAGTGGGATTAATCCGCCGCTATACTTCGCAGCCACGCCACGACACTCAGGAACACCCCTCACCACGATGAAGCGGTAAGCCGTTGAGACATAAGTATGATATTGGAACTATTATTAGCCACAACGTTGCTGAGATATTTGCAAAACTCTGGACCAGAGGTGTCTATGGTGGGGAACGAACGCAATATTGTCCTTTCCGGGAAGTAACGGGTTCACCACCACACCATGCGGGTCCTTCGCTTCGTCTGTCCCTCAGTTAGTTCTATCGATCCCGTTCACGGATGACTGCTGATGGCGCTGATCGATAGAACTCGCTGAGAGACAGGCGAAACGAAGGACCCGCATGGTGTGGTGGTGAACCCGTTACTTCCCGGAAATGACAGTATCGCGTACGTTCCCCACCGCAGAATCCTGTGGTCCGGAGTTTTGCAAATATCTCAGCAACGTTGTGGTTGTATTTCGCTTAGTACCCTGCCGTGAAAATTGTAGTAGGCAGAAAATTAAAGATAAAACACTGTTAGTAGCCTAAATTGTATACAGGGTAGTATAAAAAACGAAGGCATTTAGATAAAAATTCAGCGAAATGTGCTGTTTAAGAAGGTATATGATATGGACGCAAAGGCTGGAAATTAACTTCTTTAAGTCATATGTATCACCTGTACTCCCGTTGATCGCCTAGTGGCTCGAGCGGACGCCAGTAAATCTTCCATTTTTCCCGGTCGCGTGCAAGATTAACCCAGTAGGTTCTGATCGTTTTAGGGACTCGTTGAGCATTATATCTTCTTGGCTTTTCATCAAGAGCGCTGACTATCGCGTCCGTGGTCTTCTTGCAGTGCGTTTAACATGCTGAGGAATCCAGTCACGAACGGCTCTCGTCCATCGGTAGTCGTTCATACGCATTACTTGTCCGGCCCACTTTATCTTCGACTGTTTGACGTACAGAACGGCATCTTTGATTTTTGATCATTGACGCAGGTCGGAGTTTCGGATCCCTTCCCTTACTTGTGTGAAGCTTGGATACTCCTAGCATCGTCCTTTCGACTGCTTGTTCAATAACGCTGGGTGATTTTTCATCCTGCTTACGCAGCGACCAAGTTTCCGTCGAATACCTTAAGGCAGGAGGTCCCGTTGAGTGGGCACCGAGTCAGGTGTTCTTTGTCCTCTTCACTACATCCTCACTCCCAAGCCGATCGTTTCTTTTGCTCGGCTGTGGAGCTGTCATTCATCATGCTGACTTCCCAACTTATATACAACTGGAGCATTCGGAGATACTCATTCCGTTGGGCGTGAATGGGGCATACGAAGCCAATCCGTTTCTCATGAACATGGTTTTTGTGAGACTTAGTCGAAAACCAATCATTCCACAGGCTTTATCTAAGTCGGTAAGCATTCGTTCCCCTTGGTTAATGTTTGGTGTTACAAGGACGATGTCATCAGCAAAGTGACGATGGTGTAACTGCCGATCATCGAGTTCTTGAAGGTGGCGGTAAATAATTTTGGCAAGATGGTATCGTCTTGCCTAACTCCTCTTTTGACGTCAATGTTTAAATCGTTGTAAAATGGTGATAGCCTGGTTGTGAAATTTTTGTACAGCTCACGAAGGATCTTTATGTACTGAGTAGGGACTCCTTGTCTACCAACGGCTTCCAAAACTGCTTATATCTCAGCTGAATTAAAGCCCTTCTGTAAATCGATGAAAATGATACTGGGCGGTCTTTTGTACTCTTGCGATACTTCAATGAGCCTTATTACTGTGTGGATGTGGTCCATCGTACTAAATCCTTTTCGAAACCCTGCTTGCTCACATGGCTGTCCTTCGTCTAGAGTTCTGTCAATCCTGTTTAAGATGACTCGAGTGAAAAGCTTGTAGACGACAGACAGCAAGCAGATTGGGCGATAGTTGCCGATATCGTGTAGGTCACCCTTCTTGAAAAATAACATGGTCCTGCTGGTCTTCAACTGAGTAGGAGCCTTGCATTCAGAGAAGTACTGAGTAGGAACCTTGCATTAACTGGGTTCAATGCCGATTTGGGCTCCCCAGGTCAATCCCGTTGACGGGTGATTGCTGTTGGCGAAGGATCGATAGAACTAGCTGAGAGACAGGCGAAACGAAGGACCCGCATGGTGTGGTGGTGAACGCGTTACTCCCCGGAAAGGACAATAGCGCGTTCGTTCCCCACCGCAGACACCTGCGGTCCGGAGTTTTGAAAATATCTCAGCATTATAGAAGTTTTGCCCTTGATGCTCTTGAAGGCTCGCCAAGCCGCGCGTTTCCTTCTGCTGAACTCTGTGGCTAAGTCGACCATCGTGCTGATTTACCGACTTAGATAAACATAACTGGAACACTAGGAGACATCCGTTCCATTGAACGTCAATGGGGCATGTGAAATCAATCCGTTCTTCATAACCAACGTTTTTGTAAGGTTTAGTCGAAGACCAATCTTTCCACCGGCATTATCGAAGGCGGGAGGCATTCGTTCTGTTTGGTTAATATTTAATATTATAAGGATGGCATCAGCAAAGCGAAGATGATGTAACTGCCGACCATCGATTTTCACTCCCATGTTGTCCCATTCCAATGTTCGCATGACGTTCTCGAATGTGGCGGTAGCCCCTCTTTTGACGTCGATGTAAACATCGTTGTAGAATGGCGACATCTTAGTTGTGACATTTTTATACAACCCACGAAGATTCTTTATATACTAAGTAGGGACTTCTTGAGTATCAAGAGCTTCCATGACTACTTCTATCTCATTTGAGCCAATGTCTCTTTAAATCGATGAAAGTACAACAGAGCGGTCTTTTGCACTCTCGAGATACTTCAATGAGCCGTGCTACCTTGTGGTTGTGGTCCATCGTACTAAATCCTCTTCGAAACCCTGCTTGCTCGCATGGCTGTCCTTCGTCCAGTGTTCTGTCAATCCTGTTTAGAATGACTCGAGTGGAAAGTTTGAAGACGTCAGACAGCAAGCAGATTGGGCGATAGTTGCCGATGTCGTGTAGGTCGCCCTTCTTGTACAATAACACGGTTTTGCTGGTCTTCCACTTACTAGGTACCTGCATTCAGGCACGTAACGTGTGTACAGCCGAGCTAGTGTGTTTACGAGGACTGGCGGGAGCTACTTCATGTGCTCAGGTTATATCCTTTCCGAACCTGGTGCTGTTCGCTTTTTCACCGACGCAATAGCATGTCGGATTTCGGAGGGTCGTACCGGTAGTACGACATATCCATCCTCCTTTATTTTACATGAGCGAAGGAGAACGTGTCTATTGAAGAGTTCGATTCGACTTCGCCTGTATCGCTTTTCACTGTTCTTTAAGTCAAGGTCTAAAATAATGCGAAAAGTCACCGCTAAGCTTCGTAGTAGTGCAAGAAAAATCTAAGTGGTGTTTTGTTAAGAACTGTGTTTGCCTTTAATTTCCTGGAAAATTTGGTCAGGAACAAGTGTATTATATTAGGCTAGTGAGTAAGGAAGCGCAAGAGTAAGGAAGAATAAAAACTTAGATTTTTTGTTGGTACCGCAAGTCGTTTCTCAATAGCTCACGTTTTTCAGGAAAGAATCTCAACCTTTCATTGTTGTCAAAGTCCGATAAATATAGGTATAAGCAGGTTCGTATTTGAAGGCATAGAGTGTTAGTTAAAAAATCAGTTCTGTATATTTATTGCTATACTGCCATATTTTTCAGATTGTAGAAACCTTTTCGCTTTATTTAGTTGTGAAAAGAAAAGCCATACAGTCTCTAAGAGGCATATCTAGGACTACGAGGCATTCAAATGGCGAGTAACGATAGCCATTGTCGTTGTTGTTTTGCTTTCTTTTTTGTTCCCTGTGAGGTTGATGGACTCTATTGGCAACTTCCTCATGGTTTGGTATGTTTTATCGCGCATTATCGTATGATTTGTAAACTTTTATAGTATTAACTCTTTTTCTTTTATTATTTCAAATCCTGTCAACAACTTTTCTCCCTGGAGTCATGGTGCCTACTTACTAGCTTTTGAGTCATCTTGTACTCACTAAGGCCACGTAGTGGACGTCCAAAAATTATGGTGATTTTTCTGATTGCAGGTATTATTGCACACTGACAATTCGTGAAAACATTCTTACTATCAACGGATCTCGGAAAGTTTTGTAGATTCTTTATAGTTTATTTTTTTTAGTAAATATCATGCCAGCGAATATCAAAGATCCTATTCTGTATGATTCGATCTAAGAGCGTTTTTTACGCATGAAAGTTTTTTTTCCATGACTTGATCTATTAAGTACTTTCATCCACACTATTTAAGTTTTCGACGAAATATGTTGTTGACTACATTTCAGAATAAAAGGCTGGTGGGTAATGCATCACTACTTGTCATGTGTCTTGTGTGGAATAGTGTTAACATGGAGGGATGGCGAATGCTATCAGTCCTTTCGTCAACAGTTTCTTCTTTTTGTTTTCTACATCGCATTTATACAAATCCTTCAGGTGTGATCTTATAAGTAGTCGGTTGTTGGAACATTTACGGATTTTCCACAACTTTTCCATCTTTTTTTCTCTCTTGGTGTGCTTGCTGTTTTCACAACGCTTAGTTAGCCGTTACTTAAGAGCATGGATAAACCGTCTTCTCCACGCCTAGTTTCAGCTATTACGAGTTTACTGGTTTCTTGAAAATAAGCAGTAGTTTTTCGTTAATCAAGAACATTTAAGAGTTGTCACTGTAGTGATCGAACATGTAGTAATAGTCCATCACAACTCAAATTTCTGGTCAATCAGCTCGTTAGAGGAACGAGTTTTTTTTTAATTCGTATATTTTTGAGTGCTGAATCGAGCTTTTCCCAATCAATATTCAAGACATCATCTATGTTCTACAAGGTAGTTCGCAGGTGTAGTTAGGGCATTAGGGACACCTGTTCATGATTTGGCCGTAGAAAATATGTGTGTTCAACTAGCTATCGGTTGACTACAAAAAGGCTGGCAAAAAAGCTCTGTGCGATGCAATAACCCAGCGAAAAGCGCACGTAATGAAGGCATTATGTGTGGTCTCTAGCGTGCACGAGCATACGTATCGAAAGCAATGCACATGGTAGCGAAATGGTTAACCATCATTTGAGAGAATAGTTATTTTCCTTGTTTATCGTATTTGTAATTTCCCTTTGTCGAAGATCTCGACACTTGGTTATCTTATGGTACAGAGACAACAAATGCGCTTAAGTATATCTAATGATTAGTGCCCCGCAGATTTAGAAAAAAAATTCAGTGCTGTATCGATCTTTTTCAAGCGATGCGTGTAGCACAATAGTCGGAGGCGCCCTGCAGTGTGCACATGTGATCGACTCCACGCTCTAGGCCCACCAAGCCTTCCATCCCTCCGGGGTCGGCAAATTGGTACCGGACTTATCTGGGAGGATAGCAGAGCTGGCTCGATAAATCATTAGGCCATCGCGAGTCATTTTAAAGGCCAGGTATGCATTCAATCACTCCAGCGATGCTTATTGAAGTCAAATTCATGGCGTATCTCTCAGGGATTGATCAACGCCGAGAGCTTTATCCTTTTAATAACTTGTAAAGTAGTTGAAGTATCCACTTATGATTTTACGTTCTTTCTTGGCTGCGTGATCTGCGTATTGGTATGAAATAAGAGGAAAGCTTATTCTTGTTTGAAAACATGAGAACATGAGCCAGCAAAACATAGAAGACAGAAGATAGTAAAGGTAATATATATATGTATGTATATTTGCATGCATAGATATATAATACTTTAAGTAAGTATATATATATGCTTGTATATATCTATATATTAGGAATGCGTTCTTATTTGTGGTTGTTATTTGAAACGCTGGAAAAGCATGCTTCTGTGTGAAACGGACCGTTAATCACTTCCCAGCTTAGAATTACAGCCATAGTTAATCAATCTAAAGTAGCTTGGAAGTTAACTTTTTGTTTTATACATCTAATTTCAGTCACAATACCAAACTGGATGTCTTCGTCGGCTTCATTCGTTGGGCCAAGGTCACCAAATGGATATCACTGTTGAAGGTTTCACAAGTTTCATGTTCAAAGGTCTCACGTTCCTATTGCCGTTTTTGATTACTGGCTATGTAAGTGTTCTTTTTAGTAATATTTTGGCGTTTTATGGATATAGGAATGAAACTAATAACACTGACGCTGTGCAGTATAAACAGAGTCGTTAGTTCGATGGTGGGCCTCGTGCTAGCAAAATTAGTACAACCATACGGATGCTAATATCTGAGGGAAACCGGGAACCTCACATAGGCTTCGAACCCCCGTTTACCCTTGGCGGCGGCTCAGATGCTATCAACCACACCAATTGAGATCCTTGTTTGCCTTTCTCTCAACCAGTGTTTTTGCTCTAGCAGTGCTATCTCACCTAAACACTTAACTTCCGCTGTTCGGCAAATTGGTGTCAGACGCATCACGAGGGAGAAAAGCACTGACCTGATATACGGTTGACCACTTCAACTTATTGTGTATGCCAGGTATGTATTTTACACTCCCGCAAGGAGTGGCCTCCATAGGCATCATAACGGTTTTCCGGGAGTGGCTGGTAAGATATCTGTATGTCTCATATTCTTTCCAGTGGTTTATTTCATCACATGGAGCTAGTGTTCTACAATTTTTGTTATCAGTTCGTAAAAATTATTGTTTATCTCCAAGAAACTAGCAAGTCCGTAGAAGCGATGTCAAGTTCGCAACAAGCAAGGTTAGGCGTCGTCACGAGAATGTTAATGACCTCTATAATGCTATGAATGAAATTTCATCCGATTTATCAAACCAGTGCTGCTATCCTCCCAGATAAGTCTGGTACTAATTTGCCGACCCCGGAAGGATGGAAAGCTTGGTGAGCCTTGAGCACGGGGATCAATCCTGTGTATTCCAGGGCGCCTCCGACCACTGTGCTACACGCGCTTCCGTATACATACATAAATATATATAGCGCACAAAAATATCGCTAAAGAACATCAAACAGATCACATTAGAATAGGTAATGGGCAAGAAAATTCAAGGCTAACCGTGTTAGGAGGCATAACTCTCCCTGACGGTGCGTTATTAGAATTGGGGCCGAGTTTCTCACCATCCGAACCCATTTCTACGATAACCTTGCGTAGGGTCGCATGTGGTTTACATGAACTTCAAGATAGACTCCGCAAAAAAGCTAGAGATGAAGCTAAATAGGTGCGAACAACATCAAGTGGGGCCCCTACCAATAGCACCATTTCCCCCGACGTTCTTTAGACAACAAGAGCCCAATAATGAAGTTGATGTTAAATTTCGGATGTTTGCGGATGAAACTCTCAAAGTCCTTAATCACTGTCGCGCGAAAAGATACAGCTCAAAGCTCACCCCAGTGCAAAAACGTGGTATGCGAGGGGTACGAGAGCTGATAAGGTTGAAAGCCATAAGACTTTCCGTTAGTGATAGGGGTGGAGAGTTTGTCGTAATTCCTCATCAGTTAGATGTGGAGATAACGAAAAAGCATCTTGAAGATGCTTCGCTTTATCGCCCATCATCTGAGGAGGAATTCAAAAGTAAATACCGAAAACTAAACCACGAATGGGCCAAAATGGCAAGGGCTGCTGGTTTGAAACCATCAGTTATCTCTCAACTTAAAGTTGCCTTACCAACATGCCCCGTCTTGTACTTACTTATAAAAACTCATAAGTTAGTATCCAGCGATGATCTTGCGTCTACCGATCCACCAACGGACAGGATAACATGGTTTTTAACCCTAATATTTAACCAGTTGTTGAAACACATTCCA
>UYYA01000030.1:0-169674 GCA_900624975.1 Angiostrongylus costaricensis | reverse complement strand
ATGAATAGCAGGGACGAATGCCCGGAGATCATACGCGACCTGATCTCGTACGTTCGCATCGATTTTTGATGTGGGATGGTGCAGTCGTCAACCACATGCGACTATAATCAGCTGTTCTAAACTTCCTCATTGGAAGTCACGAAAAAGCGGTGGGTTTTTCGAGAAGTTGTTGATTATGTAATTGCCGGAGAGTTCTTCGTCTTCTTGTAAGTGTTATTGAAGCGTTTGGCCTAGTAGATTGTATATCAGTATACCCTTCCAGGCTCTGAAGAAGGCGATACTGCCGAAACGTCAGCTAGCGTTGTATTGTATTGTGTTTTTATGGAAGTAAATGTATGCTGTTTAAAAACCTCGCGATTGCTGAACAAGAAAACGACACATTCATATTCCAATGCCGAGGTTAAGAGAAAGTCGATCCTGGAAACTATAAATATTATTAATCAAAACAAAAAACATTTAGGGATTACACAGTTATGCCAACAGCCAGCAAGTGTACTTATACCGCTTGCTTGAAATTCTGGGGTTCTGGAGGCGTGAAGTCTCGGTCACGGCTTGGTTTCTGAAGCCTTTCTTGCCCAGGGAACTATTGAGGTGCTTGAAGCCATGGTAGTCTCTAAGTGAGCATAATAGTTGACGCAGAGCTTCTTAACACAACTTCAACTTCTGTAGCGTCGATATGGCCACGCGTTGTCTTACAGAAAGGTTGATCCTTTTCTATGCACCAGTGTGGAGCGCAGCTGTTGGGATTTCCAGTGGATTTCGTCGATTTAGTGGATGTACTTCTTTACTTTCATCATTTCTTCCGGATTCAGCAAGCTGTGATGGAGGAAGTCAGCTTCACTCAATCAGGCTACCAGCATGACCTTCTCTTGGCGCAACTTCGCTTCAGGAAGTGTTGAAGATCTTCATCGCGTTCTCGTAAACGATCTATTTCTCGCCACTCGTCTCAATACGATGGAGAAACACGTCACTCTTGTTGTGCAGAAAAACCGTGCTCTGAAACTCAAAATCGCGATTTGTTGGCTTATCGTTCAATAAGATACATCTATTTGTCAGTTTTGCTCAACTTTTCAGACTCCTTTAAATGCTTCGAAGCAACTAACGCGCTCAAACGGGGATCTTCTGTAAATTATCAAACAGTTGTGCATGCATCTGCTCATAGCAAAAGCTCACTTCATTGTAATTGGTAGCATAACGACGTTGGCGACGTTCCTCAACTTCAGCGTCTAATTAGTCAGGACGAAATTTAACGTATCATTGTTACATTCGTCAAAATTTCTCGGCACCGTACCTCATTTGTACAGCTCACGAAGAATCTTTATGTACTGAGTAGGGTCTCCATGACTGTTTCTATTCCGGTTGAGTCAAACTCTTTTTTTTAAATTGGTGAAAGTGAGACAGAGCGGTCTTTTGTACTCTCCCGATACTTCGGCGAGGCTTGTTATCATGTGGATATGGTCCATCGTGCCAAATCCTTTTAGAAACCCTGTTTTGCGGGAGTAATAAAACTACAAATTTTACATTAATTAACGAACAACCTAATAATATGCCAACGAGGCCGTTTGGTATTTTACTGGCCAAGGTTCGATGTTGATGTTGTTCAGCGCCAGCTCGACCTGCTAGCAGGACTGGCGTCATTGTCGGACCGCTGTGACGCTTCTGCACTGCCGCAACTGCTGTCATGCGTCTCGCTGTGCTCGGCTCATCATCCTGTCATCATCCATGCCAAATCCAGTAAGATTTCTAGAGTTATACTTCACTGTATTGCCTGAAAGTTGAAAAATTGCATTCTTAGTTCCTATAAAAACAAAGCAAGCGCCTCAATGGTGCAATAATTAACGCCTGAGTCCCTGAAAAGGGTAATTTCGGGTTCGAATCTGGCCTGGAGTATGGATTTTGCAGAAATTATCTCAGCATCATTGCTGTTATATTCTTAGTGTTTAAAGAGTTCTCCGATACATACGCATTGCGGAAAACTTTAGAATTCAGTTTTTACTCAGTCGGAATTTACTGATGAGAATAAGGCCGATTGGGATTTCTTAGAACGTTTAAGGAATAATTAAGACGAGAACCGGGGATTCTTCACCTTCATATTGGAACTATTCCGGGTTTTTGTTGTGACTCCAAGACTCTTTTCTTTTACTATTTAAATCAACCTGAAGAAATTTTTGGGAAACTCTTTCAGTTCTCATATGTTTTTAGATGACGCAATCAAATCGTTAAATGTGATATGGACATATTTTAAAAATGTTTAAATATTGACCCGCATGGTGTGGTGGTGAACGCGTTAGTCCCCGGAAGGAATGGTAGCCCGTTCGTTTCCCACCGCAAACACCTGCGCTCCGGAGTTTTGCAAATATATCAGCACGATTGTTTAAATATACATTAGATACTTTAAGCTAGACACGAGTGAGAAGTGCATGGGATTTCATTCTCATTCTTCTTTTAAAGTGGCTATAATAGTTCACATTCACTAGTTAGTTGTGATCTAAATCTAATTGCTTTCACCTTCGTTTTCTTCCATTCGCGCAAAATCCTTACAATTTCGGTTTCTGTTTTCATAATGGTGAGTTTTCTTCTTTCTACAGGATTGGTGCAAAGGATCGTCACCGGCGATCCTATACGAATCAAAGACGCATCGCAGATTTGTGTACATCTACTTAATCCGCTAGTGATAGGGTTAAGCTGTAAGGAGTTGAGGTCGGTGTTGTTCGTTGTTTTTGGGACTATGTTTAGATCGAACTTCAGAACCAGAAATTGGCGGGTTCAGTTAACAACGACCCAGTTCGATTTTCCTGATTTCTGGGAGATCCGAACTTGGGATTGTGGTCGCACGGAGTCATCTCTATTGCTGCGTAATTATTTTTGATGAAGATATGATATTGAAAAGATATTTAGATGAAAGACTCATGTTGTCATTTGATTTCTTATATGAAGACACATACACGCTAATGGCCCAGCAGAACATGCGTTGTCGTTCGTTCGTACCCACGACCTGAGCTCAATGAGCCTCTGGGATCAGTTATTTAGTACCTTGCTTAACAAGATAAAAATGCTTAGTTAGTGCATTCGCTAGCCTCTGCAAGTTATTTTATAGGGCAAATATGCATCCAGTCACCTTTATGATGCTACGAATGGAGCAGAATGCGTAGAGCTTGCCTGAAGGCGGCAACCGCCGAGTACTTTGTTCTTTACTATTATTGGCTTATATGACATTATCTTAAGCAGAGAAAGGAGTATAATTCTCACAGAAAAGTAGCGTGACACACTTCGTTTTCATTTATCATACGTGTTTCAACGAGACTTCTAATTTGTGGTGTGAACAATATGATGATCACTACTACATTTACAACAATAAGTCAGAGACAAGATACTTTTCCCACAGAATCGCAGCGACCATTAGTTGAAATACCAGTCAGTTCCGCTTTACGTCAAAGCTGGTGAGCTGGGTAACTCTCCAGGGCTAAAAAAAATGAGATGATGCTTGCTCTAGAGTAAACGCAATTATGTGAACTCTTTATTAACTGAGTGTTTTCAGTAATATGCGATGGTGGTAGTCCTGTGACTAGGAGAATGGCTATTTATGACTCTCGTGGACCATAAAACATTTATCACATGCTTAATACTTCATTGTCTAGACAGTGCTTCTATCTTCCCAGGCAGATCTGGTACCAGTTTGTGGACCCAGGAGGGTTGGAAACCTTGATGAGCCTGGGACGTAGGATCGGTCCCATGTTTATTGCAAGGCGTCTGTAATCACTGCGCCTCACCACGCGCCCTTTATTAGGAGGCCAATGGCAAGGTGGTAGTGATGCCGCTCATCACGAGCACAATGCTAGTTCGATCCCGCTCCAAGCTCACCACGCCTGTCGTGCTTCCGAAGTAGGAAAATTGGTAGCAGACTTGTTCCGACGGAAGTCACTCTCTTCAATTGAAATGTTACCTTTCTAGTCCTGATATCTAAGGCTACAGGGAAATTCGACTCGTCTAGCATTCAACGACATTCAGGATGAAAGAAAAAATCCTCAGGCAGCGGATTAAAAAGTAGCTTCGATGTCTTTATCTTCTTCAGAGTTGGATTGATTCGAGTAGATGATCCACAGCTGGTCGTCCTTGCGTTGTGGTTGTTCGTTGTCGCATTGAGTCGAATCCAGTGAAGCGCTGCACCGATTGAGGAAAAATCTCACCCAAATGAATGCTTTTATCAACCTCATGTTAGCTTAATAATCGAATAAGGCGTTGATCATTTCCGTCGAGGTTTAATGAAAGTCGCTTTTAAGATATCATATGCTTATTTAGATGGAGAGTTGACCAGTTGAGGATTTCAGCTCTTTTTCCACTCGTACGTGTATAGCACACTGTACACACTTAGGTGGTAGGGTTCAGCATTAATTCGGCAGCAGCTCTTGGATTCCTATCTTTTTTCCTCACGGATGTTTTGAATGGTGGTGTAGAGCGATTTATCTGGAATCGAGAGGTACCCGTATTAGAACGTTCTGAGATCTTCACCAAAATCGGGTTACGGAAAATTTTGGGTCGAAGGAATATTAGCTTCATAGCATTCTTCCTGGACTGTGTCAATTGCTCTATGGACAGCGGTTACGATAAATCCGCCGATAACTCAGTGCAGTAGTGGAGTCGATTTTTTTATTCTTAGAGGTTTGAAGAAGAAAAAGATATTTTCGATGTGCTGCAGCAATTTAACGTCAACTTAAGAAACCATGGATGAACCTATAAAATGTGATCATATGAAGGAAAGGAAAAAATTTTGACCGTGCAAAAAGGTTCAACTAATAGGGAACGTAGCTGGAAAGTCTCTTACAGACCTTCCTATTTCTATCTTCATTACTTGTAGTACACTTCTCTTGTACTTTTCTTCATTACTTCTCAAGTTTTAAATTTTATCATGACCTTTCTCGCCCTTCATTAATATCATTGTTTATGGTTATTTTTCTTTCACATTCTACCAACGGATAATTTAGTACTGGGCGCAATCAGTGGTTCTAATTTTCTCAAAGAAAAAAAGTTTAATCGTTTTAGTCCGGCACATTTTGACGATGTGATGAGTAGTGTTCGAATTCTTCTGGATCTTATAGAGCAATTACGGTATGAATCCGATGATCGACTTCAAAAACATATGGGACTTGGGTGGGTTCATATATAGTAGACTTGTTATCTTAATTATGACATTATGCACCTATTCATCGTTTAAGGACTAATGAAATATCCTTTGGTTATAGATATTACCTCTATGATTTTTCGAATGATGACCGCCCATATTCGGAACTGACAGCAAATTTACTGATGATTTAAAAAAAGGGTTTAATCCCATAATACTAAGCAAATATTCTAATGGGATTGTTTTGATTACTAACGTGGAGTAATATATCTAACGATGAAAGATAGCGTCGTAATCACCATAGGAATCGATAAGAAATAACTGGTAACAAATTTTTGGCCTCAGCGCTTAAGTGCTGCTGGTCCGATAATTTAGACCTACTCAGCATTTATCCATGTGTTCGATTTTATTCGAGATGTTTCCATTTGTTGTTTTATAAAAGGTTCGTTTTCTTACAGAAGACTTGGGAACAGACGGGTTTCGATGAGTAGCACAAACTTACCACGGGTGATGATCAGTGCCGCTCGACCGTCGTTATCTAGCGATTCGAGGTGACACAAACCGGAGCTTCGTGCTCTGACGTTTGGTGAAATACGCGATAGCGAGCTACTGTCCAAAAATTTCTTAAATACAAAGTTTGCGACAAATCCCTTTTAGAGTCACATACTAGGAAAAATGCATCTAGAGATGTCTTTTTGTCTTTTGGTTTAGTCATAAAATTTAAATTTCTCTTTCTAAGTAATTTCTCTCAGGTTTAAACTTTTCTTCATTAAAAAAAAATAACGCCATTTATTTTATCGCATTTGTTCTCCCTTCTTTTGATTGAGTATCGTGTTTTCAAAATGTTTCCAGTGAAAAGAGTTTCTTCAGTTTCGTAACAGTTTGAATTTTCATTTTTTAAATATCATTTTGTAAGGTCAATGCATGCAATCTTATGTTTATTTGTTGCAGCCGTGCTCCAAATAATCAATGGCTATTCTTTTCACAGCACACTTCATTTGGCAATAAATAAGACAAAATTAAGTAATTAGGCACAAGTACCGTAACACAAACTATTTGCGTCAAACTTGTTGATAAGAGGTCACCAATCACCATTACAATTGCCATTTTATTACTAATTTCTATTTCTCCAGGAAAATGTCATTCTTGTCTGCTGATGGTCGCCTAGAAGATCGAGGTCGGCGGGAATCCAGAGACAGTCGTGGATCATTGGAAAGTGATATGAGCATTCGTATCGGTTAATAATATCAATTTTCTTTCATGTTTTTTCTTCAAAGTACGAATGCTGACGCAGCTCGTAGTCTTATTTTCATCCATGAACACCTTGCAACATCGGTGGGTCGACTAGGCGAAATTTCGTGATTATAGACGTCGACCACGCATAGAACATGAAGTGATTCTGGGTTCGATTGACATAATTCTATTCTTGTCAACTTTTTTGAAACCGTTCCTGACTAATGGTGATAGAAATCACTGGATTATACTAAACCTTAGTTGTCAATAGCATTCAATCCACGTTTTGGTGCTCAACGAATCTTCATATCTTGGTGACAAAAAAGTATGATTCTTAGCTGAATGCTTAGTCGTTTTTATATAACACTAGAAATTAGCGTTGATCAATCCATAGAGGATGCGCTGTGTATTGGACTGCATTCGTAGTGTCACAAAGGTGATTGGATGCATATTTAACTTGTACAATGATGTGCATGGGCTTACTGACGTTATAAACCAGTGTTTTTATACCCGCTGAGATCTGTTCTACCAGTATGACAACTTATTATGTTTCAAGTTAGTGTTTTTATGTCCACTGAGATCTCTACTACCAGTGGGACAACCCACGAGCGAACCTTAACTGGTCTGGGGCGAGATTGAACCAGAGAACGCGTGCGTACCGCGGAGCATCTCTGACTAATCCGCTATTTGCACCTATTTGTGTCAACAAAAGTACGTTTACAAGTCGAAAAACGTTTAGGAAATGGATCTGATGTGTCAGACGACTCGTGTCACAGTGGAGTATCGCATACGGGACATGGACGACGGCAATCATGGTTTGATTGCTATGCTCATTCGATGTCACTCGAACAGAGTGCTCCCTTTTTGGAAACGAAGATGACTGATCCTCTAAGGTTTGTAAAAGTATTTTACTAATAGTAATAAATCGCAACTAGTGACGATATATCATTCGCTAACTTCTTATTTGTTGCCTACTATAATTTTCTTCACGGCAGGTTGTGATGCGAAATACAACCACAATGATGTTGAGATATTTGCTAATCTCCGGATTGCAGGTATCTCCGGTGGTGAACGGGGTGATCGGACGCTCTCTTACCTTTGTCGGGGGCTAATGCGTTCACGAACACACAGTGCGGGTCCTTCGTTTCGCCTATTTCTCAGCTAGTTCAAATAGAGAGAACAGCAAATAAAAAGCTAGCATTGTAATTTCAGCTATAGCCTCAGGTTAACTGGATTCAATGCTGATTTGGGCTCCCCAGATCAGTCCCGTTGATGGGTGATTGCTGATGGCATTGATCGATAAAACTAGCTTGAGTGATGTGTGATTTCTACGTGTGCAAGTATTTCAAAACATATGAGTTCTATATACCTCATACCCTACGCGCGATGACAGATCGTGCATAGTGCGAGAGTACGCAGATATACAAGCGCGAATTTTTTAAATGCCGTTAGATTGCATGTTTTGCAGTCAACCCGACGCCAGCAATTATCCATCATTTCAACTTTGTCGTTATTCAAATAATCATGCCGGTTTTTATTCCATGTCTAACATTTTTGAAATGTCCTCAATAAACCTTATAACCACAATGGTGCTGAAATATGTGCGAAACTTCGGACCACAGGTGTCTGCGATGAGGAACGAACGCGCTATTATCTTTTCCAAGGGCTAATGCGTTTACCACCACACAACGCGGGTCCTTCGTTTCGCCTGTATCTGAGCTAGTTCTATCGACCAGTGCCATAATAGCGCGTTGGCTCCCCACCGCAGGCACTTGTGGTCCGGAGTTTTGCCAGGATCTCAGCACCATTGTGGTTGTACTTCGCATAATACCCTGCCATAAAAATTGTAGTAGGCAGCAAATAAAAAGTTAATGTTGTGACTTCTTCTTATAGTTGATGATTTCAATTACAGTTACAAACATGGTGGCCATTTTCCTGAGAGAAGAGCTCGTACACGTTCACCAAATCATGTGGACTTGGATATTCGACAGTCACCGTCTCGACCAAACAGCTTCACAAATCTCGGCCATAACCTCGTTCTTACCTATCGGACTTTGTGGAATAAGGAACATTAATGTCGCCATTTTCGTCGAAGTGAAATGGCTCAGAATCAGGTTATATCCAGAAACACAACGCGCTGACCGGAAGATCAGGACAGAATCTGCTTTCTTACCGTCTCCCAACATTTGTCTGAGTACTTTCCGGTACCGTATCCACATTACACGCAACCTACAGTACCTTAGAACTTCGAGCTATTGCCAGACATTCTACACGTTTGCTGTACTGAGGTGGACAACAGTACTGAAGGTAGTGTTCTCCAGTGTCACCGTGATACCACCAGTTCGAGACATCTGTTGCGACTGCACACGATTTTCCACCAACATTAAGTCATGCAAATGTACATATACATATCAAATCGGCTTTTCATATTGTATTATGCCTTATTCTGTTATTGATCAGAGTGGTAAATCGATATGTGTACCGTCGTATTGACAATAGAAGAATTCTAGACGATGAGCACGTTGAAGACGATGTTCATCATAAGGTTTTCGTCACCACTGTCGAACTTACGAGATTATTTTGAATAAATACGATGTTCACATAGGAAAATCCCGCACTGAGCAGCACACGAGCCATCCATGACGCAATAAGAAATCGCCAGTATTATTCCACAACGATTTTTAACCGACATTACGTCAGTTCACAAATGTAAATACACATCAGGCAGATTGTCATAATGTAGAACTATTCGAGACGAGACTTGTATTCCCTCAGTATTTTTTAATAGGCCATCTCATTAGTTCTCATAAGCCTTTGCAACATTGTCTATTTTAGCGCAACCAGCAGTTGGCGCTCTTCAGAATTTGAACTAGAATTCTTTATAAGAAAAAAGTGAGGTTGAGGGTTTGCTAGATTCGTTTATGAGTAGTTTCCCAGTACCTCTTTTTCGACTTGTTGGATTTATACTGACAAACCCACACCTATAAAGAGAAGAAACTGTCCTCCTAAATCTCCTAAATGAGTGTCTGAAGAGAATTCGCAACAACTCTCATCCAAACTGTCCTATGAAGCAAGTTTTATAACAAGGCAAAGTTATCTAGAGTGAGAAGCACTCTTTTTTTTCTTTCATAGGTTTAAAAAAAGTGGACCACGAAATACCGCTAATTGGACAGAGACCTGGTCTCAAGTCGGCCCATGGACTTACCAACTTACAAACGCGTGTTGGTTGCTGGTAGACAGTAGTGATTTGAGAGCACTCAAAGGTTATCTGAAGAAAAAAGCAGCTGTAATTTCAAGCAAGTGCCGGCTTGACAGAAGTTCGTACAGACCAGCCTATACAAACTGCGAAGATGCCCAGTAATTATATAATATGAAAAGAGTTTAAAGGGGATAGCACAGTGGCAGTGATGTCCGTCATCACTACCATGGTACTAGTTCGATTCCGCTCCAGGTTAACCAAGCCTCTCATCCCTCCCGGGTCGGGAAATTGGTACCGGACTTGTCTGAGAAAGAAATCACTCTCTGTAATGCATTTGGGAACACGCAAGCTCGGCTATCTCAGGGTTCTAGGGAGAATTGCTCGACAAACATTCTGCGACATTCAAGATGAAATGAAAATCCTCAAGCAGCAATCGAAGCAACACGGAAAAGTCAAAAGATTTTCGTGGACAGTGGATGCGTGGAAACGAATCGAATGTGAGAAGTGCTGGGATCCGCACAGTAGAGAAGACGGATCAAATAAAATAAAATAAGAAGAATAAAATGAAAGATGTTTAAGTGTGTAGGCTGGATGGACGTGAGAGATGAAGCAGTTTCGAAGTAACTGGCACTAGAAAGGAAGGAACGAGACATAAACGATATTGGTCAGAGAGGCTATTCTGGTACAAAAGTATTTATGTACTTTTTAATAACTGCCAAGAATACTGCGCACTGCTCACCGAGCTCTTGAACGATGTCTTGGAAGATAACCGGCACACTCAATATCTAACCGGAATACGAAGCCCTGATCTCCAAAATCTAATTCATCTTCGGAATTCAGGCGAATATACATCGATAGCGAAGCACAGACATGTAGGTTACATAATGAGAGAAACGGACGGGAGATGGACTAAGGGAATTGTTGAATTGACTCCACAAGTATGCAAGCGTCTCCTAAGACGACCACCTATACGTTAACGTGATCATAGCCAAAGTCAACCAGTTGTAAATGAAACTGAAGTTATCTTACAGATCCAGACAAGGTACAGATATGAGATTCGCACCCGCCATCATGCTCGAGTGAAGCCACCGTCATAGAGAACGGACTGCAAGGGAAAGAAATGCGTGGCAAACATCCTGGTTCCGCACTCCTTGTGAAAACGGACCGCCAAAGTATTCAAGTGTTTAAGTATTTTGCATAAGTGCGGACCCTAGCACTTCTTACATTCGATTCCTTTTCCACGCACTCATCGTCCACAAATGTTTTCGAACACTGCGCGTGTTGTTTCGCTTGCTGCTTGAGAATTTCGTCTTTTTTGCCAATGTCGTAGAATTCTGATGGAGTCAGTTCTACTATCAATCTTAAAGATAGCCGAGTTAAGGCATTCCCACGTGCATTGAGGAGAGCTATCGATAGAACTAGCTTAGAAACAGGCGAAACGAAAGACCCGCATGGTGTGGTAGTGAGCGCGTTACTCCCACGGAAAGGGAAATAGCGCATTCGTTCACCACCGCAGACACCTGCGGTCCGGAGTTCTGCAAATATCTCATCATTATTAAACTTATATTTTTTAAAATACTCTGCATTAAAAAGAATAGGCAGTAAATAAAAAGGTTAAAACTGAGGAGAGCGTTGGAGTAGAGATTAAACGTGAACTTTGCTTCACGCTGTACTTCATCACTGGCCACTGCCCTCTCCGCTTGAGCGTCCTTAGAATCTCACGTAGACGTACCAGAGCGTTCACGGGTAACGACCACAGGACCCCTATATCATGGATTTGAAGGCAGCTCGGTTTCTTCCAGGAAGCCGTTGTTTCCTACTACAGTGAATCCTGGAAATAGTCAACTGACCACTCAACGACGACGTCACAAACCGAATCAATCTAGGACTGAAAAAAGTGTTCTGAAATGATTTGTAGCATTATATAATCTCTTGTTCTGTTTTGAATAAGGTAATATTTGTCGAGTTATTCCGATTTGCCTCTTTCAAAATAGCCGAAGGTAACCACAATGAAGCCGAGATATTTGCAAAACTCCGGACCGCAGGTGTTCACGGTGGAGATCGAACACGCTATTACGCTTTCTGGGGCTAACGCCTTCACCACCGCACCATGCGGGTCCTTCGTTTCGTCTTTCTGTAAGCTGCGTATTATAGATCAGCAGTGAACCCAGTTAGGCAGGAGCTGTAGTATAATTCACGATATATTCACCTTTTATTTACCGCCTAATCTTTTTCATATCTTCAGATTAATTTCGTTAACGGCTGATTGTTGCTAGCATCTAAAAAACACGGCTAAAAAAGGCGCAAACCTACATGGAGTAGCGGTGAATGCGTTAGCCCCAGTGACGGTAATAGCATGTTCGATCCCCACCACAGACAGCGGCGGTCCGGAGTTTTACAAATATCTCTGCACCAGTGTGGTTATAAATCGTATCGTACCCTGCCGTGAAAAAAGGATAAACTACAAATGAAAGATGATTACACCGAAGACATTTTACATGACGTGTCTTCATTCATCGTTCAATAATTTCAGAAACAGTAAAGAAACTTGGGAGTGATAGCTGAAATAAGCATGCAATATAGTCGTAGTTTCGCGTCTTCTTCAGAATCAGTGAACCATCTTGAGGGTGTCATTACTTTGGTCCTGGGGCTAATCTCATTCAAGCCTTGGGCGAGCTATAACTCAGAAAAAGTTTGCTATATAGCCAACGTTTTAACTAGGAACCATTCATCACTGTAATGAACCTTCCATGATTTTCGACATTATCAGCATAGATTGACAACAGCATTCTTTTCTATGATTGGTTTTTCCTTCCGCTTTCGTGCCCGCACTAGCGTTCCTCTTAGTTTGGTCTAGGATTTAACAAATTTACACGTTAGTGGACTGGTTAGTTTGAGCTGGGTTAGTTCTTTTTTCAAGAATAGAGTGCGCTGTCAAAGCGTCTTAGCGGCTACGCAGAAATAAAAAAGAAAGGAAAATATGAAAAAAAGAAAAGAATGTACTTCTAAGAACTTCTTGAAATTCCAAGGATAATAGGTGGATGAAAGCGACTTTTACAAAAATAAATGAACAATGAAAGACAATGAAAAATAAAAGCTTTATTTTTTATTTACATCAGAGATTGAGACAGGTAACCGGTGGCGTTTATCATCTTTTCCTTCGAATATGCCATCAATGCTTTTTTATCCTGCGAAACGTAAAATTAATACTCGACCTCCATAATGAGTATAAGCTTAGCATGGTGATAGTAGCGATTTCGTTTGATATGCATAAAGCGCTGCCTCGACTTCGTTGAGGTCAGCCAAGTCTCTCATTATTCGTCAAAATCGGGAGAACTGATACTTATATGGAGAGCTTGCTCCGACCCACAAGACCTATAAAAGCTGCATCGTGGTTAATCTAGGATTACAGAGAAGGTCGATTCGGCCAACATTCATCGAGACTCACAGCAAAGAAGGAAAAATCCTCAAGCAGTTGCAAAAACCCGTATGCAAATCGAAAAGCCTACGTAAATGGGAGATATGAGGAGACCAGTCGACTGGAGGAAGCTCTGTGGTCTGGGCAACATGTGAAAATGGGTTACTTTGAAAACGAAAATTTTATTCATGAGACACCGATTATAGCTTTAAGAATCTGTTATCAAATCGTCAGCACATAGCAAGGTAAGGCATACGGTTGTGTTGTGAACAGGCTTCGAACCATCGACCATTAACTCGTGATCAGCGTCACGTTCCAGTGCTCCATTTCGATATTTGAATCCATATCTAGATATAGGAAATCGAATAAAGTGTTTCTTAAATTCTCGGTTAGTTTTCTGATTAGTCTAACGTTGATTTCGTTGAAGGATATCGGCAGTCTACTTCATATGATTTTCTCTTCCACACTTTTCCAGTTTTTCTAGAACAAAACATTTTTTACTAGTTTTTTTTTGTCTAAAGTGACCATTGGAGGAGCATAAGAAGACATGAGAACGTATGAGGAGATTCACTTCATCACGATCGATTCGACTCGATTTATAATTCATCGAGCCGTCATTTTCTCGCAGTTGGATGCCGATTATTGAGATAGAAGCAGGCCGAAATTGAAATGAGGAGATCGCCCTATCCCACCCAAAAGCCATCTGCTTCAACTATTCGCTTCCAAACGGAACCACACAACCCTTCCTACGTTTATCTTTTCTGTGAATAGCACAAATCTCTCCAGAAACCCGAATCCTTTATTTTGTTTTCTACCTGAATATTTTATTCTTGCCGTTTGTTGCTTACATAAAGCTAGTGACAAATAGCTCAAAATAACCGTTCGTTAACTAAGACAGCACAGATTAGATTGAAGACAAATCAGCTAGCTCCATTCTTTTGTCATCGATCGGTTGAGCGTTTTTAACCATGAAACCATGAAATATATATGTATATATACATATATATATATATTGATTGATTGACTTTTGGTCCGTATCACAACATTAATGGGTTCTCACACTTTTTTATTCGACTCGTTTCACCGCATCCATTGTCTCCGAAGATCTTCCAACTTTATGTGTGGCTTCAGTTGTTCTCGACGACTTTCATTTCATCTTGAATGTTGTGGAATTCTGCTCGAGTCGTTTCTCCTTGGAGTCATGAGATAGCCAAGCTGGAGCGTTCCCAATTGGACTGCATAGAGTGATTTTTTGCCAAACAGGTCCAGTATCAATTTCCCGACACCAGACGGATGGGAGGCTTGGTTGACCCGAAGCGGAATCGAACTAGCAGATTCTCACATTTAAAACAGAAAACAGCATCATAATAAGCAACTTTAATGAATTCACCGTAATTCTGTCTACTGTGACGGTTGACTTGAGTTGACCACTTTTCCTGTAAATTGCTCCAAACAATGCGATCAAATGATAAAACCAAGAAAGATTTTACTGATAAAACAATTTTTATCGATATGTTGGTACTACAATACCGACGTTGGTAAATATCATAGATGGTTATCGTCATGGAAGAAACATTTGAGGACGTCCGTCTCTTCCAAGAGAATTGTTGTGGCGTTTGGCAGCGTGCCAATTATGCACAGCCATCAATAGTGCTATCGGACTGCACACTCCTGCACACCTTCGTTGACCGACTTTTTAAAAAAATCTATCTATTTTTTGCGTTTTCTTCTTAGAAGTTGTTAAGTGCTGTTCGAGCCAATTCTCCGTAAGGTTCATTGATAGCAGCGCTGGTACGGTCCTCGTTTTTCATCACACGAAGTTGCCAGCTTTTTTTTATTGTGGGATGGTAGTCAAATCTCAGACAAGTATACCCAATTTGCGATGAACGAAGGGATAAGAGGGTTCAGGATCGAGATAGGGCTTCGTGCGTTCTAAAAGAAATCACTAGCATTGGACCACCTTCGCCAATTTTTTAAGCTTCTTTTAACCTCTAGTTACTTAATTATACACGTTTCTAACCAATCAGAAAGTACTGTAGAGAAAATTGTCTGGTTGAGAGAAGGGTTTGAAAAAAAAACTTGATTTCTATTGAGCGATTTCGTTTAGAATGTGTTATATATGAATAACATTTGAGCTTCTTCTCCTTAAAGTTTTTCAAATTTTGGTTAATCAGGTAGTTTGTGAACATCCTTTTCCAGGTAAATACTTAACGCTAATTTTGGAAGTTCTAGGAAGTACTTGTTTTGTAAAAGACGAAAATGAGTTGCCGAAGGTATAAAGAATAATACTTCTTAAATGCTCTAACGTCCCTTCCTAACACATTGTTGTTGGTTCAATGCTTTTTCTACATTGTGGTCTTTCAACCGTCGCTGATATTGTGAGGGTTAGACTAAGCCTAACGTTTTGCCGTCTTCTTTTGGAATCTTGAGATAGCCATGCCAGAACTTTACCCTGCAGTGCAAGAAGTTACCGCTCCATCTGCCTCAGATGCCACAGATAGAGCTGCTTCCTTTTCACTAAGATTTTTCGAATATGGCGACGATTTCCACTACTATTCTGATCGAAATGCATGTGAATGGTCGATTTTTCATGAGAAATAATCTACTAGGGATAAGACGTTCGTGTTCCAATTGCTACGCATTCGATTCCACTAAACATCGTAGAGATGAGTTATAGTACATTTGGCCTATACATGCGGTGGCCAGCTAATGTATCAGTTAGTGTTTTTGTCCTTCCAGACATGCCTGCTAGTCGCTTGTCAATCCTTAAAAAGTGGGGTGGATGGCTTGGTGTGCTCAGAATAAGGGAACGAACCAACAATAATACCTGTGTTACAGAACACTTTAACAACTACGTTGAGTACATTTTCTACAATAAGGATACAGAATGAAGCCTCCATGAGATTATCACGGCTGAGCGGTGCTCCAAGGTGTTCATTTCTGATGAACAGAGATCGAGTCATCCTCTAGCAGGGTCCACCAAACCAGTGAGCTCATTCCATTCTAAAATCCTAACTAAAAAAAGGCATTCAAGAAGAAATAGTGTTCTCCATGTCCCTCGAGTAAGTAGGAGCCAATGAGTGATTCCGTCGCGCTATGCAGATTGTAGTAACAGTCGGCTTGAGTTACAAGACGATTAGGCAGATTACAAATGATGCAGGTAATACTTGTATAAAATCTAGCAATTTTTGTCCAGTTAATATACTTTATGTTAAAAATGGATTAGAAAATCTCTCTCACTAAAACAACATGCAGATATCCAAGGGCGTGCGTGGCGCACTGGTCGGAGGCGCCCTGCGACACACACGTGGGATCGACCCCAGCACCCATTACCCACCAAGTCTTCCATTCCTCTGGGGTCGGAAAAGTGGTACCAAATTTGTCTGGGAGGGTAGTAGCACTGGCTCGATATATCAATAGACCACCGCGAGTCATTGCACTGGCCAGATATGCATTCAATCCCCTCCAACGATACTTAATGAAGTCGAATGTGGGGGGCGCATCCCTCAGAAATTGATCAACGCCGAGAGCTTTATCCTTTATTTATCCTTTTAGCTTTTATCATTTTATGCGCTACTCATCATCAATTTAAAGGAGATTTAATGAAATTCCAAGTAATGCTGGGCTAAGCTGTCTCTTTCTTAAAAATTATGCAGCGGTGGCCGTGGAATCTATCACGTGAAATGCCATGCGAACATATCACTTCAGTTCGCACAGTTTCCTTCACTAACATTGCAGTACATGCGCTAACAGTTTGCGTTTGGCCTAAAGAAACTTTGTATCGTAGAACAGAACGAGTAGTCATGCAACCGATCTCGTGCAGCTAACATCGTTTTGTACTAAGGGTCACGTCGGTGACGATGTTCATGGTAGAGTCAGCCAAGCACAAACAGAACCTCACCCGTGTCAGAGCTGAATTACATTAATTGATTTATAACCATAGTTCCATCAAACTGTGTCCTCGAAATCTTGAAAGCCTATCACTGTTACAATTCAAAAAATTGTTTGAAAAATAAGAAAAAAACAACGAATATCTAAACTCCTTCTCCTCCCCTCCCATCCCCTTCTTCTCTGCCACTGAACACAGTGGCGTTGACGAACAAACATTAAGTGCAGCAGTGAATTAGTGGTGATGGATGACTGACTCCACTTATCAAACTCTATCACAATGCACGACGAAGTTGAATACTTCTCCTTAAGTAAACGTTTACGTTAGAAAACGACCTATTTTATTTATGGTTTTAACTATCTTGCAGTCATTAAAGCTTGAATTTTATTCTTGAATAAAGGAGTGTTTAGTAATAAGAAGTACACTGTAGAACATGGCGTAGAACGTAGCTGAGAGACGAGAGAAACGAAGGACCTGCATGGCGTGGTGGTGAACGCGTTATCCCTGGAAAAGGTAATAGCTCGTTGGTTCCCCACCGCAGACACCTGCTGTCCAGAGTGTGGCAGATATCTCGGCACTATTGTGGCTGAATTTCGCGTCATACTCTGCCGTGAAAAATTATAGTATGCGCAAATAAAAAGTTAGTAAAGGAGTGTTTATTAGTCTTCTAACAGATGTATATAAACAAATGATGAATAGTTGGCCATTGATCTATCCGTTAAGGACGGTGGCATCGCTAGAGTGACTGAATACATATTGGCCTATGCGATGACGTGCAGTGAACCAAATAATGTATAAAATAGGTGGTTCTTCAGTTTCAGGCTAATTTGGTACCTATTAGTAGACACTATATAGATAGAGGGTTTGGTTTCTCTTGTGTTAAAAATTGGGCCCACGACTACACGTGTACTGCAGGGCATCTCTGACCACCTCGCTAAAAACGCCTTGCATAATGTATTACCACTTAACTCCAACATCACTCTGGAACCAGTATACTTTGTCGATTTCGTCCTTCGTCCTTCTCTTCATTTCCTTCCTCATTCCTTTTTATCGCTGTCTTCCTCTTCATTTCTTTCTTCCTCTTCCACAAACCTTGTCATATGATCTAATTTCTACAAGTGGCACCACACACAACGGCTTTTGTGGTTTCGGAGTCGCTCGTTAGAGCGCAGTGTTATCCAATTCAATCATGAAATTTTTTATTTGATTTTACGTCAAGTGTTTTAAGGTTCTTCAGCTGTCTATGTACTTCAAGTAGATGGAGCAGTTCTCTTTTGATTGCAAACGTCGAGTAGCATGACAGGACACCATATAAGTGGTCTCTTTAGGAAAACATCATAAGTACTGTAAATATGATAGTTTTTTCATATGTTTTACGAACAATTCCTTTAATCGTCGGAAAGCATGGACAGACACCGAAAAATTTCCAGTCTTCTCTGTCGTGCTGGAGAGACTAGCACCAAGTTTTTGTCATGATGCCTTGTTTTTTAACCCTCTAGACGAAGGTAGCCACTGATAACTCAGTGGGACCCGTCGCCGTTACAAAGGTTTACTTCAACTTGTGGTTTTGCATGGAGATGGTGAACTCCTTCCCAACTTTCGTGACCATTTTAGGGCATCAGATAATTGTAATCTTGAAAGTTATGCTATGTGATGGAGAAGCACTGGAAGCTACCTAGTCTTACTAAACCTATAAAACTTGGCGTAATTTCAAACTGAAATAGATGTGGGCATTCTCATGGGATGCTTTCTAAATTGCTTAAAGCTTTTTATCTTTATTAAATAAGAAAAAGCTGCCTATCACAAAAACTTAAACTATGCCTAGACTTCCTCTGGTAAAGATTTTAGCGATTTCCTAATTCGTCACCAACTCCCATAACAATCATTTTCGATCAAAAGAGATGAGTGGGTGTAATTGGCCGATGGCATGGGTAATGACAAAAAATGTCCCGTAGTGAGGTTGAGAATTACTGCAAAGTGAAGCCATTTCAGCTTTTTCAGAGCCGGTCGGTGTCCGATATGTTCTTCACATCTGCATGTTTGCGTTCATCGACGGCTTATTTACAGCCACATTCAGAACGTCCGGCTACCGTATGCCGCCGAGGGGTTAGCGGCAGCCGGTCGTTCCGCCCCGTCGGCCGTGCCGATTCCATTGGTGACACCCGGTCGCGCTCTCGGTACCCCTAGGTGGGTTGTTCTGTGTTGGCTACCGTAGTCGCTGACGATGAAAGTCAACGATGCAGAAGACCAGCAAAAGCAAGAGGACCATCAGAAGAAGCAGGAACAGCCTGAAGAAACACCACTACCGCAATCAGTTGGTTGCACGATGAGAACCACCAGTCCGACTATTGACGTTCTATCCGAGGTGAACATAGTTAATACATTCTTTGTTATTCATTTGCTGGCTTTTTTGCTAAAGCAACATCTAGAATTACTTGAAAAAGCTAAGAAGGGATTAATAGCCCAACAGCAATGACTGATCCACTGACCAACGATAAGGAACTAAGTACTTAAGTGGTGGTAGTGAGAGCTTGTTTATTTACCGTCTAATTTCTATTTTAAGACTTGCTACAAGAAGCATCGGCAATCTATAAGCACATGTTCACTGCAAGAAACCCGCTGAAGAAAAGAACGTGCTAGGAAAAGTAACATACAACATATCAACCGCTTCTCCTAATTGCTCACTAGTCTAGACTGGCCTGATCTGTTCACTAACTCTGAGGTCCTATTGATGTGAGCTTGCTACAAAAGTGCTTTCTCCAACTATCATTCATTCTTGTACACTTTCTCTAGGTCAAGTTTTTTCTATAAATATTTGCGAATTTTTAGAGGATCTCACTGCTTTCACGAAAAAAAGCGATTGTCTGGTAAATGCTTTAGTTCATGTATTTACCACTACGCTAATAAAAGCCTACACATAGTTTAGCGACAATAGCGTCATCGAACATAAGACTCTTCAAAGCATGAGTCTTGCATTTCATTTCGATTTTCTAAGTGTTAAATTAACTAGAAGCACCGTCCCTAGATAAAGCAACTTGGTATTCTGTATGAACCGAATCCTGCAAAGACTTTCAACTTTTCTTCCAATCGCTTCATTCATCTACTATTTGACCTTTACACAAAGCCTCATGGCCCAGGACTGTGATGAATGACAGAAACTTGGTCGAATTTGCTACTTTTTTCTGCACTCAAAAATAAATTGCTCATAAAAAGAACTCGATATTCATCTGAGATCCAAGAGCGTTAATTTGGACGACGACACTCAGACGAGAGCTGTGGATATCTAGGACACATCATGTAGTTCGGAGTTACTAAGAAAATCTAGTGTTTCTTAACTTATGACTTATTCAAACGATCTCACCACTGAACTCTAATGTTCGGGTGATTTACCATCATTTCGAATGATCATGTGGTATATATGAAAAAATTTTATTCTAATCAGATGTGCTGAATACTCGTAGTATGTGCGATACAGCGAGTTGATGGCACTAAGCGTTTGCGTTTTTAAGCAGGGCAGGCGTCGTTTGGAAGATCGCAAAGAAAGATTATGGGCTCCCACGCCCGACCAGTCACCATCCTGTGATTTAAGGGTAGTGAAGTGATGGCGAACTAAGGGCGAATGCCACTGGCATATTGATGCCGGTCATGGGGTGATAATTCCGTTGTTAACCTTCATCCACTCGAAAATGCGAGATATTCTTGACTAGGGTGGTGTCTACCAACAAACTTATTCAGCTTACTAAGCAAGAGCTTCTCATAGTGATAACAGAGTCTTTGACTGAGATCTTGGTTTGAATTCAATTTCCCAACAAACGATGATAACAAAGCATTCGTTCTATGGAGTACAGTAAGCATATTGATGGCACAGAGAGCGAGACATATGAGGTTCGTATAACCCTTTCTCTGCATTCTGTCGTTGCTAATCGCTTCTTCATTGATATATTTGATAAAGTGTTATCGATCTCTTAACTTTTTGAAGCGGTTGAGGACATTTCTAGCTGGCAATTCTAAGAATGCTGGCCAGCGTGATCGAACTTTTCGTAGCAGTTTGCTGTAACGAGACACATTCTTCTAGCAAAATGATTCATTTAGTTTTCTAAAGCCATATTTCTTGGTATCAATGGCATCAGCTTGCTACTACAAGTCTCTATAGATGCTCGCATAACCAACGGTCGTTGATACGGAAATCGTCAACCGGTGTAGTATCTATAACTCTCTTCACCTTCTATTATACTTATCAGGATTCTATCTAGTTCAAGACAAGCTGGTTTTCGTATAAACTGAAATCGATGCAGAACAAACAATAGTCTCCAGAAAGCTAAATCACAGGCCTCGTCATCAGCGCCAGTCTCATCGTCGAACTCCGACAGCGTCGTTGCCGATTGTGTCGTTTGTGGCGACAAATCCAGTGGAAAGCACTACGGGCAGTACTCATGTGAAGGCTGTAAGAGTTTTTTCAAACGGTTGGTTTTGTGAGAGTTTTTACAGCATTTCCAATTAGCTTTCATCTCGCTAACGATTACAATGAGATCAAGATCTTTTAGTTCAATCAGACGATCGCTGTCCTATGCATGTCGTGGAACGAAGAATTGCCCTGTGGATGTGAACCATCGAAATCAGTGCCAATTTTGTCGTCTGAAGAAATGCGTGAAGATGGGCATGAGAAGAGAATGTTAGTGATTTTAAATGATTGGAGAAAAACACTTTACCTGAAACCTTGAAAAGTGGCATGAATAGAGAAAGCACCCTCTTAGACCTTCGTGGACAATTTGTATTTCTTTCAAGATCTCAGATCCCTTATTCTTCGATTACTAGGTGTTCTTACGTTTTCATCCAGTTTTTTAAAATCGTTTCTCTAATAAAACATTTTTATACATAGATTTCAATGATGTTGTCGTCTTATTTGGATATGCTTATAGAAAAAATTGGGAAATAGAACTGAAATAAAAGGTGGAACGATGAGGATAATGATGAAGAGGAATTGAAACCTAGAAAACATCAAAACAAAAAGCTTGGAAGAAAGGGGAATTGAACTGGACCAAACTTGAACCATACCAAATTTCTTCACCCTTGGATGGGATGGTTTTCTTTACGTTTCATCGTTAAATTCACCAGACACCAACAACAGAAGCCAATGAGCGTTATCCTTTCGAATTCAACTGTTATTTTCGGTCTGCTCTTTTTCTATGGCAGTGTATTATGTGAAATACAATGTGCATCCTGAGATATGGGCAAAGCTCAGGGCCCCAAATGGGCCTCAAACCCGCGATTTCGCTAGCCGGGGGCTCAAGAACTATCCATCATTCAAACCAAAGCCTTTGTTTCGCCGTTCTCTCATCTAGCTTCTTACGCTATCGGTGTTACCCATTTGTGGTTCAAACCTGCCACGAAAAGAAAGGACTAGGCAGTAAATAAAAGTTAAATCGTTGTAATTTCGACTGCAGCTTCAACTTGACTGAGTTCGACGCTTGTACTCCCCAGATTATTCTCGTTAGCTGGTGACAAAGCAAAGGCCTCAGCTGGTGTTGTGGATAGCACGTGGACCTCCGGTAAGGGTTATAATGGTTCAAATCCCAACTAAGGATCAGAGTATTTCTCATATCTCTGCATCTATGTAATTGTCTTTCCGGTTTTGTTTTGTTATTTGCTAAAAATAAAAGTTAGAAAGGTAGGACTTATTTTTGTTTATGTTTATTCACTTATTCATTTATTTATTCATTTATCTATTGCTCATTTATTCATTTATTTATTCATTCTGTTTATTCATTGCTGTCGTTTTATTCAAACACGTTCGTTTACCCACTTTTGGCACAACTCTAATATTGGTCTAAATGTGCCGTGTTTGTGGGAGGAGTAATTGTCATAGTAATAGAATTTCATACTTATGCTATTTTTTAAGAAAAGGTCTTTACGTAAATGTCTGGACGTCCGTTTATCCATAAATGCAATCGGTTTTGTTCTAGCAGTGCAACAAGGTCGAATACACAACGGTCCACCGTTTCTGAACTGTTTCTTCCCTCCAGCGTTCATTCCCCGCCCATCATTACCGTTTTTTCATCCATTTATGCTGAACTTCACACCGACGTCGGACACATTCTCTCAAATCACTGATTCAGGTGAACCAGCAAACGGTGAAAGATCAAACCTTATTCGAAATCATTTTAAAAATAGTTTAACGTTTCTCCTTAAAATTGACTGCTGTCAGTTTCGCTTGCAATAGTGGTTCTGATCAAAAAAGCACATGAACTTTTTTGGCGCGAGTTAAGCTCAAAGGAGTAATGTTTAAGTACAAAATAGTTAATATGTTTTTTCGATCGACACGATGGAACCTTAATATATTATCCTTCTAAACATTTCAAGAGTTTTAAGAAATCTATAGATGGTTCCGCTTGGATTTCTTGTTTTCATGCAATGCCATAGTATCTGTTGCACAGAAACTTTCGAAATTCACTTTACACGCTAATAATTAGGCTCTGAAAGTTCTGATAATAAATCTTCTTTTGTAAGTGAAGTTTTCTTGCTGTTAACCGATGAAAAGAACTTTTCCCGACTTCGTTTTTTCTTAACTTCGTTGTATTTCCCTAACTATTCCTCCTATGTCTAAAGCTTTAATACTCGAAATTGATGAGATCAACCCGTCACTGAGATAAAATACAAGAAATACTGTACTAACACGATCGATAGCTATGTTTTGCTATTCATTTTTCCTCTTTTCAACAACATCAGTGAAGTAATAAATGATATAAAGTGAGATTCCCTTAGACAGTAAAACAATGGCAGCTGCTCCAGCTGCTCCTGTCACAGCTCCTACATGTCCATCAGTCAGAGATATCGGCACGAATCTCCTCTACATCGCGGTGGATTGGGTTAAGCAGCTCTCGTTCTTTAACATGCTCAGCCAAACAGATCAGGTTCAACTGAACTTTCGGCGATTTTTTCGAAATCCCTTTCAGAAATCCATATTTTTAGGTTACACTCCTGCAACACAATTGGGTACAGCTTTTTATACTGTGTGCAACTGGATGTTCAGCTCCGTTGACCTTCAAAGATGATCTTAACGTTAAGGAAGGCAATACATACATGGTAACTAAGCGTTTGCTCAAACTTATGTGAACTGGAAGCCCGTCTAACTGCGAACTCTCTTAAGCAATATTGGCATCATCTTTCGTTTTCTGTTGCAAACCCATTGATTTCTTCGACTTTTGCTTTTTCACATAAGTCTTTCTATTCCTTGTTTCTGCCTCGTCCTTTTCTAAAAGAGTACTAGAGTTCTTGACGATGCGGTTGTGAAGGAAAGCTTCAGTGCATTTGGCTAGTAGCAACAAAACTCAGTGAAGCAGTTTTCCAAATTATTTTTGATTCAGTACCTAATTAATGAGCGAGTAACATTATAGGACTTTATTCTATATTCTGTAACAAGTGGGTTAGAAGACTTCTGAGCTAAAAACGGGTTGAAACCTAATCAAAAAGTGGGAGCTACTAAAAAGCGCCGACAGGAAGGCTTAGAATTCATACAATCTTCACGCGTATTTAGTAGTTTTTATTCAGGAACATGTGGAACGACTACGGTCAATGCACATGGATTTGTTCGAGTTGAACAGCATGAAGGCCATCGTGCTTTTTAATTCCGGTTAGATTTCTTGCTTTGCAATTTTGGTTCCACTGTTTTCTCATCATTCCATCCGTTGTTTGTGATGAGTTCATTTGTCCTCTCGTAGTCATCTCAATCATTATTCACAAACCATAATAGTTTATTTTGTTCTAAGCAATCTAGGTCGTTACGCTAACATTATTCGATCAAAGTTGCCTATTCATTGAGCATTGGGTGCTACTGGTCCTTGAACGCCTCGTCGACTACCGTAGTGCGCAACGGCGCTCAATGGGAAGTTGAGAGGCGATGTGATGTGGAGTGTAATCGGAGATTTGCATCGTGCCATAGACTTGCACCTCATCAATTATGAAGAGACCCGAACCCGATAGACCAAGATAAATTCGTCGAACAAATCTCTTTGTTCAGATTTCGAAAAAATCTCTTCTCACCCAAGAAGACATTCTCATCCAGCTTCTCACTAAACCAACAGATACCTAAAGAACGTATGTTCGTCTTAAGATTAAAAACCGTTTGTTCCAAACGGTGATTCAGAAGAGAGAACATCGAGGAAAGAAACAGAGAGCGAGAGATCGCCGAAAAAAGGCGAAAACTTTCAAACCATAGCTTTTCTCTGACATGTTAGCCATTAGAGCTCTTTTTAGTAACAACATGTGCGTCATACCCTTTAATATGTAATCCTCTGTGTTTTACGACATTTTTTTTGTTCCTTTGAACTCATTCTTAACGGCGACTACCCCATAGTAATCCTCCTCCTAAGTGCGTGATAGACTTTAGGAAACGTTCTTTCAATGAATGGTTCTTCGATTGAGTACGAATCAAATCGCGGATGTATTCAGGTCATTTCAGCAGGGTAATATGTACAGTTGCGTCGTAAATCAGTTTCCTCAAAGCATGTATTTTATCTGATGAAGTCGAATTCGCTTGAAACTGACCGTTCATTACAGCTCCTTAATCTAACGGTCACCGCAAGTGTGCATTTGCTTCCAGATACGCCTTCCCTACAAGATGTAATGAAAGTCGAATCTATCCAGGAAAAAGTGCAAACTTCACTAGACGAGTACTGTAGAACTCAGAAACCTCATCAAGTAAGTGCTGCGATAGCAATAGCAGAGCGAGTTTTCCACAGTAACCATATAATATATAGCCTGGTCGCTTTGGTCGATTACTTCTTCGGCTGCCTATTCTACGTGTCGTGAACAGCTCAACGATAGAATCGCTGTTTTTTTCGGCACTGGACACGCCGATTCAAGTGATACTGAGGGAGCTGCTCAATCATCCGGTACTGATTCCGAAATTTTGGCCCTATCCAGTGTTTCCACATTTTCCTGTTAATTCTCTCACATAGTTTTTTGGTATACTGTAGAAATGTCTTAATAAGATTGTTAGACGTTGTTTAGTCAACAATGGCTTAGAGAGTTTAGTTTGTGATATGCGTATACAGTATATAGTGCGATTTTTGTTGCACAGCATTTACTAAAGATATCGATTACCACTGAGTAGTTCTTGAAGATATAACAACTGCACAGGGGCGTATAGCACAGTGGTGGTGACGTCCGTCCGTCATCAAGAACATGATAATAGTTCGATTCCGCTCCGGACCAACCAAGCTTATCATCCCTGCGGGGTCGGGAAATTGGAACCGGACTTGTCTGGGAAAAAACCGCTCTCTGCAATCCAGTTGGGAACGCTCCAGTCTGGCTACCTTAGGACTCCACGGAGAATTGCTCGACCAGCATTCTTCGAAATTCGAGACGAATGAAAATCTAACCTCAAGCAGCCACAGAAGCCATACGTAAAGTTGGAAGAACATCGTGGACGATGGCTGCGAAGAAACGAATTGGGTGTGAGAAGTGCTAGGATCCGCACAGTAGAAGTGAAGACGGGTCAAATAAAATAAAAATAAAATAAATAACAACTGCATCATACAGCATCTGAAAGTGAATTATTCCAAAATTTCGCTTTCGAACATTTCTAACATTCGTGTGGGTATCGAGAGCTCTACCATCTGTTATTCACTGAAATAATCATACGTATTGATCGAATCAAGTGGTTTGCACTCGCAGATGCCATCGTGGTCGTTCGAGCCATGAACTTCATATCTGCAGACGTTAAGGACAGACTCATAGAGCATGGTGAATCACATAATGAAAGTTTAATTTCCTTATCACCAGAAATACCGCATATTCTAATGAACAAGCTGATAATTTAGCTGTATTCCAGAACTATAAAGTCACTGGTAAAGTAATTGTTAGAGGTGCTCAGCAGTACAAACATGGTCGGTGGTTCGACCACGTACCCAAGACGAACAAAGTCTTTCCTATCTACAAGGCGGGCAAATTAGTTTTAAACTAAGCTGATTTGATACGTCGTCGAGCTCCTATGAGTGCAGCGTTTAGGCCAAATATGCGGTCAAACACCTTTACGATGCTACGAACACAGACGTGTCAAATCAGTTTAGGGAATTCCTCTGAGGCTAATAAGCGTTGAATGTTCCACAGTTTTATTTAATGTTTTTACACCACTCTTCTTCACTTCTACTGTGCGGAACCCAGCACTTCTCACATTCGATTAGTCTCCTCACATCCACCATCCACCAAGGTTTTCCACTTTTATGTGTGGCTTTGAGTGCTGTTTGAGGATTTTTCTATTTCATCTTGAATGTCATAGAATGCTGATCGAATCAATTCTCACTGGAGTTCTGAGATAGCTGCGCTAGAGCGTTTCCAATTGGACTGCAGAGAGTGATTTTTTCCCGGACAAGTTCGGCACCAATTTCTCGACACCGCAGAGATGACAGACCTGGTGAGTCTGATGCAGGATCGAACCGGCACCACTACTACTGTGCTAGTCACCGCTGTTTCATGGATTACCACTTTTTTAGAGAAAAACCTGAGGATCTAACTCATCCAAGTCAGGTTCCCGAACTGACCACCTCCACCAATTGCTTTACACAGTCAACATGATTAAGTTGAGAGATGAGCTGACGTCTGCACATAATCATCGTCGTTCGGGAAAACGATAGAGTACGGATGAATGAATGGGTTTCCCAGATGGTGTGAACAAGCAACATCTGCACGTGTCTCATAACGAAAAACGGCCATTGATGGCGCAATACCCTTACGTCAATGGCCATATCAGGCCGATGACATGGCCTTCATAAAAAGGATAAACTAAACATCTAGCTTTTTTTTTACCATAAAATTACTACCGAGCAGGTTGAATATCAAACATAATTCTGTTTCAGAATTCCGTAATCCTCACTGATTCATAAACCACAGACCTGAAGTTTTCTTGCCCTGACTAAGGATTATCCCGACTTAGATTAAATAACGTATTCATTCCGGGCGTAAGTAACGGTCATCCTTAGCGCATCAAATTCCCTACTGTTTTCACCCTGAAACTATTCTAACGTAAAATTCAAATATCAATTTGTACCAAATTGATACTATAAAATGTTAAGCAAATTCGGGGGCTGATCAATCCCTTAAGAGTGCAACATGCATTCTACTCTATTCATGGCATTGTCGACTAGCTTGAATGCCTGTATGGCGTGTGCGATGACTAACGAGAATTACCTATGTATCAAATTAAATATTTTTATCCTTTTGGAAAAGTTCGATATCAATCTGCGGACCTCGAAAGAGTAGAGGGATTGCTTCGCCTTTGGAACGCAGGATCGAATCTGTGTGCGCTGTAAGCCATCTCGAGCTACTGTGCTACACTCACCTATTTTCACTTTTTTAAAAATAAATTAACTAGTAATATAAATTACAGAGGTAGAATGGACAAGAGCTACCTGTTGGGCAATCCAATGTTTTATCTATCGCTCGCCGTAGAATTCCACCCTCAATTTCAGTGACACTTCTTTTGTTAGATTCATCCATTTTCAATAAGGCTTTTTCAATTGAAGAGAACAGTGCTCCAAAGCGTTTTGAACTTTGTTTGAGCTCACTTAATAATTCGTCTGCTTTAAATTCTTTCTGTTGCTCATTTTGTGCGAATGAAGAGGTGTAGGTGGACGGTCTGGAGAATAGCTTTGATCAATTGGCTCCGAGTTCGAGTCTACGAGGTATATGAGCACATACCACTATGCAAGTTTAAGTGGTAAGGATCACAGATGAGCTTCAGAATCAAAATTACGTGCATAATGTTTACCTTTTACTCTTCTGCCTACTACAATTTTCATGGCAGGGTAATATGCGAAATACAATCACAACGATGCTGAGATATTTGCAAAACTCCAGACCGCAGGTGTCTGCGGTGGAGAACGAACGCGTTATTATCATTTCAGGGGCTAACGCGTTCACCAGCACACCATACGAGTTCTTCGTTTCGCCTGTCTGTCACCTAGGTCTATTGATCAGTGCCATCAGCAATTATCCGTCCACAGGATTGATCTGGGAAGCCCACATGGGCATTAAACCCAGTTAAGGTGAGGATGCCTCCCAACGGTTTACCGGCTCATCGCGGCTGGGAGGTGTTCCTGGGTATCGGGCAGAGATGTACGGTAGGGGGATTCGTCCACCTGGCAGGATCTCACAATCTGAGAAGGAGTCCTGCGTTTCCATCAGGAAGCCTAGCTAAAAGTAAACCAATACCAGGATCCACTACCGTCCTGGTATCAAAGTCACATGGTGACAAATCTCCCTCTGATCCACAAGGGCCGCGACTGTCTGTGGTGGTGAAGACATGGGGCAGACTTTGGCCTGGCTGAACTCGGGATTGCAGGAAACCACAATGATTTAACCAGCAAATCTCCGAAAAATGGTGATTATGCTGGGGCCCGCACAACTAGTGAGGACGCTCCGTTCAAGTATTAAAGTAAGTAAAGCAAGGTGAAGATGTAGTTGAAATCACAATGTTTCCTTTTTTATTTTTTGAAATCATAACGTTTACAATTTTAACTTATTATTTACTGCCTACTCTTTTTAACGGCAGAGTATACATTGTGAAATATAACTTCAATGATGCTGAGATATTTGCAAGACTCCGGACCGCAGGTGTATGCGGTGGGGAACGAACGCGCTATTGTCCTTCCCGGGACGCGCTACTCCCCGGAAAGGACAATAGCGCGTTCGTTCCCCACCGCATACACCTGCGGTCCGAAGTTTTGCAAATATCTCAGTATCGTTTTGGTCGTATTACGCGTCCATTTTTTTTCGTCCGAGCAGTTTTTTATGTTTCCTTATATATATTACTCTTCAACCTACTGCATTCTGATCTCCACATAGATCTTACTTACTTGAATAAAGCGCACAATGTCTCATTTACAGCCTTTTCGGGGAAACTACATCGAATCAAATAAATTAGGTAACTTTTCACGATCGACTGCCTATTAACCTATGCATTAATCAAATAATTCTCTACATTCTTGTTGAGCAAGCACGTGGTGTTACCCTATTCTTTATTAAGCTGAAGCTGACACTTCCGCAGTATCGCTTTCTTCGGAGACTGGAAGGGTCAATTTGACTGCAATCTAGCTAGCCAAATATCTCCATAACCAAGCAAAGGAAATGCTAAACCAAGATTTCAATCGACTTTGACTAACTTCACTTCATTCTAGAATCAATTTCAGAACAATTACAAGCCGAATGGTTTGTGGTACAGAGGTTATAGGCTCACATAATACACACATATTCGGTTGTTCAACCCTGCGCTTCTGACAAACCACCCACACCCTTTATTTCTCTCGGATCAACAAATCACTATCTTATTTGTCTGGGAGAATCAAAGCACTAACTCAGCACATCGGTACGCCCCCACAATCCATCGTAAACATGTATTCAATCACATTGCGATATATGAGACCCAAACGCATTGCACATCGTTAAGACAGTGTTAGTGTTGAACGCGGAACGTTTTATCCTTTAAGAAATAAATAACACTCTTTTTCATAAAAAGTGATTTTTCCAAGCGATATTGGTAGAAAAGAAAACAGTTAAAAACCACTTAAGCTTTATAATCACCACACATGTCCATGTCAATACTGCTCGTCCCAGTTTGCAACCAAAAGGCCGACATCGTCTTCGTCCCAGGGGAACACATTCATCTGCATGACCAAACGTGCTCGTTTTGTGGCTTGATAATGCTATGTGATCATCATAATAACCCATTACAGTATGAACTAACGATCGGCACGGGAATCTCCTCAGAGTCGAAGAACTGCATTGCACAAAAGCAATAAATTCGAGAGATGTGACCCAGACCATGTTGGCCTAACGATGACAGAATAAGACGTTTTGCGTTCTATCCGCGTAATACTTAGCGAATATACGGATCAAATGCATCTAGCCGCATATTTTACTAGTGCCATCAGTGGCACGTTTCCAAGGAAATGAATTGATCTCAATTCATAAGTGGCTGAAAATAACGTGACCCTCATGGAATAAGTAAAGGATGAAGTAATCTAAGACGCTAGCTAGTTCGTAACCGCCTATACGAGCGCCAATGTGCAACGCAAAATTGCATAACTTGCCCCAATGGCAGAGACGGTGACTGCATGAGTTCGGGTACAGTCTATCTGATCTCTTGTAAAGCGTGCGGGAACGAATACGTTGGTGAAACGGGTAGACCACTCTGGTATCTGCTCTATACAACGATTAGCCATTAGCCACTGCGCTACACACGCCCCTCATTGACCCATACCTAAAACAAACACAATTTCAAACTCAATATTTCATCTCGTACTTCAATATTTTCGTGCAATGCTTCAATCCAACGGATTCGATTTTATTCAACTATGAAACACAAATCTCAAAAAAGAACTGCTGTTGAGACCCAACTCGAATCATCGTGGCTCTGAAGAAGCCGAAACCTTGGTCGTAGCAAGTGAGCCTAGCGTTCACGTGTAAGCTTGTGAATAAAACGAGATTAATTAGATCTCAGCCTATACTGAACTCTATTAAGTAAAATAAAAACTATTAGAATCAGTAGGACCCTTAACAAGCTGTAGGTTTCCGAACTCCATCATGATAGAATGCAAAGGTTCTGTAAATCGTGATCGTTTTCTACATTATCTTTTGTCGTCAAACAGGATCTCGTCTAGAATGACAGAATGCCATGTAAGTAATGCGTCACTGGTCTTCGGCACTTCTCTGCGTATTTTTAAATTTACAAGCTTCCTATTCTATTAATCGCCTTTACTACCTTTGCCAGAGAAACAAAAAATAAAACGGAATTTTGAACAAATCGTTGAAGTAATAGTAGAAAGAAGTTTTTATCCTTAGAGCGACAAGATAAAGTTCATTCCTTAACTCTGTTAAGTTTTCAATTCCTCTAAGTCCTAGGTGATCCAGAAGTTGTCAGCAGCTAACAGAAAAAATCACAGCGTCACAAATATACTGATAAAGAGCAAAGGATAAAGCTCTCGGCGTTGATCAATCCCTGAGGAATGCGCCATGCATTCGATTTCATTAAGCATCGTTTGGAGGTGATTAAATGCATATCTGGCCCTTACAATTACTCGCGGTGGCCTACCAACGCACCGAGCCAGTGATGCTATCTTCCCATACAAGTTTGGTACCAATTTGCCAACCTCGAAGGGATGGAAGGCTTGGTGAGCCATGGGGAAGGGGATTGATTCCATGTGTGTGCTGTAGGGCGCCTCCGACCACTGCGCCACACGCGCCATAAATGTACTATTTACAAATATACTGAGTAGATTGAAGGCTCACTCACTGCTATATTGCCTGTTGATGTAATATAAGTGATTCGTTTTATGGAAAAGCCTTCAGTAAAGCACAAATTATCCCTCCCTCTTTCCTCCTTCCTGCTACAGCGAAGTCTTGCACTTTGTAGTAAACCCGAGAAACTACAGCAAATAAAAACGTGCCAACTAGAACCTAAGTGATTCTTCCTCACGAAGAATCACATGGACATAGCATAATTCCTGCGTGCCAATACATTGGTTAGACAAGAATTTCTTTCTACGAAGCCTCGCGAAAACCATACAGTGGCTTCCCAATGTCAAGCAGTTGTTGGCCTGATTACAGATAGACTTGTCATTGCGATACATTGTTGCTGACAGAACGGCGGTTATTCTGGGCAGCGGTTTACTTCCTACTAGGCTTCAGAATAAAAATATTAAACCCTTTTTTAGTTTTGGAAACATAGGAGTTGAACTCGTGTTGTACAACGCAGCTCTTTACCCAGAAGTACCAACCGGAGAGAAGGAGGTGGTAAATCATTGCAGAAATCAACAAGAACTAGTAGTAGGAAGTCGGTTTCTAACAATGTCCTCGAGCGATCGATTAAAAAATCGCAGGATTCACGACAAATAAGAAATCTCTATCGTCATTGGCAAAATCTGAATCTCAAAGTAGCAAATTTCCTTCCGCTGCTCAGCGACTGGTTACCACTCGTTGCTACATCCTCGAAACGGCCTAGCCCGGTTGTTTCGGATTTTTAAGCAAAGTCACGCACGACCTGCATAATTTAACACGCTAATGAAGAAAGAAGAAACAGAGCCTCAAGTTTCTAAGAGATGAAGACACATGCGAACTCAACAATGTCTGTTGATGACGGTTGCAGCACAACGAAATGAATGGAGTAAGCGCTGAAAAGGAACAATATGTGAATGCCGTTTATATAAGGGTATAAATATCTAAGCATCTAAGCAGGTAACTAGATCAACAGCAAATAGTAACACTGAATAGTACTAATAGTCAATTAACCTGTCAAATACTTGATACTTGATATTTGAACTGCTCGTCTTCACTAGTTGTGCGGGACCCAGCATAATCTCCATTTTTCGGAGACTTACCGGTTAAACCATTATGGTTCCCTGCAATCCCGAGGACAGCCTGGTCAAAGTCTATCTTAGGTCTTCACCACCACACGCTGTCGCAGCCATCGTGGATCAAAAGTGGACATGGCACCATGCGACTTTGGTACCAGAACGATGGTGGATCCTCGCCGGACTCCTTATCAGCTTGGGAGACTGCGCCAGGAGGATAAATCCCCCCGCTGTACATCTCAGCCGGACACTCAGGAACACTTACTAGCCACGATGAGGCGGCAAACCGTTGGAAGGAATCGGTTGATTAATTAATCTTAATCATCAACTAGTTGGTGAGGCTGGTCACTATTCTGTGAAAAGGCTGTTTACGAAGTACTAACTTATTACAACCCGCACCCCACTGCTTTCCTTATTCTTTAATACACTACTACATCTTCCACCTTACGTTTCACATAATCCGGCATCATCACATCTACCGCGCAGATCCAAACACATATTGAATTCGATTCGTTTCCCTCGTACTCATCGTCCACAAAGGCCTTATAAGTGCCGCAAAATGTTCATCGAGTCGATTCTACTTGCAATCTTGGAGATAGTAATGCAAAGCATTCCAATGTGGATTCGAGCAGAGCGCTGAAGAGAGGACCGAACCAGCACTTTTCATCCTGATCGACTATGTCACTAACCACTGCACTACTACCCCAAGGAATGAGAATAAAAAGCAAGTAAAAGTAGACGGAAAACACTCATAATTATTTCCATACTTTTATTAACTGGGAATCATTATACTTGAAAAAAGACGTTTACGGATCCTAGTAAAACGACTCGAGAGACAATTTAGATTATCCACGAAGAAATCGCATCCAGGTAACGAGGTCGGCGGCAAAAGTACGGGTTTTACTGCACACCATTAAAAAGTTAAACCTGAAACTAATGTACTAATGGACCTAAAGCATAGTTAGAATTAATCAACCGCTTTTAAAGCCGGCTTTCATGCACTTCTTGGTCACAGCATTGCGGATTCTTGATCCAATTAATGAGCAGTATAAGTCCATAATTACTCCATACTTTCATAACTATAAGAGGACCTATCATCCATACGATCTCCAAGCTCCGGCACTAGCTTCATTTGTTCTGGCGACTTTTACTTATAAAAGTGACAGGATAAGCATGTGATATGCGCTTCGACTGAATCATCTTCTGTTCTCTTTGGGATTTTGAACGCTGGCCTAGTAAGGTCTATCATAGAATCTCAAGATATCCTCACTGTGACATTCCATTCCGTGCTCATCACCACTAGCAGTTTTTAGCCATTGTGAACAGCGAAGATGCTTTTCACCTCGTCAGCGGGACTCTTCTAGTACAGTAGCGATCGCTGGGGACCGACTCATACAGGACGATGATACAGGCGGAGAACTCCTCTCTTGAATCTAAAATCTAAAAATTTCATCCAGCTCGGAATAATTCTTCGAATTCCAGAGATTTGGTGTCATTCCACATTTGTGAGAAGCATTCTTTCATCCCATTCTTTTCTGACAAGTTTCAAAAACAAATGATGACTACAGTAAGTATTGCTAGAATAGTTACTATTCCTTCATCATATTGTAGGTCTGTGGTAACCACATTCGCGGTCCCTTACATCGCTTTGCGATCTTGCAGCATGTACACGTTTTCACTTCATTGAGAGAAGCTTTGGTTATCGTAAACATTCTTTGTTATCCACACTCTTTTCTGCAATCGGAACCTTTTGTGTGTTGCATCTGTTCCAAACCATCACGGGTACGGTGACACAAAGAGCATGAAGTTGTCTGGCAAATCGTCCTCAGTCATCTGATCACGAGGGTGCTGGAGACGGAAGTTGATGGGCGTTTTCGGTAAAAGTTCTGGACCTGTGCCAAAGTACCGCCTTCTCCAGAAGACATTTAAGTAGCTCCGCAAGTCAATATCGTATTCGCCGCCTTGTTCATCATGTGTGATGCACCATGTAGTTAATCCAAGGTGTTAACTTTTATTGTATGTGATCACTGTTGTATATTAACTTAGCCGTCATGTTCCTCTAAACACGCTAGCTCTATTGTGTGCTCACGTTAACCTCACCGCAGTACACTTATGCGCTTACATGTATTCTCTAGTACGTTAACCTACTCGCAGTGTACTTACAAGTTAACACATGGTCTCATCGCAATGTTATAACGAACTCGTATGACGCCCTTAACATGTTAACTTCATCAGAACGGCATCACAAGCCCACATATAGTGCGTAACCCTTTAGTATTGTTGTTTGTGAGTCAGGTATTACGGCATTATATAAATCCCTTAATGCGCCTGGATCTTGTGACACTCTTGAGGTATTCTAAGTGCACATGGAACTGTTTCAGTGGCCTATAGCAAAAATACTAACCCGCCTTACCCTCACTTATTGATCATGATACAATATTGCAGTCTGTGTTGTACCAATGTTTATATTTCGTTATTCTTGAATTATTATTGCTATAAACGGTTTAATTACCCGAGTTCGAGATATTGCTCTGCGACAATCACGAAAAAGTCCCGCGTGGCAACTTCTACGAAGTCGAGCATCCTACTCAAATCTAGTGATCATAAGGTGACGAGAACTGCCTCGAAGACTTAATTTCCACTAGCGACTGCTAAAATGACCGTTGTCAACGCTACTGACTCGGTCATTTCAGTTAAGAAAGAGACGTTCATGTTCTAAAGTGTGTCATATTGAAATGGTCTGGAACATTCTGTGAGGACGAAAAACCATTGCTTATCGGAAATGGCAACAATCGTCCACATTATGAAGATTCCAGATGGTGAAAAACGACGCCAGAAATAGGCACTAGGTAACATCACCAGAACAACTTGTAATGGAAGCGTTTGCGGTTTATTTACAAACACTATCTTGTACTGGCACTTTGATCGTAATTTTGAAGTTTCATAAAGTCCTTAATCATACAGAACTATAATTATCTGTGTAATTTGCTTAAAATGATGTGGGAGGTGGGCACGGAGTCGGGTGTTCTTTGTTCTCTTCACTACATCCTCGATGCTTTTGAAAGCTCCCCAAGCTGCTCATTTTCTTCTGCTTAGCTCTGGAGCTAGGTCGTTCATCATATTGATTTCCCGACCTAGATAGATATAACTGGAGCATTCAGAGATATATGTTCCGTTGAGCGTGAATGGGGCATACGAAACCAATCCGTTCTTCATGAACATCGTTTTTGTGAGATTTAGTCGAAGACCAATCTTTCCACAGGCTTTATCAAAGTCGTCAAGCATACGTTCCGCCTGGCTAATGTTTGGTGTTATAAGGACGATGTCGTGAGAAAAGCGAAGATGGTGTAACTTGTCGACCGTCTATTTTCACTCCCATATTATCCCATTCCAATGTTCGCATGACGTTCTGGACGGTGGCGGTAAATAATTTTGGCGATATGGTATCGCCTTGCCTAACTACTCTTTTGACGTCAGTGCTAATATCGTTGTAGAATGGTGATATCTTGGTTGTGAAAAATAACGTATACGACCTATAAAATCAGGATTTTCCTATTCCCACAAAATCTAATACCAACTCTGGAGAGATTACAGGCGTGATAGCCTTAGGGCGTAGGATTGAACCCAACACCAAATGTGCATTACAGAGCACCTCTAACCAGTGCGCTACGGTCACTCTGTTATTCTCGTATGGATTGCACATAGATAATTCCCAAAACTGACTATCTATTAGCCTCAGCACTGGTAGAATAGTTCACTATGGTGCGAAGAAGTTATTTTTCCTTCGATGCGATGGAAGTCTTAGTTCGGTGATTTCTGTTTGGTTATGGAGGTGTTTTGCTGAGTAGATTGCAGACAATTTGACCCTTTCAGACTCTTAAAAATGCGAAATCCGCGGAAACGTCAGCTTTTTCGTCAATAAAGAAAATAAGGGATAAAGTAACAACCCTATGATTGCTCACCAAGAATACTGTAAATTGATAATTCGTATCTCTCATGACGACAATAATCAAATGAAAGTACGACATTATTTAGCCGATTTCAACTTTACTCAAAGTAAGCCGATGTTGATTTGTTCAAAGTCGTCATCGCTTCATATTCAACTTACGACTCAACTCTACGTGATTTTATACAGTAACTCACACCATAAATTAGTTCTAGTTGATGTCATCGATTTATTGTCTATTTCTTAACGGTTCTTCCTAGAGTTCTGGGATAACTGGGCTACAGCGTTCCTACATGGATTGCAAGGAGCGAACTATTCTCAGACAAGTCTGGCACGTTTCTTGGCACAGGAGAGATCAGACGCTCCCTGGGCTCGGAGAAGAGGAAAGGTGTTGAACCTGAGCACTACTTGTGATGAACGCCATTACTACCATTACGCTACTCGCCCCTAACACTAGACTCGATTGAAGAACGCCTCTTACGACCTAGAAATGCCGGCGACTGCTTGTGGTGTAGACTTAGGAATGCTCCAACAAAGCCATCCCAGGATTAGAGGAACAATCAACTCAACTGGAATTCAAGCATACTCATGACATAATGTTTTTATGTGGTAGGTGAACCCACACGCAAATCTGGAGATCTTAGTGGGAAATAGACGCGAAGAAATGAATAATATAGAAAGACTGGGATCTGCACAACATGCCTTGTCTTGTAAATAAGTAACAGTCGGTAAGTCTACCTCGTAACATGGTGGTAGAACCACATATCAGACGTTGGAGCCTCAGGATATGAGGACGACGTTGTAATCTTTGGTGGGAGAAATGTACGCTCCATTTTTCAACTGTTCAATTCTGTGGGTTACCTTAACGCGTGACAGATGTATATGGGTCGTCAATAAGATATTCAGGAGTAAGAGTAAGAGAGCAGTCCCCATGAATAACAAATTGAACTTGTTGATGAGCTCTACTATTTAGGCTTCTTGCAGAAGAACAACACCACTCACTAACAAAGCATTTTGCGGACATACACTAATGAATATTCGAAGCATTTAATTCAGTGAGCAGTGGTCTCTATGATGCTTGCCGATGGGCAAATTCTAAAAATTAATCAAGTATTCCTTCCGCGTGTAGCGCAGTGGTTGAAGGCGTCCTACAATACACACAGGATCGATCCCGCGCCCCTCCATCCCTCCGAGGTCGGCAGATTGGTACCAAACTTGTCTAGGAGGATATTAGCACTGGCTCGATACATCGGTAGGCCACCACGAGTAATTGTAAAGGCCTGATATGTATTCAATCACCTCCAACGATACTTAATGAAGTCGAATGCTTGGCGCATCCCTCAGGGATTGATCAACGCCGACAAATTTATCTCTAATCCTTTTTATTCTTTCAGTCGTTCAACGAATCATGACACATTCTATATGAAAACGTGGGAAACCAAGACAATTATTAATAGCCAGAAAGTAAACTAGAAAAACCTCTGCTTTGGCAGACCTCCGACAAGACGAGTGTAGCGCAGGCTCCAGACGCTCCGCAGTCCACATGTGGTCTCTGGTTCGATACCGAGCCCAGAGTGAGACAATCCTTTCATCAATCCTTGGTCGCAAAATTGCCACCAGACCTCTATCAGAGAATAAAAACATTGATTTAAGGCACCTGCATGCGGTCTCACGCCCACGCCAGACACTTTGCAACTTCAAGACTCCACCCCTTATTCTAGATTGTTGTGTCAAGGCTCTTACAACTCTTATTCAGTTTCTCCTCCTTTGGGAACGCTGCAAAATCTCTCCCACATTGTTTATCTCCTTCTACTTATTAATGTTAGCTCTAATACTTTTGCGATGCTATCCGCATTGTCTGCACCGTGAGATGACACCTAACTTCTCCACAATTTTAAACTGCATTGAGCGCAACACGTAACAGGCAAATTTTGTCCTAAAACTACTCAGTATGAAACCTTTGTGGCATTACAATACAAGCGAAACAGTCATTGTCATGTTAAACGTTCACTATGACTATTCGCGTTCCACATATTTAAAGCAAATCACACGCACAAGTAACTCCAGGGTTTAAAGTGAAAGAAAGAAGAAACTTACAAAAAACCATGTCGCATTTCAAATATGTAAATATATAAAACTTTGTTCCAATTGTATAATACGCAATATAACAAATGTGGAGGCAAGAGAATGCGGCTCGAACACAGCCAACATGGAACGGAACGGAACGGAGACGGACTGACAACCACTTGTGAAATAGTCATTAATAGTCGCGTATTTACACATCTATGAGCAAATAGTGCTATATAAATATAATATTTTAAAACTCATAAAATCATGGCAGCAACAACCAAATTCAGCATGAAACCCTCGTTGGCCATCAGTTAAGAAGACGTTAAGCGATTCTACTATACATAGTATCTAATGACAACTCTAACGACGTTAAGACACAATTTCAGTCCTATAAAAGTACGGTACACTGCGTCCCTTAGGTGATCAAATAGTTATGGAGGGATTAGAAATGTTTTAGCTGATCGATGCACATGAGTCTTAATAGTTAAAGGAAATAAAAATCGATTTGAAATACACAATGATATACATGTTTCTAACCAACGTGGCCGATTGAGAAAAAACAAAAATCGGATGATCAAGGGCTCTGGTTCTAAGCAACAACAATATTTCCACAGCTTCTCTATAATGTGGGATGGATTACTTTTGGTCGAGGCCAATTCTTCTTATGTTATGAAGAACCACTTCCGGTATTGTGTGCGTCTTCGTTGGTGATTGCAGGGTTTCTCGTTGATTAGTCAACATACTCAGTTGTTCCTAAGTTGTACCTTTTTAAACAAAATCTAACAACAATGATTGCTCGTTACAAAATCAAACGACTCCATATGTGAGCTTCCTAATAAAACTTATGCTAGTTCATGTTCGTGCATACTGCTAGTTCAAAATACGCCAACTAAACCCACTGTAAGTACTAAAGCTCTAGATTCACAATAACGGCAATATCCTCTTCAGACTTCACAAAAAAGGCGACTTCTAAACTAAACCATGCTCGAGAACCCACAATTCACCATTTGGGTTATCTCTTCCATACTTGAATACTTGGCTACTTGGACACCTCGTCTTCACTGGCCCAGTATAATTTCCATTTTTCCGGAGTTTTGCTGGTTTAGCCATTGTGGGTCCCTGAAATCCCAAGGTCAGCCAGGCCAAAGTCCGGCCCAGGTCGTTACCACCACAGAAGTCGCCACCCTTGTGGATGAAAGGGAAATTTGCCACCATGTGAGCAGTTTGATACCAGGACGATGGTGGATCCAGGTATTGCTTTACTCCTAGCTGAGTTTTTTGGTGGAAGTTCCGGATTCCTCAGCTTGGGAGACTCTGCTGGCGCTGTACATCGCAGTCCGACACCCAGGAACACCTCCTAGCCACGATGAGGCGGTAAACCACTATCTCGTTCATAACAGTAATAATAAAACAGTAACAAAACTAAGGTTGTTTCTATACCCGAAATAAAAACGATAAGCATAAAAAAGGATTAGTCAATACTTCTGAGTTTACTACACAACTGGTTACATTCTACTTTCCCATATGCGCATGAAACAATACTTCCGCAGATGATGATCGTACTTGGGAAAGCAAGACTTCAAATGTGAAGCGAAACAAGACTCCTAACTCAGCAAAAACTTCAGCAACAACAATCCTATACACAAAATGAGTCGTTTTGATAAAACAAACTTCCCAATGAAGTGTGGCTCACGAAATATTTGAATACAGAAAGACTGGAGGATATTCTTAGACTCTGACTGAACAACTTTTAGCTGAAAGTCACCGTAACATATGACTCACCTTATAGTGATGTAAAATATCCTGGTCTGCCGGACAACTTTCTATAAAAGCGGCCGTTCGATATGCTGTTAACACATAGTTCCATAAATATGTGAGATTGTAAGGAAAGTCGAAGCTGTAAACAAAATTCTGATGAACTGAGTCACAGATAGATAAGAAGAAAAACATGACAAATAACCTGTCAAGTCACGCTGCAGTACCAGTACTGTAGCCAGACGAGCTAACAGATGAGACAAGTCATAAAGGCAATTAAAAAATGAAGAAGTAAATTCAACATTCGGAAAATGAAGCCATACTTGAGCATTCTCTGTCCAATTATACGCATATGATGTAGTCTAGGCATTAATTCGCAGTCGTATTCGGTCATTGAAGGACCTAACAAGTAACGAGTTCTACGATCGGCCAACAACTGAAATTCCAATATTAACCTTACTAAGCAAATAATATAAATAGAAACAATATAGACAGAAAACTAGCTGAGAGACAGACGAAACGAAGGAACCGAATGGTATGGTGGTGACCGCGTTAGTCCTCGGAAAGGGCACGAGCGTGTTCGATCCCCAGCGCAGACCTGCGGTCCGGAGTTTCGCAAATATCTCAGCATGGCAGCGTTAGATAGAAAACTAGCTGAGAGAAACGCAAAGCAAGGGCCTCATTGGTGCAGTGTGCAATACGCGAGCCCCCCGAAAGGGTAACGATGGTTCGATCTGGCCCGGGGACCAAATTTTGCGAATACCTCCGCAACGCTGTGGTTGTACCACGCATAATACTCTGCCGTGGAAAATTGTACTGGGTAGTGAATAAAAAAGTTAACACCATACACAAATAATATTTACGGAGAGAAATGAAGTATCACTTGCCTGATCAATACCAGACAATTGTTCTACGACACGATTATAATGTGTCTTAATCTGTGGTGGTAACGATTCAACCGAAGATATATCTCGTATCTCTTTGTCATATTCTGTCTTGGAACGAAGGAAAAGTTTGAAATTCTGAAAAAAGGAAATGCGCCCTGAATATTCAATGAAGTCGTAGTCATAGAGAAGCGACGTACCCTATATAGACTTTCTATACGTTTTTCGACTGTTGGATCCTTTTCGAATAGGGGAACGTGGAATTCCTTAGCAAGATGGAAAATTCGTCCTTCAATTTCACGATTATCCGTGTAAGTTGCACCTCTTAAAGCAACAGGATAGAGACTTGGACTGATGGACAAAGCAGACCAATCTTACTTTTCCTCCTCGATCATAATAGGCGGCTGAGCGCCGAGGAAGTTTTTCTTAAACGCTTCCGAGTTCACATTTACGGTTTTTACCTAAAACAATGAATATGTGTGGATACTGGGAGACGGGAAATGAAATTAAAAAATAAACATTCTTCCACCTCAACTCTGGCAACGCCAATCTCGTAAAGAGCATAGAGTTCCATCCAGAATTCCTGACAAAATAGACAAGCTCCTATGCGTCTGCTGTCAATTCCGGAAGCCTGAAGCTACCTTACAGTAAGAAGCTATACAAGCATGTTCAGTAGAATATCGACGAGGTGAAGATATTCAAGAGGTTTTACGACAAAGAAGAATATAGCTACAATGATGCTGAGACATTTGCAAAACTCGGGACCCAAGGTGTCTGCGATGGGGAACGAACGCGCTATTAACCTTTCAGGGGTCTAACGCGCTCACCAGTACACCATGCGGGTCCTTCGTTTCGTCTTTCTCTCAGTTGTAATAGACAGCAAATAAAAAGAAAAATATGCCTTAAACGACTTATATTTGTTGAAATACAAGGCACTGAAATTTTTGCGTAAGATGGCTGTTCGCTTCTAAAATTTGAAATAAACACCTTTAAATCCAGTGCCACTAAGTCAAAGAACCTTCATTGAGCGGATATTTGAATCTACAAAACTTCATTTGCCCACCCATGTACTTGTTTATTTAACACCTGGTACTTTTCTATGGCAAATGTCTCCACGGTAATATTTAATATCCTTCGAAAAATACTGCCCATAAACTAAGGCATCGACGCATTCCATAATTCTTTCTACCACAAACATATGATACTGCATAGCAGTGAAGCAACATGGTGTCACAGACATTACATCGGCTTTAAAAAACCAGATACTCAGTTAAGAGTACGCCATGATCGGCTAAACGTTTTATGAACAGCTGGTCTTAGTCCGAAAACAGTGAAAACCAACCATAACTGGTGAAAACGATGACACTCATTTACTTGTCTATGCAATAATGGGATCGATCCATGCGACCCAGGCTCACTAAGCCTTCCATCGCTCCGGATTCGGGAAATTAGTATCAGACTTGTCTGGGAGGATAGCAGCACTGCCTCGATACATCGGTCGACGACCGTGAGTCATTTGTAAGGGTCAGATATGCATGTATTTACCCCCAACGATGCTACGAAAGGAGTCGAATGCATGGCGCATCCCTCAGGGACTAATCAACGCCGATAGCTTTCTTTTCAAGCAACTGATACATTATTAACCTTCTCATAGCAACAATTAAGTTTTCAATTTAAGCTCCTCAATGAACTAGAGATATGTACTGCATTCAGCACCAGTTTAAAAATAGGACAATATTCAGATATAATCGAAGCTAAAAAAATAATAAGCCGATGAAAGTCCTTAATGGCCTGGTGACGGCTGTCCTGTTCTGTCCCTGCTACTGTAGCTATAAGAAATTATTAAGTTGTTCGCGAACTGATGCAGAATTTGTGATTTCCATTCCACCGATGCTTTCCTTAAAAATGACTTTTTTCAAATGCTGCACAATTATATGTCAATACAAACCTTATTTTAAGCACTTTAGCCCTATGTAACTGGACTTTTATATGGACCGTATTTCCCACAAATCTTATAGGACCGGAGCATGTGAATTATCCTATCCTCCGTTGAATTATCCCTTAGAACCTACGCTCACTCCGGAAGAAATAGCGCTCGCTTTTATAAATAAGGATAAAATTAAGGATAAAGCTCTCGGCGTTGATCAATCCCTGAGGGATGCGCCATGCATTCGACTTCATTAACTATCGTTGGAGGTGAATGAATGCATCATATCTGGCCTTTAAAATAAGTCGTGATGATCCACCGATGTATCGAGCCAGTGCTGCTATCCTCCTAGACAAGGCTGGTACCAATTTGTCAACCCCGGAGGGATGGAAGGCTTAGTGGGTCATGGGCGCGAGGATCGATTCCACGTGTGTGTTACAGGGCGCCTCCGACCACTTCGCCACACGCGTCCATCACTGGCTTTTATTGGTCAGATATTAGGATGTCAAGATATCACCTTCAACATTTTCTTTAAAAAATCCAAACTCGGACGTTGTCCAGCGAAAATAGCCCAAAATACTAATGAAGTAGAGAACCAAGGAAGTGCTAACGAAGGAAAAGTGCAACATTGATTTCAGAAATTTAGCCGGTGCAAATTCAACGTTGAAGATGAATAAGGTCGCTGAAGTCCTTTTGCTAATGACGACGATGAATTGAAGGCTTTGGTAGAAGAGAACAGAAGCATAACTTTTTGAAAACTTCCAGAAGAATTTGATATAAGCACCTCAACTGTTTCGGAGTATCTCAAAACACGAAAGTCGAAGAATTTCGACAAATGGATGTCACAGGAATTGACAACACGTCGCAGTACCAACGTTGCAAAACTTAAACGAGCTGGGCTACGAAACTCTGCCTCGACCACCATACTCATCGGAACACTTGCCTATACACTACCACTTCTTAAAGCATTTCGATGAATTCTCGTAAACCGTCTTTGGCGACTTCATCGCCTCCGGAATACCGAAGTTTTATGCAACGACATGAACAAATTTGTCACTAAGGAGAAAAATCTGTAGTTAGTAATGTTGTTCATACCGACTAATAAAGTTTATTCCGACCTGAGATACGCCACGTTAAAGATACAGGCTTCAAATCCTAAACTATTTTCCCCACATCCTCATATTTCATTAAGTCACGTTACACAGGTCTACCCACGACCCTTGTAAATCACTGAGTAAATAAATAAGCAATAAGCCATTTACTTAGAAGGAAACAGAAAACGAAACAAAGATTTAGTTAACAAGAACTACTTTTTCACCAGAAACTTTCAGTTTCACGCTAAAAAAATAGTGTTTGGAAAATATAAGTTCGTAGAATATTTGAAAATACAAAAGTAGAACGTAGCAAAGGCTTTTTCCAAAATGCTTCTTATACATTCTTGAAGTTTCCACAGCGACAAGCAATGGATAAAGGACACGAAAGGAACAGTTTGCGACTTTAGCGCCAAGTAATGACAAAATAAACTTTAAAAAAAAATAAAATAAAATAAACTTTCTCTAGAAACTAAGTTCAATCCATCAGCTAAACTATAGATTTCTTCCTGTCGTACACTTACTTATTTCGATATTTGGATGGCCCGTCTTCACTGGTTGAGCGGGCCCCAGCATATTCTCCATTTTTCGGAGTTTTTCTGATTTAGCCACTTTGGCTCCCTGGAGTCCCGACGTCAACCTAATCAATACCTGCCCTAAGTCGTCACCACCACAAGTAGTCGCCGTCCTTGTGGATCAGAGGTAAACTTTCCACCATGCGACTACTTTGATACCAGGACAATGCTGGATCGTGGTATCGGTGCTGCCGTATATCAAGGTTATTTGGGAAAGTCCTAGGAGTATCACGCATGAACAAACTACCTGTTCTCTTTCAACTTTACTCAAACCAGATAAAATCTCTCTGCACTTTGCACAGTCGCAATTAAAAGTGATGAATGCATGAATAAATAATGACAGTAAAGGCAACGCGCCAATGAGTTCGAGTTCATGGCCGACTTTGAGAGCGACCCCCACCTCTCATACTATGAGCAAAGAGTCCTTAACTTTACTAACAATAATCAATTGGCTAACTCTGAAAATATAATGGACAACAACGAATAGATCGAAATCCTACCTTCACGTAAAGCTCTAACAGTGGTTTCCTGAGCGTTTCACCGCCATTCGCCTGAACTTGATAGTCGTCAGCCATCGGAAGTACGGAAATATGGCACGACACAGTTTCGACTGAGTTCTGGAATGTAAATATTGATTACTGATTCGATCACTCGACAAGTGAATAGGAAAAACGACGACAACAAATCCACTGAATTCGAAGAATTTGATGAAAAACTTCATGAAACCGGGGACAGAGCTGAGATTGCGATGACAGGTTTCAACTGTTTAGGATACCAAACAGAATGGTTATATCAAAGAATGCTTTGAGTAGTACTTTCATGCAGTACAGAAGTAAAATAACATAAACTAAGGAGGGAATAGAGAAAGAAAAGAGAAATAGTAAGAAGTGAAATGGAGTAGGTACCAGAATACACAGGGAAGAAAAGTAATACTAAAGTGATACAAGTAATCTCTAGAATATTCGAAACTATTCTGCAGTGACTGCAAGTTTAGTTCAGTACAATGAAGCAAGTACTACAGAAATTTGATAGCACTTCAGAGTTACCAAAGAAGAGTTAATGGTTACCGTTAGTTCGTTGGTTAGTTAAGAAAGCTGGCTATCTTTAGGAAAAGTTAATAGTTATAGTTAGTCAGCTAGTAAAGTTAGTTAGTTAGAGGATAGTAAAAAAGAATAGCTAAGCTTATCAAAGAAAGAATGCACAAGCACTGAGAGTACTGATTGATGGCACTTGACAGTACTAGTGACAAACTAACATCTTCCTATTGTATCTTACTAAAGTAAACTAAACAAAGAACTACTGATAAATCTACTCAACATAACCACGAGCAGTAAAACTAATAAATAATGACAATTAGTCGGGTTAGGTAACCCAAGGAGGGCTTAACACATATCCTAAAACCATCTCGCAAAAATCCTTATCATCGAAGGATAAAGTATAACAAGGCTAAAGCTCTCAATGTTGATCAATCCTTGAGGGATGCGCCATGCATTCTGCTTCATTAAGCATCGTTTGGAGGTGACTGAATGCATTTCTAGCCTTTACAATGACTCGCGGTGGTCCACCGATGTATGGAACCAGTGCCGCTTTCCTCCCAGACAAGTCTGATTCCAATTTACCGATCCCGGACGGATGGAAAGCTTGCTGGGTTACATGCGCGGTGAACAATTCCACATGTGTTGCAGGGCGCCTCCGACCACTGCTCCACACGCGAAAGCGTTCCAGAATCATTGTTTGTGGCAATAAAGAAGAAAAAATAATATTTTTTTCTCAAGTCAAACTCATAGAAACTATCCAAAAGTCTACTAAAAGTGAAAACAACTCAAACAACGACGAATTCGAACGGGTCAAAGGTCAATCCTTATCGATCTTTTGGTGAAAATAACAATAATTCTATCCAAAACAACTGAAAATATGGAGATATGGCTACCAGTATGGTAAATATCGAACAAGGGTTAAATACGAACTGTCACATCCAAATGAAAAGGACTGGAACACATTACCAGTTAACGACAGCAATACTTTACTGTAGTCGATAGGGAACTTCAATGTTTAAACTCTAATGTAATCGATTAGTTCTGAATATGGATGATGATTGAATATGTACCGAAAATAGAGAAAATAGTTGCTTAGTTTCATATTTAACCCAAACTCTCGCTAGGTTACTCGATTAAACGCAAGAAATACTTATAGACTGAGGAATGAACTTGAGGAACGTGACAGACTAAGGCATCGTTGCTTTAGAGCACTGAGGTATTAGGATTCCGTTGGAACTTAGGGTAAAACACTTAAGCTTTAGGTGCATAGGGTCAATAGCCCGAGAACCCCGGAACAACTACTAGCTGAGGTCGACGACGAGCGTCCGGAATGTAGCGTTTGTACGGTCCACAGTGGCGAGTGTGTGTGTGCGAGAGAGAGGCCGCAGACGGCGGGACGCAGATCGATCGATACGACCCGGATACTCCCACCGTGACCTAAAGCGACCTCCGTCCCGGTATTCGGAATCAGCTCACACACGGTCACACATCATCGTCTTCGGCGGATCGAGTCCAGAATGAGTCGTCATCCAGCTCGACCCGGTCCCGAAATGTTGACAATGAGACCAATACGGCTTCCGAATTCACTTTATGGTGTACGTAATTGCGTCCACTACATACAGTATTTAGTTTTAGTAGCGACCGTTTGAGGACCACAGCACGAAGTGTCAATTTTTCCTTTTCAAATGTGATGCTGTATGTCATTTTACGCTTGTCAGAGTTTGTGACGTTCGGATTTTGCACTCTTCGTCAGAGTTTTCGACGACCTTACCGTTCAAACTATGCAGACTGAAATGTCATGTCGTTTGATACTTTGCCAGATTTCATCCTAAATTGTCCAAATAGTAAAGTAAGCAAGACCTAGGGTTATGGGACGCATGAGATTGCTGATTGAATTCGTAATGACGTTTGCTCAGAAATTTCGTAACACCCGAACAATTGAACGATGCTTTCGGCGGACCGTTTGTGACTGTTTGTTCAACGGCTACGACGGCGACGGCACATGGTAACCGCCTGATTCAGGGATTTGAAAAATCAGAAAGTCTTCCACAGTTCGATTAGAACCTTTCAGTAGCCGTCAACATCATCGTTTTCCTCATTCCCTTGGTTACTGTAACCTTATGAAGAGTTGTTCGATAGCTGAAATAGTATTAAAAAGCATAAAGCTTTCGGCGTTGGTTAATCCCTGAGGGACGAAGCGTTTTGCACTCGACTTCATCAAGTATCCTTAAAGGTGACTGAATTCATAGCTGGACTTTAGAATCACTTGTGAAGGCATACCTATGTATCCACTCGGTGCTGCTAACCTCCCAAACGAGTTTGGTACCAACTTCCTGACCCCAAAGAGGCGGAAGGCTTCGTGAGCGCTGAACGAGAGAGCTGAAATGGAAATCTTTAAAAATTGTTCAGGAAAAGATCGATATTTGGGACGAACAACGGCGATTGACCTTTTCACTCATTATGCTAATAAAAACGTTTCGAACCTGCGATATGATATTGAAATGTCTTTGGGAAATTTGGCGATTATTGTGAGGGAGGTATGCATATGGAACGAAGGTTTCGGGTGTGGTGTAGTTTGAATCCTCCTAACGGTTTACCGCGTCATTGTGGTCGTGGCTGGGAGGTGTTCCTGGGTGTCGGACTGCGATGTACAGCGGGGGATTCGTCCCCCCGGCAGGGTCTGTTAAGCTGAGAAGGAGTCCGGCGTTTACATCAGGAAGCCTAGTTAAGAGTAAACCAATACCAGTATCCAGCCAGACTTTGGCCGGGCTGTCCTCAGGGTTCCAGGAACCACAATGGCTTAACCAGCAAATCTCCGAAAAATGGTGATTATGCTGGAGCCCGCACAACCAGTGAGGACGGGCCATTCAAATATCAAGTAAGTAAGTAAGTAGTTTGAATGGAGCAGGAAACGGAGTAAGTTCAAAAAGGGTAGATGGTGTTCATGGATGTTGAAGTTCAAGGAGTAAATGGTGTTCATGGATGATGAGTAGCCATCCGAGAAATGTCAGGATCCGAATTCTTTAGCCTCGATGGTCTCCGGGCTAATCGGCGATGTGAGAAACGAAACAAATGAGAATATTTTACGCGTAAATCGTTTATAATTAATGCGTACATAACGTCAAACAACAAAACTGGTCTTGTCGAACCGAAAGATCAGCGACGTCAACACTGCAAATCGCCCGCTTTTTCGCAAACTCTACCTGGAAAGGTATCCGGTTTGTTAACTATGAAACCAGACTAGCGCTCATTGGGGTTACTGAATAGCACGTTTTGGCGATGAGTTAAGTTGAACTGAGGCTAGTCCGTCGCAATCCTCACTTTTCCTCCTTCCGCCCTCTTCGGATAAGCGAGTTACGGTAAAAACCAACTGTGGTTCTATTGAAGTTAATGGTTGCGGTTATTTCTCAACAAACCATGATATATTGACGAAATCAGGTGTATGATGAATTCGATTCCATGATGACTTTTGTGTGCTGATGGGGAATTTTAGTGACGAATGAAAAGAAACTCGTAAAAGCGATTGACTTGAGCGACTTACTAGTTTGACGTTTATTGTCGGAATACAGCAGGCACCAAAATAGAAGCAATTTCATGAGATACTGTGAAGAAGTTCCGATAAGAAGCTATTTAATCACTGATGAGACATGAGCGTTGTCATTGAGATATTGTGAAAACATTTGGCCTACGGTAGCCAAGGAAACCGCTTTTGTGCATCATTACTGAACCAAGTTTTCATTTATTACAGAAGCAACTATTCTGAAGCAGTGGAAGAACTTAGACTAAGTTGTAAGTAATGGAAAATGATTCTACTAAATAGCACTGGAGTTGTTAGAGCATAGTGGAAATTCAAAGATGTTTTCAAAGGTGGGGAGGGGGAGGGAGGGAGTGAACTCAAAAAGATCTGCACAAGGAATTCTGGAGATTCATAGATAGCTTTATGACAGACAACACTCATACCTCAACCCTATGTGGGAAATCAAAGTTTTGGAAACGTTCTACCGATACCCGGAACCTGTAAGCACCCCTTTACTCGTGATGTTCGGATACTGGAGTTCTTTACCCTCACAGGTGTAATACTGGTCTCGAGAGAAAAGTTGAATTTTATATATGGCGACAAGCCAGAAGTACAGATAATGCGTAGTTCTCGAACCATACCAATGCTCGCACGAATCGCTCGATATGCACAACTATGTTTAGGACTGTTTGGAGCGACGAGGCCGTATTGAAGTTAAACGATTCGGTTAATCTGCTCAATTGCCCCCATACGTTTTCTATAGGAGTATGTCAAGGATGAGATGTGTAACAAAAAAAGAAAACCAGCAAATGAAAGAAAGCGCAGCTAAATATGGAAGGAAAGCAGGAAAATTTGCTGTTCCTCTCGTTCTCCTTATCAGTAGTGCCTCGAATACTGTGACTATCAGCTTGCTGGATATGGGATGGAACACACCAAACATTTACGCATCTTGTAACAAATATTACTTTTATGATCATTCACTATGGTAGATTCTAGGAAATGACAGCACTTTGCCTTTGTCTGCAGACGATTCATCAAGTGACTGGGATGTAGAGGGTAGATGCTAATTCGAGGTTCCCAACCCCCACAAATAACCAGCACCTATCTTGTTGTGAGTATTTTCAACGGTTATGGCACGTCCAGGAGCTTGTAGTGCTAGAATAGTGGGACGGTTAAAACTGCCTTAGGAAATGAAAGGTCTCGTACGAAAGCTGTGGTGCTATTGTTGTCCGCCGACTGATCGGAGCTTAGTGTACAGCTTTTTAGTGCGGGAGGAACGAATAGAGACCATACTAATGCTCGCACGAATCGCTCGATATGCACAGCTATGTTTACCGCATTTTCATTGAATGGTGGTTTTCTCTTTGACAAGCACCATTTCATCGTTAAGAGAAATATGAGAGACTGTGAGACGGTGTTTCAGCAACGAAACAGTGCAAAGTAAAGGAATAAAAAAAGAGGAGAAAGAGATTGAGGAATAAGGAAGGACACGCAGTACATATTATGTAGTACTGTAGTACTTAAGGGATCGGGAAAACATGAAAATGATGAAATCATTCCAGAAAAGACACAAAGAAAGGAATTCGAAAACCTGGAAAATTATAGAGGGATTAGATGACAACGCAAGTCAATTGACTCGAATGAGAGAAAAACTAATAACCACTTCCATGAAATAAATCGGAGTAGCTGTTTTTGAATCGTTAGACCAGTTTCCTAAACGACATTACAGGTCGGCTTTACTGAGTACGATTTTTTCCTGTCTAGCATTAATTACTCGTAGTAAGACGAGCAGGCGTGGGAAAGCCAGCTATCGCTCCTGACCCTGGTCGGCCGGTCCCACAGTAGTAGTAGTAAAGTGCGGTTCCAGCCGGAAATTCCGCTTTCCATCACGGAAAGTCACCTAGGTATTATTGTGGTCAGTTAATGCATGTCCTCATCAGCCAGTACGCGCTGCTGATCAATCGGTTGAATCTGAGCATAATGGTTGACGAAAAGCGGTGCTAATACAGCATACCGCTGCCGCTTTAATAATATGCTCAAACATTTGTATGAGACGAAGAGCGACGAGCGGATTTGCATTCAGCGTGCCGTATACGACACAACGTTCTATTACATCTGCTATACTTAGCATTTATGGATCGAAAATGATAGCGGTTTGGTACTGACGCGGTTATGGATCCGCCCGAAACCGTACTGAATAAATTAGAGAGAACTGAACTAGGAGTTATGGTATTTGAAGTACCTTGTTATGAGCTACTTCACATAATGTAAAGGGTAACGCGTCCGGCGTTAACAACTACCTCAGGGATCAACCATATACGGGACTTCATTAAGCTCGTAGAAGTGATTGAATGCACAATTTATTTAAACAGTGAGTTTAGGTGGCCTAGCGATTTATCAAGCCACTGGTTTTTATCCTCTCAAGAAGTAACTTAGCTATCCTGAAGAGGTGGGAGGCTTGATTAAGCTAGGGAGCGAAATCGAATCAATGACCACGTGTGTGTCGCAGATCACCTCTAACCATTTCGCTATATGCGCCCTAAGCCATTTGGTGTTCATGAATAATCGTCGACAAGCTAAGAAAGAAGGAAATGTCAGCCAGCTACTACAAACCGACGGTCGCTTAAATTGATACAAAACCAGATTTCTCATAGCTAACTAGCCTCGTTTTACGGTGTCAAGGTCGCTGCAAATCATCGCCGGTCTGGTGCATGCGAAATCCAGCTCAGAAATGCAGAAATGAAATGTTGACTATAAGAACGATTACGGATGCCGTTCACAGAATCCGTTTTGGACTTCAACTAGAGCTACTACGTATCCAATTCACTTTACCAAAAAAGCTAAAAGAGAACTCCCACGGTCGACTTTCTATTAACTTCGGCATTGATCGAACAGTTCACAATTCTTGTTTAGCAAACACGAAGTGTTATTTTAACTCTTTATTTACGCACAAGCTGACCTTTCGGGAGATTTCGCCTTCCTCAGAGAAGGGAACTATTTCAAAAACCGACGTCGTTTAACCTCAGCATTAATGATCTGCTGGAGATGGGTTCTGAAGAAGACGAAAACGTCGAAACCATCGGAAACCTTGGCCCAATAAACCATTTTTATCAGCCTCGTTCTGGTTTAGTAATCCAAGAACGTGTGAGAACGAAGTAACGATAGTTATATGGTAAGCTGGTTGCGTTTAACAGGATATATTTCCGAATATAAATTTTCTTTTCAAAATTTTATTTTGATCTGTCTTCACGTCTACTGTGTGGATCCCAGCACTGTCCACATCCAATTCGTTTTCTCACATCCATCGTTCACGAAAATTTTCTAACTTTTCACGTGTGGTTTCTGTTGTTGCTTGAGGATTTTCATTTCATCTTGAATATCGTGAAATGCTGGTGGGACAATTCTCACTGGAATCCTGAGACAGCCAGGCTGGAGCGTTCCCAAATGGATTGCAGAGAGTGATTTTCTCCGAGAGAAGTCCGGTACCAATGTCCCCACACCGGGAAGATAGGAGGCTTGGTTGGCCTGGAGCGGAATCGAGCACCATGCTCGTGATGACAGAGATCACTACCACTGTGCTATCCGCTCCATGAGTGCAAGATAATATATATAAAATTTTCTGCATACTGGTAAATTACTCCACCAGCAATCTTTACTCATTCAGTTTTCTCTTTATGAAAATTATTCCGAGAGACGAGGATATGTGAAATAATGCGAACAAATGGAAATGTTGGATGACGATAAAAGTCGAAAAGTGAACAAAGCACTAAATGTGTCTGTTCAGTTAGATAATGATGTGAATCTCAAAAGGATTGCTAAAGAAATCCCATGAGATTTTTTCATCGCTTAACTACCTCTTTCTCCCTAACAGGAGTATGACGGGTGTTACTGGTCAAGGGCTTTGTGATATGGACAGCTCGTTCGCCTCGGTTCAGTCCACACGAATGAAAAACGGCGAAACTTGTTCGAGGTCAATTTATTATCGCTGACAATCCGGTCTTTAAGATTAGTAGTCTAAGACTTCTTTCCACTCGTCTGAAGTCTTGGTGGATTCTCATTCCAGACAGAAGAGCGTCTAAGGGTTAAAAGTGTTCTGTATATGGTGGTTTAAAGGTTATCTTATCTAAGAAATTCGGCTTTCCAGAATATTCTGGACATATTAGCCTTCTGTAAGCTTGATCGTTGATTAAATGAAAATGACTTCAGGAAAAAACAATTGTAAGCGCAAAAAAGAAATATTAACCAAATCTTTTGAATTTATTTTTTGATCTGGATGTGGTGAGGGGATTTCTACAAATCTACCGGATTCAGCAGAGAGCTTATTTCGTCGATGTAGTAGGATGCACTTAGATCGTAGGCGTAAAAAACAACTGAAAGCAAGTAATCAGAATTTGGAAGCACTTTCTCTTTCATAAATGTTTATAGGCTTCCAAAATTAAGCACTTGTATGTTACACATTTATTTAAGGTGCGCGAAAAATATTGGATACCAATACCAGGATCCACCACCGTCTTAATATCAAAGTCGCATGGTGGCAAATCTCCCTCTGATCCACAAGGGTTGCGACTACCTGTCGTGGTGACGACCTGGGGCAGACTTTGGCCTGGCTGTCCTCAGGATTCCAGGGAACCACGATGGCTTAGCCAGCAAATCTCCGAAAAATAGAGATTATACTGGGGCCCGCACAACTAGTGAATACGGGCCATTCAAGTGTCAAGTGTGAAGTGAGAAATACTCGAGTAGTAAGAAAAAACTCCAGGTCTTTATCAACATGGAGCTATACGCTTATATACTAAGCATATGAGTGCGTATTAGTTGTAACCAAACGAAAAAATTCATTGTCGCTTAGAAGCAACAGACAATGCGAACCAGTTAAGGGAGGAGTCGAGAAGGAAAATTGGTGACGAATATCTGGGTACAATAAGCTCAAATCATGTTACCGTAATCTTTCACATGGCCATCTATTACCATTTTTTGTGGTAAAAGGTTTTCTGCATGTAAGAAAAAGGCACGTTGTATTCGATTCAGATTCAGGAGATAGTAGTGAAGAGGAGATGAATGATGACGCAGAAGATAGTATTGAAGAGGAAGTAAAGGATGACTCAGACAGAAAATAGCTTTGAAGAAGAGATGAAGGACGACGGCAGTCGGAACTGCATTGTTCGGAATCCGTCTGAATCACACTGGACGACAAGATATTCATGCTAAGCACATTTTTTGAGAGCGAATAAATGTCGGCTTATAGGAACAGGGTTTCGCATTGCAGACGGAGGAGTGGGGTGGTGCTGCTTGAGTGTCATCGTCGAAATGGCGCGCTCAACGAAGACGGAATGGTCCATGCGGGGTGAATGTCTGAATGACTCATGACGATCGCCATTGCATTCCAGAACACCAGAAATGAACAGGCGGCGAAGGTTGTTATCGAAAATATAGACATTGGTTCGCTCCAGAACCATTGATTCCAGAAACGATGAATTCGGCATCGACCATAAAATTCTCACAGTCCTCGATGTGTTGATGTGATGGATATTTATTTGTCTAGCGTTAGCGTTTCAGTGGATTTCACTTTTACGGGGTACCGAATGGATCCTATTGATTTCTAAGTTGTCTGTCCAGATGTTTTGTACAAAATTCTACAGTAGAAGCCCTAGATCTACGCTGAAACCTTGCTGAACACCTGAAAAACCAACTGTAGTGCCCGCCCAGTTCACACGAGAACTAAAGCAAGCTTACAGAACTCATATAGAAGGACAAAAGAAAGACTTTAAAAGAAGAACGAAGGGAAAGTAAACATCAATCCAAAACACCTTTCTCAAGCTTCTCAAGTTAGTCTTTGTTAGCAACACAGAACTTTCTCCTTCACCTTTGTGGTTGCGTTTTTGTATCCCATGAATTGCTAGTGAAGTGCACCAATGAACTTTCAGTTTCTCTTGTAGGTACTCTTGCATACACAAACAGGGTGGCTTACTCTTGTTCTTCAAGCAAAGTATTCACGGTAGTCAGAACAGTGCTGGGAAAAGCTTGCGGTGAGCGTTCGAAACCAAGTAAACAAAGGACAAGCCCCGGTGTGACTCCCCTAATACGATTTGATACGGACGATGGAGAAGAACCGACGAATGAACTAAAAGAGGATGTAAGCGTCCTCTATGACTCACGTGAGCAAGCTGTATTCTTAGAGTTAAACGAGTTAAACGGTCAGCCAAAGGCGCATATTGACGACTTCTGTTCTTGTAAACATAAATAACGATTCATCGTATTCGTAGATGGATCTTCTAATGAACTAAACATCTGGCGGTGCACTCGTTGAGGCACTTGGTTGACTCACTCGCATCCAGCGACCCTTTCCATTCAGCTGGCGCTTCTTTGCAATGCGCCATGCGGAGCAAAAAGTAAGGACATTGCAAGGCAACTAAGATTATGGATAATTAGTGAAGAATGAGCTCAGAGTTTTCCATTCGCACAGGAACCCTTCATATCGGGTTTCAAATTAGGGAATTTTAAGCAACTGTGCTCACAGCTTTATCGAAGCACTTGAAAAATACATTTCGAAAGAGATTTGTGACCGTTTTTTGCTTAAGGCTCTTTCTGTTTTGTTCCTCCTTCGTTCCTTTTCTTAGTGGACTTTGGAAGTTACCAGCTTAGCCTTCATTATAAGAAATAAGGCGAACTCAAAATCCACAAGCATATGAATTACACATCGCTTTAGGTTTGCGAATTAATCCTTTTCCTTCTTTTCTTCTCTTTTTTCTTCTATCTTTCCTTATTTCCTCATGACTTTATCCCGTTGCCATAGCGGCATAGTCAAGTTGGATTTCTTCAACTTCCGACGTCGTCGTGAATGTTTCATGGTCATCTTAGAATTCAGGCGCCAATAACGGGTAATCTAATACTCGATCGGAATTCGCTGTGACCCATTAGGGAGTGGCAAAGGCAGTAAAACGCCGGTAGTCACCTTATTTCTCCTCACAGTCCACCGTATCCTCATCGATCTCCGCTGATTTTATGTCTTTCATAGATAAACGAGCCTTCCATCCAACCATTGTCGATCAATTGGTAGCAGGACCAGACGACGCCGCCGTCGACTTTTTGCTTCGCCATCTGCTTATGCGCACCAAAATCCACGAATGTGTAATGCATTGCTAGTATTTCCCAAAAACTTTTTACTAAAGGAAAATAAGAAAGGATAACGATAGAGCGCTTGGAATTTATGAAATCCTAGGAGATGCGCCATGCATTCGACTCCATTCGTAGCAGCGTAGAGGTGGTTGGCTGAATGCATATTTTACCAATTCAGTAACTTATGGAGGTCTAGTGATTTATCAAGTCGATCTTTTTGTCTCCGCAGAGAAGTCACGCACCAGTTTGCCAACTACGAAGCGATTGCTACCTTGGCCAAGTGGACGAGTGCACCAACAACCACACCATTGCTCTACACATGCTGCTGTGAAAAATAATACTTATAAAGACCCTAAAGTTGCAAAATGTGAAAAAAAAACTGGAGCTAACCTTGTTATAAATTCTTCACTACGACTTAACCTTTCTGTGTCTATTTCACTTCCGGAACTACTTGAAGCTACAAACTTGAACTTTTTAAGCGAAATGCAACCACAATATTGCTGACATATTTGCAAAACTCTGGACCGCAGGTGTCGGCGGTGGGGAACGAACGCGTCATCGTCCTTTCCGGGGAGTAACGCGTTCACCACTACACCATGCGGGCCCTTCTTTTTGTCTGTTTCTCAGCCAGTTATATCGATCTCGATCGAATGGTGTGGTGGTGAACGCGTTACTTCCCGGAAAGGACTATAGCGCGTTCGTTCCCCACCGCCGACACCTGCGGTCCAGAGTTTTGCAAATATGTCAGCAATATTGTGGTTGTATTTCATTTAATACCCTGCCATAAAAATTGTAGAAGGAAGAAAATAAAAAGCAAACATCTTGAACTTCTTATTTAAAACAACTGTTTACTGCGTCGATCCGGCCAGTTACATAGTTCTCGATCGGTTGGTCGACTTCTCGCTGCAGTACTGAAAGAATCCTTGTCGCTGGACAGTAAAATTTCAGTGGAGGCATAGTAACCAGTGAAAGCCGCCTGTGATGAAGATATGGGAGCGATCTAGTGCGCCTATCTCAAGAATCCGGAGAAAACTACATTTATCTAACACTCGACATCTCAATGCGAAGACGACAAATCTCCAAGCTACAGTGGAATCCCTAGACAAATACGACGATTTCTATAGCCGACCATTCCAAGATCACGGAAGAAGGGAATGAAATGCTGGAACTCGCACTTCATATCAGGGCGGTCATCTATGTATCTAAGTACTTATTATATTATACACCTTAGTTATTATACACCTTAGTTATCGTATGAGTTCATGGGAATTATTTCAACGGCGGCAACACCGACAAGTGTAAGTACTGTCGGTTTGAACCAAAACATACGTTTTCACTAATTGAAGGCAATACCAGCAAAAAGTCAACACCTATGTTTTACATTCCAATCAACAGCTATGCTGTTTGGGACCACATTAGTAACTATTTTTGTCGTTTTACGATCGATACTAGACAATGTGAGTCGAATGACACAAACGATTAGGGCAAAAATCCATTAATACACGATATCGCTCTCGTTCCGAAGTATAGATATGAGACTATGTGTCCTTGAAACGTCTATCGTATGCACATGTTCCTACACACCGACGTTGATAAGCCTACTTCTTCTTCTGTTCGATAAGGAGTGAAAGCTGATAAACTGACAAGCGCGCATCCAAAATATGATATCATTAATAAGATGTCAATAACTGAATCGATCGAATATTCCATTCACACTGAACTAAGATTGATCCGGACAGCATAAAATCACTTAGTAGTTATTGCTGAGTTGAGCAAAGTGGGTTAGCAATTTACACTGGACAAGGAGAACACTTGTCGACATGACACCCCCGGATGCACCCAGGTTTTTTGGAAAAAGATTTCTGAAGTAGATTAATGAAAAATATATATGGATTTATGATTATCGAAAATAGCTGAAACATTCGGCAAGTGCCATGCACTCCAATAAATTGGCCCACCCTAAGCCGGTTTGTTATCAATGAATATTATCTGACATGAAAGTAATTCTTGTTTTAGAGTTATGTTTAAACTCAGCGACTGGCGACATGGCGATACGAATTTCGAGCAGTCGGTTTTTTCGAGTATTCGAATCGAATAACTGCCGTGGTTTTATCCCAGTGTGAATGGAACTCGAACATCTACTCAGTTGAGTCAATGGAGTCACCACGTCTTTCTGAAAAGAAGAGTCGAAATAAGTTTATCATCATAATGAGGATTCTAGGTTTTTGTCAAAAATCGCAGTTTCTTTTGAGATACTGTCGTTTTACAGTCTACCGTCTAAGAAGAGAAAATTTCCAACAAATATAAAGTCATGATGAAGCTATGAAATTTTCTGCATTCTGCAGACAGATTGGTTGTTTCAAGAGATGAGTCAACGTGAATGTGCTGCTGTTGTTGGTGGAGGTGGCGATGGTATGTTCGACAATAGGAACGGGCGTCGTTTGAAGCTCGTTCGCATGTCCTGTTACGCCCACATATTACGGCGTTACGGTACTGATAACAATCCTAAAAGCAGCATTTAAATTTCTAATGTTCGATACGAACTGTCTCGATTTCCAAAGAAACTGTCCAATGGTTGAACGATTTGCTCTCATTTAAAGAATTTCTGTAGCAGAAGTTCATTCGAGTCAACAGTAATAGAGTCGAAGAAGCCTTTTTCCACAACGACGAATGAGATAAGAATAAATTAGTAGTGATGACAAACCTAATATTAAAAAATAGATCAATATGCGATGGGAATCCTCAGTGCTAGAAAACCTCAGGCGCTGATCAAACCCTTAGGGATGCGTCATGCATTCCAGTTCATTAAACACAGTAAAAGTGATTGAGTGCATATTTGGCCTATGCAAACTTATGGTGTCCTATCGACGTGTCAAGTCAGTATTGCTGTCCTTCAAGACAAGTCTGGTACCAATTTGTCTACGCCGGATGAATAGTGAGACCGGTGCATGGAGACGAACCAGTGACATGGGTGTGTTGCTGAGCACCTCTACCCATCGCACGGCACCCACCCGTGATTGCTGATAGTTGTAGCAAACATGTAGAAAAAAATACTGCTTCTATTCATATATATCGTTTTTGGATATCTGTTGGTAATAGTCGTTTCTAAGCAGTGAAAACCTATGTAAAACAACGAAACGGACAAAAGTGTTGAGCTCCGTAAGGATGGACAGTCTGAGAATCTATTGAAATCTTTAAAAGTGTGATTTGCTACATGGAAGAGATCTTCGTTTGGTGCCTGAAAGAGAAACTTACCGTGCAGTAATTGTGTTCGGGGCCTGGGAAGGAGGGGTCATGGACTCCTTTTCTTAAACTTCAAACGATCTACGAAAGACTTCTAATATTAGTTGAGATCTAAATGATGTTTCGCATATACGGAGAAACCCAACTTTCGGATTGTTCAATAAATTAAAACAACTCTATTATATCACAGTATGATGTTTACCAACCGCACTAATAGATGTAAGTAATCTAATCAGTCCGAATGGCTCGAAAAAGGGAATATTCTATGAAGAGAAGCCGAAACAGCTATAGCACGACGTCTGTCGACAGAGGTACTTTCACAAGTAGACGATGAAAAAAACTTGGTGTCGATATCCTATCAGCCGAAAATATGGAATGGTTTTTTTATCTTTCGAGAAGATTGAAGAGGATGCCAGGAACAGAAGGAACATTAGGCCGGCGGCCAATGACTCGCGACCGATCCGCCGTCGATCAGATAAGCGCTAGTCGTGTCGACGATATTGGCCAGATTGTAAGTGGATTTTGCTCGATTTCACTTTAACATTCCTCTAGATTTGCAATGGTCTGACGCCTTTTTCTTCGTTACAGACTAATTTGGAATTATACGGCAACCATTAATGAAGTAGCAATGACTCATGCTAATCGTTCATCCTGAAAACTTACGTGAACAACCGACCTCAATTCCGTATGACACTCAGTTTTAATGAATTTTACCTATTTTATGGTAGAAAATATCAATTATGGATGGGACGTCGTGTTATAGTTGTTCACTGGAATGTCTTAGGAGAAAATTCGCAAAGGATAAAGTATAAAGCTCTCGGAGTTGTTCAATCCCTGAGCGATGCGCCATGCATTCGACTTCATTAAGCATCGTTTGGGGGCGACTGAATGCATATTTTGTCTTTTTAATGACTCGCAGTGGCCTGCCAATCTATCGAGTCAGTGCTGCTATCCTCCCAGACAAGCCTGGTAAAAATTTGAAGACCCTGGAAGGATGGAAGGCTTGGTAAGCCATGGGCACGGGGATCAATTTCATGTGTCTGTTGAATCGGTCCCCAACACATTCGGAGTAAATTCGTATTTTTGTTGATTATGGGATATGAATCGTTATTTCTGTTAGTGACCACGTACAAGGAGATGATGGTTAAAAGAGAACAAACTGAGACACAAAAATAAATGTGTTTCTCTCGGATCTATTGCTATCTTTTCTTCGACTTTTTCTGTGATAATAATGCGGTAATCATGATAATTAAATGCAATATTATTTGAAGTCCGAGACAATAACTAAAACTGCAATACTGTAGAGCAATAGTGCGAGTATGTTCTCTCAGAACATTTAGTTCTAGGAGGGTGCTACATCCGATTGACTCACTGTGGACAGTTGCTACTCAGAAGCCAAACGTCTTTCCAAGTGGATGGAGGTAGGAAAACCTTAATAGCGCTAAAGTACCACATGAATGTGTGTTCAGTACTAACGACACCGTTTTAGCTACCTATCGTCGAGGAAAACATCTGGGGGAGAGAGAGAGAGTTGTCGTACGGGGGTATGATGACTTGATAAGACAGATTATTATGAACGCGAGAAAGTAGGGAGATAAGTGCTTGGAACTGAAACGCTTCGCGACCAATGGAAGCTGAGAGATTTTGCTAAGGATAATGAAATTAACGCTTACACCTATACAACTATTATTTCAAATATATTTAGTGACGGGATACATGGTCACTGTAGAAATGGCTGAGCTCAAACCTAATACCTAAGCAGAAGGGATAAATGAAGATCGTGAAGGGAACGCCTTGGAAGTCTAGTAACTGACACAAACTTAACAAAATGTGATATTGTTCCAAACGTTTTCGCGTTGGTTTGAACCGTTGTGAGAGAGTAGGAAATGTGACGGCATCGAACTGTAATCAGCTTTTAATTGACCAAAAGAATGTTCGAATACGAAGAACCACAAAAAGAGAGGAAAGAGCAAAAGGATACGTAGAAAGGAACAGAACGGCAAGTAACAAAAAGAACTTGGTGAAGTTCACGAATGGGATCGAATCGATTTTTTTTGAGCTTATCACTTAGGAAAACTATTCCATAGTTCGCAGATGTTCTGTGACCGGACATAAGTGGAAAGACCTTAAAACTATTCGAATCCATGAAATGCCGAAGAAATCCAATAAGCTAGAAACTATTTAAAACTGAGCACCCTTTCTCATTCTACATGCTTCGTTTCCAAATTGCTGACATACAAGATAAATAGTAATTTTTATTAGAGATATTTGTAGAAGTGGGAACATCTAAAAAATTTTCGGATTACCACAAGTGTGCTTTTTTAGGTAAAAACGATCTACAAAGCTCGACGAAACATGTAGCTCTCACATAGCAGAGCAATAGGAGCAATACCCACTTTCCATAACCTCGGCTTGAATAATCAGTGCCTTGTGTTAGTGACAAGCATGATTGGTACCAGACCAGCCCGAAAGGTGAGTGAAAGCATATTTGATCAAACACAAATACTTGCGGGTGCTTAACAATATACGAAACCATCGTTTTGTCAAATCCGGAATGATGGAAGCCTAGGTGAGACCAGGACGCGGAATCGATCCAGCCGGAAAAATCCGTTGTGTATTGCAGTGCACCTTCAGCCATTGCCGTACACGCTCCTCCAAATCAGGATAAGGAGTAGCGTTCATGTTATTGACGATTATTCTAAACAGACGTCGCTGTAATTATACCGCAATCTTAACGGAAGATTAAATCCGAAATCAAAACTGCTTTGTAACGCTGATGCGAGTTCCTCATATACAGCTATGTCCGACAGAGGATTCCAAGATGATGTTCTTCCATAGGCAGATGGTACATATTGAATTCGAACTATGAATGTCACCGGATACACTCGATGGTTCTTTCTATTCGTTCAATAACTTTTTGATTCATTGGCGTCAGATAAGACACTAATCAGCAAACCAGTCCGGGAAATTGCACGAGGTGATCCAGTGGGACTGGTCCATGACTTTGTCGAGGACGATCACCTTGTCGGGCTATTCTCATGACAGTTTCGCTCGTAGTAATTGTCGCGAATAACATCTCACGACGTTTCACAACAGCAACCATACAGGACGATAATCGCTGTGTACCGGTGTTGCCCACCTATACGCACATTTAAATAAAACAGTGGTTAGAATTCATCTTGTTTATCGTTCTCTTTATTGTCAGCTTCAGCAATTTTTGCGCAAATGGCTATTTTTATTCCATATACTTTCAGAACATTCTTATTAATTACTGCAGGTTTAGATGAAGGCAATAGCTAACTGTGCCACGGTAGCAAAACAACTCAGTGGTCCTGGAGCATAGCATCTAGAAGAGACGCGGCTCAGGATATTTCCTTTAGCTTTAAGCTCTAACAAATGATTTCTAGGCTACTTTATATGCTTATTTTAAAATTCAAGCTACTGATAAGTGATAGGGTCCAGGGTACAGATATATTTCTCCTAGAACGAGCACTGCGATTCCCGAGCGCTCTGGATGGAAACCCGCTGAGCTGGCAGAGCGGCTCTCAATCACCTTTCTTTCCTGTCGTCGTTGAAGAAGAAATTTAAGCAAAGCTGCTTATCTTGGAAGTAAAAATGGACGTCGTTGATCTTTTGTAGCACAACGGAGTTGTAACGAGAAGCACCGAACTGGAAGACAAATTCAATTACCGAAAGTGGGGCAAATGGTGTTGAACTTCCGAAAAAGCGCAAGACGTCAGCGAACACTTGGAAGGAAAACCTTCCGTGAAGGAAATTCGAGGCCACGAGCGGATGCATAACAGATTTGGAAAATATGTGTGATCAGTTGAGAACTAGTTAAAATATACTCGTGTTTCTTAAACTAATCCTATCTTGGTATTAGGGTGGCGCGGTACTAGTATTATGTATTAACACCAACATATGGCGCGTGTGGCGCAGTGCAAGGAGGCGCCCTGCAGCACACAAGTGGTGTCGATCACTGCGCCCATGGCCCACCAAGCCTTACATCCCGCCGTGGTCGGCGAATTCGTACCTGGCTTGTCTGGGAGGATGTCAGCACCGGCTCGATACATCGATAGAGCTCTGCAGGTCATTGTAAAGGTCGGATATGCATTCAGTCACCTGCGAACGATGCTTAATGAAGGCGAATGCATGGCGCATCCCTCAGGGATTGATCAACGCCGAAAGCTTTGTCTTTTATTTTTTTACTTTATTTCCAAGAATAAAACGAAAAGCCCTAAATGACTTTAATACTTAAACGAGTGTAACAAGTAGAAAGATTTTATTAAACGGAAGGTAAAATTCGGCGCAGAAATCACTTAGTAAATCCTAACCCTTTTATTTACTGCCTTTTTCTTTTTAATGGCAGGGTATGTTGCGAAATATAACTCGTATATAATGCTGAGATATTTGCAAAACTCCGGACCGCAGGTGTATGCGGTAGGGAACGAACGTGCGCTATTGTCCGGGGGTTATAGGGTTAAGATTGTGATTATAACTAAGCCTCAGCTTAACTGGGTTCAATGCCGATTTGGACTCCCCACATCAATCCCGTTGACAGGTGATTGCTGATGGCAAAAGATCGATAGAACTAGCTGAGAGACAGGCAAAGCGAAGGACTCCGATGGTGTGGTGGTGAAGTGCGCTTCTCCCCTGTAAGGACAATAGCGCGTTCGTTCCCCACCGCATACACCTGCGGTCCGGAGTTTTGCAATTATCTCAGCGTTATATACTACTTAGTAAATATTAAAAAGAGTTAGTGAACGTGATCTGTGAAGACGACGAAAGCACAGAAATTGAAGTGGGTCGCTGAAAAGGAGTGAATGAGACGAGAGCAATTGCTGTTTTCATGTGATCAACTGAAAGGATTTTTAGAGTTTTTATCCAGATTGCAAGTGAAGATCCTTAAAACGACCAGTTTTATAGCTAGATATTCGCTAGAAAAAAAAGCAGTGCTGTACCACCTCACTCGAGCCAAGTAATGAGGAACCTCGTTGTTTGTATATGAACTGAATCGCCTTGTAGGCCAAAGATTGTGAGAATTACGGTAACGAATTGATGGGTCTCACAACCTAATTGTCTTAATACCGAATTGATGCGGCAAAAATACGAATCAGTTCTCTTGTAGACATGCTAAACTTTATATGTGTTCTTTCTCTGATGAGCTTACACAAGGTTGATAATGATATTTATTTTCGGCTAACGTTTCGACGTCTTCCTCTTCCTCAGAGCCGATGATCCGGGTCGATGGTTATCGCTTGTTATTCGTCTCGACGTGGCAGCTTCGTCTTCGTGTCGAGTCATGTCTTCCTCAGGGAGCCATCTCCTCGAATGAAATGAATTTTATATATGAAGGTTTTCATTCTTATAAATAAATGACGGAGATTGCCCAGTGTTGGTGAGCTAGTGTTTCTCGCCAATGCCACTAAACCCCGTTAGCATAGGTGTTTACACCATCACCAGTTTTATTAGGCTGTTCAGAAATAAATGAGCGCTTTAAAATATTTATTCTTTTAATGTATTTCTTACTAACAAAGTATTCTTTTTGCTTCGCAATCTTATATGCCACTAGAAAGCTAAGTTTATGCCCTTTCTAAACATTTTTTTATACTTTGTCAAAAGCTACATTTTCCTGCTAATGCCAAAAACGAATTTTGATCAAAATTTCTTTTACGAGTTCAAACTCGGTCGTAGAGCAGCAGAGATGGCTCGAAACACTAATAAAGTTTGGGATGAAGGCAGTGGTTGTGAATCAGCAGTGCGAAATTATTTCCGGAAATTCTGATCTGGCGATTTCGACCTCAAAGAAAAGGAAGACCGTGGACGCTCCAATGAACTTGACGACGACGAATTGAAGGCACTAGTGGAAGAAAACACGCGAGCAACTGTTCGAGAGCTTGCAGAACAGCTTGGCGTATGCAAAGAAACAACTTCGACGGAGAGTAGTCCCATAAAAGGATAAAGGATATAGCTCTCGGCGTTGATCAATCCCTTAGGGTTGCGCAATGCATTCGACTTCATTAAGCGTCGTTTGGAGGTGGTTGAATGCATATCTGGCCTTTTAATGACTCGCGGTGGCCTACCGATATATCTTGCCAGTGCTGCTATCCTCCCAGACAACTCTGGTACCAACTTGCCGAACCCGGAGGAATGGAAGGCTTGGTGAGCCACGGGAGCGGGGATCGATTTCACGTGTGTGTTGCATGCAGGGCGCCTCCGGCCACTATCGCATGAGTGGCGTAGGGAGGACAGAAAGTCCGACAAGTTGGTCCCGCACAAATTAAACGATAATCGGAAAACTCTACGTTTTGAAGTGTCGTCTGCTGTCATTCTGTGCAACAAAAACAAACCTTTTTTTTGATCGAATTGTGACGCGCGACTAGATGTAGAATCTGTGCGGCGTTCAGCTCAGTGGTGAGATTGTGATCAAGCTCCACAGCACTTCCCAAAGAAGAAATTGCACCAAAAAAAGGCTATGACAACTCTTTGGTGGTCTGCAGCCATGCTGATTCATCACAGCTTTTTGAATCCAGGCGAAACAATCATGGGTGAGAAGTTTTGCCAACAAATCGACGGAACGCACCGTAAACTCAACAAAAACGGCTGGCATTAGTCAGCAGAAAAAGACCAATTCTTCTCCGCGACAACACCCGGCCTTACGTTGCGGAACTAGCACTGCAGGATTTGACGAGTTGGACTACGAAGCTTTGTCTCATCCGCCATGCCCAACAGACCTCTCGCCTACCGACTATTACTTCTTCAAGCCCCTTGACAACTTCCTGCTCAAGAAATGCTCCACCAACTAAGATGACGCGAGAAATGCCTTCAACGAATCAATCGCTCCATGAGAACCAAAAATTTAAGCGATTGCAATAAATAAATGTGTCTCTCGTTGGCAAAAATGTGTAGATTCAAATGGATTTTATTTCGACTGATAAAGTTTTGTTCGAAGCAAGTTATGACATTTGAAATAATATAGTTAATATTGTCCATTTATTTCTAAGCAACCTAATATTTTCTTAATTATGAACTAACCAGAGCACGAGCAGTCCTTTATGCAAGGTTTTTTTTGCACGATGGCAAAGAAAAAAAGGAAAAATTAATAAAATGTTGGCGGCAACGTTAGGGTAAAAGACTGTCCGAGAGGCAAAGCAAAAGGATCAGTGGTGCAGTGAGTGAGACGTGAGTCTCCGAGAAAGGTAATCACGAGATCGAATCTGACCTGGAGTCTGAGTTTTGCGAGCTCAACATCATTGAGAATGTCGATTGTCGCTCAAGCATTTAACAGTGGCGAACAAATGGATGTTATTCTATAGCAGTATCCTTGAAGATGGAGAAGTGCTATCAGAAAATCATGCTTACACTGATTAACTCAATTGACGATTGCCTATAGCGGCAGCGATTTTTTTTCCTCTGTACAAAAGGATAAAGCAAGTCTGGTACCAATTTGCCGACTCCGGGGGATGGAAGGCTTGGTGAGCTATGGGCGCGCGAATCGATTCCACGTGTGTTGCAGGGCGCTTCGACCACTGCGCCACACGCACCCTCTTTATAAAAACCTATCAATATCGCCGCGTTGAAAATAAGAAAATGATGCCAAACACCTCTGACTGACTGATAACGCGGACAACTACCTCTGCATAGAATCACAGGACACTATGCTCTTACTTGATTGTGGAAACTTTTAATCTTGTCCTACATCTTTGCTAAACTCTGCCGCCGTTGTTCGAAGGACAGTTTGGCAGCCAGTAAGAGACCAAAGCTTACGTCGTACTTCGCATAAAATTCGGCTATTTGGACGCAGTCGTCACATCAACGACAACTCATTACTTAGTTTCCTGCTTATGCAAACTTAGTTTCTTAGGCACTGCTTAGTTTTTTACATCAATTTTATCGGCTAAAAAGCTTTAATTATGAACAACACGAGGTTAAACTAGCAAGATTTAAAATCGCCCCTATTACTCACACCAGCTCCTTTGTTGGTTCTGTTTGTTTAAGGCATAGATTTTTCGCGCGAAACTCTGTTTTTACTGCTCTTAGCGATAAGATAGGTCGTTTACTACCACACACCGCAACTCAGCACACAGGGACATGCTCTAGTGGCAGATGGAGGGCACTACTCTAATGGTGAATTTCTATTCGTATATAGGTAGGAGACACGAATAACATCAAATGCTGAGTGGTTTTCGAAAGGGACAATAACAGTGTGTAGGAGTTAAGCTTCCAAACGTCATGAGTATAAATTTTACTAAAGGTTGTAGTATTGGAGTCCTCGTGTACAATCTGACACCTATCACTTGGAAAACATGGTCCACTTTTTCATAGCCATGCATTTCCTCGTTCTTAAGTTTAAAAAACCTCCATCACATCACAATATTTAGATGTAGACTCTAACCATATACTAGAAGTTGAAAGTCGTCGTCAGCAAGCACTGAGAGATTTCTCTCCTGACCATTTTTGTCAGAATACGACGCACAACACAAAAACCCTTGAAAAGAAGAACAAGTCGAAAGTAAGAAGCGCTAAATAAAATTTTTATGCAGCAGTAAAGAAAAGACAGTCTAGGTAACCAGCAGGTTTATAATCCTGACAGTGAGACAGTTTGCTCAGTTGACACCATGGCAACAACCTTTTTTGCGATGAGTACAGTAACCGTTACCTCGAAATAAAGATTTGTGAGGCGCCACAAGTAGCCAACATGGATCTGCCTCTATGTGAAAGGAAGCAGCTTTCATTCGGTATGGACGACTACAAATGGAATTCAACCAGAGCGTAAATGAAAGTTAAATGGAGATCAGATGAAAGACGATGATAAATTGCAAAGAATAACTTTCATTATGTTGACATATATGTGATTTCTTCTAGAAGGATCTCAGAATGCATGCAAATCATCCGAAGGGATCTGTTCTCAGTGGGAAGTACGGGAGGTTTTACCTAGTGAAACAAACGTAGAAGGAGCACATTCGTGATCAAGGAGGCTCGTGTGAATACCAGGCGATACCAGTTACTGCAAGCATTGGCAACGAAAAAAAGAAGAAAAGACGTAAGAACAAGTTGACGTTTCAGCGGATTTCGCCTTCCTGAGAACCTGGGAAGGTCAAGTAGACGGCAGTCTACCCAGCGAAACACTTCCATAGCCAAGCATTCAGCATTTTTCTGTTTGCTTATAGATGTGTTTGACCGGGTAGACTGCTGTGAACTTGACCCTTTCAGGCTCTGATGAAGGCGAAGTCCGCTGAAACGTGGCTTATTCTTCAATAAGGAATAAAATAACACCTCGTGTTTGCTCAAGAAGAATGTAGAGAATTACATGGTCAATGCCGAGGTTAACAGAAAGTCGGTCGTGTGAAAACGCGTAAGGATAGGTGACAATGTTCTCTGAAGACGACACCTGTCGCTGGTATTTCAGTGTAGGATAGTATGACAGTTTTGAAGGCCTTGTGAAGGGGTGAAATTGACAACACATAAATCGGCAATAAAGCCGTCTATCGCCTTTTCGTTTTCAGCACTGCTATCGTTCCTTGAAAAAAAAAGTTACCATAAAAAATTTTCGTAACTATCTTACAGTATTCACCTTTAGAAAATCAATGTGCTTCGTCACGATAACGAAAATGGGCTCGACATGTTCAGCGTTTTCACCGTTTCTGATAAGGGTACCAAGAGCAGTTAGCGCTTTGTTTTGGCTTAGATTTGGTTTTACATAAACCCTGTTGAGCTAACCAGCACCTTCGTAGCTTAGAGAACCACTACTGGGTAACAGAATTCCCACTCTACATCGCTGTTCTACATCCACGCGCATCCTCCATGTACGATGAGGCAGTAAAGCGCTGAAGGGAACTACCACTACATTTCGATTAAGTACCTAATTTACGGACATCTTACAATCAAGAATAAATCATTGGTTTGTGTGAAGCAGTGGTTAGTGGTGCACCTACAACACACGCTTGGTGGTTGTCATAAGCTGCACCTTGAGCAAACTTATCTTCTCATGTCTCCAGCGTCAGAAAATTAGAGTATGAAAGGATAGTAGCCAGTGATTGAATATCTCCCCAGACTACCTCAAGTCAAATATGCATCCATCTAACCACCTCCATGACGCATAAAGGAGTCAAATGGTGGCTTAGTCTCAAGGAGTGTATCATTATGATGGTAATTCTATTTGAAAACGACAACATCATACATGTCAATCATGTCGCCGCCCACTTATTAATGTATCCCTTCTTCTGGAGGTGCAGGTAAATTATCTCCTCCCGATTCTAAAAGAAACCAAAAGCAAATCGGCCAAGCGTCGGCGCAGAGCTATTTGTCCCAATAGCTGTTCTTCACAGTCTTTTTCATTAGAGTGGGTCTTTTTCTCGCTCACATTAAGATTGCGAACACCTCTGACGATAACCACAAGAGAAATCTCCTAGGGATTGATCATTGTATATGAGATTAGGGCAGATCTCGAACTGCAAGAAAGTGTTTCTTCGTCGTGAGCAACCAGAAGCAAAAGCACTACTTGTACACAGGGAAAGTTGAATAAACTTGTGAAATCAGAAGAGAGTGTAATAAATCGTTCAAAAAAATGAGTTGATCTGCGGAAAGGTAAAGCGATCTCGATCAAGTCCACCAAGAAGACTAACCGATGTTTGAACTAGAAATGTGTATCCGTGGTTGAAGTAATCATTTTTTCCCAATTTTTGCTCTTGTAACCCTTCAACAGGTGGCGTGTAGCACAGTGGTAGTGATGCCGATCATCATGAACACTACTAGTTCGATCCAGCTCCAAGGCCAGAGACCCTGTTGTGCCTCTCGAATCAGGAAATTGCCACTGGATTTGTCTGGGGAAAGCTCACTCTCTTCAATCCAAATAGAAACGCTCTAGCTCGGCTAACTCAGGACTGCAAGGTGAATTAATTCAAGCAGCACTCAAATATATTCATGACGAAAAGAAAATCTTCAAGCAGGAGTCGAAACCACACGCAAAAGGTCGGTGAACCTTGGCGGATAGGGAGAAACAAATCGGACGTAGCAAGTGCTGGGATCCGAATAGTAGATGTGAAAGATGGGTCTTGTATAAAAATACCTCCGCAAACTACTATTTTCAAGAAAAAAAGAAAAGCCATAGACGGTATGCCAGCTGCAAAGTTGTTCTTGAGCACTAGACCCACATGTCACCTAGGTGAGTAAGAAGATTGGAGACGTTATTGAACACCCATGAATCAGCACGACAGTTATGGATCGTTGTCCTGATTCACTTATATTTAATAATACAAGGTACATTACATTAAATTCATGATAGTCATAAGATTTATAGAGAAGTTTCTGATATTCCTTTCTTCTGAAAAGATAAACTTAAGTTACAGAACCATAGGACAGCGATGACATCATCATGGCAAGACCCTCGGCTAACGATAGCCTGTCAGTTTTCTTACCGTACTCTTCGTTTAGAAATTTCGAGCTCTAATGTCGATAGAAAGGCTTTTGAGCTTTGAGGAGTGAAGATCATGGTGGTTTTGATGAAATCAAACGGTCTCACGTCGTTTGCGTCCATTCACGCCCGTAACTGTACCACTTGAGCTTGTGTCAGGCATTTGCATTAATCCATTTTTGACGCTCATGTTGTCAGTGATGGCTAAAAGACATGGCACTGTTGGAACAAGTTCACTACAAAATGCTGCGACCTAGTTGTTATCATGGGGTGCGGGGTATGGGACTTAGGTATTCGAAGGAGGTACACTAACAGCCTCAGTCAGAAGAATTGATCGTATCCTTGCATTCCATGGATAACTGAATGAATCCTCTGTTATAAACAAATTGTCTTGAAACTTCCAATTTCAAAAACATTCAGTTTTGCTGTGGGCGACCACATTACGCCCATCTATCTCTCTGGCGCCTTCGTCAAAACATCCACAGACGCAATTGAGTGCCGTTCCGGTTCACAACTAGGTGATCACTTTTGCTTCGATATGATCAAGAAAATGTGATAGATGGTGAAAAAGTTTAGGCTGTCAAGTCATCGTCCATGACTAATGTGGCGGTTGTACTTCAACGCTCTTCCTTAACGCTCTGTTTAGCTTCAGGTTAGTTGTCTGCTAAAAAAGCCATGGTGATAAAACGGTTTTCCAGATACGAAATAACTATTGTAGAGAAAACCCAAATGATCGCAAAAAAAAACGATTTTCCAGTTGGTTCGCCTAGAAACAGGAATCTGGCCTTCAGCGTTTCATTCATTACGGCCTCATGAAGGGCGTAACCTCTGTTCTTCACTACAAATACACTCCTTTACGCGCCCGTAGTGAACTGGAATCTTGAAACTCATTCGAATGATTCACATCCTTGTTCTTTTCCGTGCATAGTTGAGCTATTTGTGACGTCTCCGTCAGTGGATGATTCAGCTGACTTGTTGGGTCCCGAGCAGTGACACCGCCGCACGACAGGATTTCGAGGTCGAACGGCTCCTTAATGTCTGTATGATAAGGACTTTTGATGTACAGTTTCTATTTGCTAATAACTTGAAAGCGTTACCGGTAAATAATTCAAATAGCTAGCATTCTTTCGATTACGAAAAAGTGAGCTTGCAGCAGTAGTTAGAAGACTTTATCACCTTTCAATTACTAAACCCGAACGGTGTTTGTTGATGGACTAGATTTTTGGGGATTTCAATCGATATCCGCTCATGAATACGGTGACCAAGACATGACAATAAAGGTGAACTGCTGAACTAAAAACTGTTTTCCTTTGTTCCTAATTTCATACAGGTTGTGCTTTAAAAGGGGGTGGATAGCACAGTAGCAGTAATGTCCGTCATCACGAACACGGTGCTGGTTTGATTCCGCTAGAGGTGAAGACTGGTTAAGTAAAATAAAATAGAAAAATATCCTTTAAAAAAGGGTGGGAATAGTACATATGGTAAAATCGAAATAAACAATTCGGTTCGCTTTATTCAAAGACATCTAGCGTTTCTTAAATGATGAATGTTGATAACCTTTGTGTGTACTTACAAGAGTGTTTTATTGCTCAAGATAAGAGCATATACATTGATTTGGCGATTTATCTCAATGCCATACGAAATTACTATTGCAGAAGGATGGGTGATGCCTGCACATTCATCGACATTAAACAACGTTCAGTAATTCTTCCATAAAAAAGGATGAAGCTCTCGGCGTTGCTCTCCCTTCATGAGGGTATGTATGATATGTCGTGCATTCGACTTCATTAACTATCGTTGGAGGTTATTGAATCTACATCTGGTCTTTACAATGACTCGTGGCAACCTACCGATGTATCGAGCCAGTGCTGCTATCCTCCCAGACAAGTTTGATAGCAATTTGCCCACCCGGAGCGTTACAAGGCCCGGTGAGCCACGGGCAGGCGGATCGATCCCATGTGTGTGTCACATGGCGTCTCCGACCACTGCGCCACATGCGTCGCCCAATTCTTCCATATATTTGCTTAATTTCAGCTATCAAAAAGTCGACTGTAACAAATCCGATTTTAGAAGAATTCAACAGAACAATAGCACATCGTATAAGGCTAAATTCAATAACATTAACACCAAAATAATCATTAAGGGCAATGAAGAAAAAAGATGAGGTTACTACGCACACAGGCAACGAAAACCACAGGCTTTCCTGTCTATTCATCTTCATGCTTATTAGAACAAAGCTTTGATTTGAAGTCAGAAAATCAATCAATAGTTTCGTGTTCAGTGAATCGTCAAAGGAATGATATTAATTTAACGCATAGTGCACAATGATAAAATTATTGTAGCTGTGGCCTAGGCCGATACCTAATTTCTTGTCAGTTGAGCACGGATTTTCTAGCTTTCAGAGCAAAAATTTTTCGATAACCAGAGGACTTGAGAGATTGGCAGCACAGCGCGATATAGAAAAGACCTCACCCTATTGGTTTATGGGCATGAATGATATGTAGGCCACAGTTTACTACATGTTATTGTGGTCCAGCGTACAAACACATTACTGTTAGCACTTGGAAGTGTTTTTTGAAACCTATGCTATGTCTATTCCAGTATTTTTATACCTAAACGCTCCATCTGATAGCTTTAACTCGCCATACTGATGACAATTGAAATATAAATCAACTGCAAGGCAAATTGCCGGTTAATCAACTTGACCCAGAAAACCCATTTTACAAAATATTAAGGGTTGAGACTAGGTTCCCATAGGCCACGTCTGACACACCACCTGTCTTGGATTAATGGACACAAAAAGTGGGACAAAACCTTTTTGTAAGGCAAAATAAAGCACTGAAAAGGGAATGCCTTTGGTGGAATGCACTTCGCCCACTTTAACTTTCACCCCACGTAACCATTAAATGTAGAGCATTTTGAGTCTTCTTTATCAGCAAGCACTTTCTGATGAAATATTTCCTTCGAAATGTCAGCAACCAACAAAAATTTTGAGATAACTATAACCATATTTTGAGATAACCAATTCTGGGCTGCTGTTTGTTTCTTTTCCAAGGTGTGACATTTGAATGTCAGAGTAATGGATCACCGGAACAATCATGCCCTGACCATTGTGAAGAGCTTGAGGAACTTCGACACCAACGTTGAGCAAGCATTCCGTATAATTTCTGATTCCTCATTTCAGGAACAGGTAAAACTCATGCGGATACTTTTTCTTACTCGAGAAAAACCCCTTTTCAATATACTGGTGTTTACACCTCATTTGGGTTGCTATTTGTTTTTAAGATGTGCGGTCATATTCATAGAAATCAGGCCATTCCGACATCCTTTAGAATTCAGCCGTGAACCTGTTTTAAGCGCGAAATATTTTTTTATACACTTCGGAATCTGTGATGAAGAGCAGAGAAAATACAAAAGGATAAAGAGAAAAAGATTATGGATGTTAAGAATGGCCGAAAAAAATACTGACAAAAAAGGAATGGAGAGAAGACGAGTTAAAGATAACTCTTTCTACTCGAATTTTTCTTCTGTGGATTAATCGGTATCTGATAATTGATCTTAGCGAACCAAGGCTAAGGTTTTGAATGTTACTTCTAAACGAAGATGACCTTTAGCGGCTACTATGAGGCACTGTTCATGTGTCAAACCAGAATTCAAAGAAAGTGTTCTAGGAAAGCAGAGATCCATTCTATGACAAATTCTTTATGGAAATGTTCCTTAGGAACTACATAGACCTAGAATAAAACAAACTTCCAGGACAACAGTGACAGCTAGGAAAAGAATTCGATAGCTGGCTAGTGTCGACTGCATCGATGTTGCTCAGCAACGCTCAAAAACACTTCTGCAGCACATCTCCGGCATTGTAGGACTTATGCCATGGCGACCTGAACGGCTGCGTGTCTGTTCAGTCGACGAACGTCGCACGTACCATCTACAGAGGGGACCAGCAGCGGTACTGGTGCTCGAAACTTGAAACGCGATCTAAGTCGATCGCATGTCTTGTACCAGTCTGAAAAGTGATGAGTTTTTTCGATTTTATGAACTCGTCTTACATTTTTAACGCAACGTCAAGTAGTGATTTTGCTTGGTAAATGATTTCCACAGTAATGTTTAACAAGTATTTCACGATGCGCATTAATTTCAATGCGTAGAACGAGAAAATAATTGCTTCAAATTTAGAACTATATGTTTGAAAAGAACAATATTTGTTGTTTAAACCGATATATTTCACCTTACAACAATGCTTATTAATTACTCAAAGCCATTGGAATCTACAGTAACTGCTGACAAGCTATAAGTTATTTTAGTTTACCAAGATGAAATTCAGGTTCTCTGCAATTCATAAAGGGTAGTCTTTCACCTTTCTTATTAACGCTCGTTTCCCAGACAAGGAAGCATGTGAACAAACGAAAAAAAAACCGGAGAGCATCAACGGAGATATACCATCAAAGCGAAGAACAAAGTCTCTTCTGTAGATCTCTGAAGTTCTCAACTCTTCTACCATTCTTTTAATGAAGAAACAATCGTCTGTCCTTCTCACGGTCTCCACGATCTGGCTTTTCACCTTTGTTTGCCTTCAAATGAACGTCACGATTCGTTCCAATTGAGTCAATGTACTTTTCATCTAAAGTCTTTTCTTTAAAGGAGTTATTTCAATTATTCATCCTGGCTTGTTCTTCGATGGCTACAGAGAATTCTTCACTTTGATCCATTCTTTCAATACTGGGATTCCTGGGATTATCCTAGCATCCAAAGAATGGATCAGGGTTGTGAGAAAGTTGCATCTGTTGTGAGAAAACCGGCTCCATTTCTAATGTGTTTAGTGAAAAGTGACATCCTATTAAAGTCAAGCGTAAGCTCTTCAAACTTTAAACAGAAAGAAATTTTTTCCTCTGCTTTTCAACTGGAATTGAATACTATATTCACTCAATAGAGAGATCCGTTCCTCCTAATGCCTCACATAGCGAGATTTAAAGAAATACGGTAGACTCGTACCTTCGAGGCATTTCTGTTCATGATGAGCGATGTGCTGCTCGTCCAAATGCTTTCCATATACAAAACATATGCGAAATTCAACTGAAATGGTATATTATTGCTATCTACTGTTTCTATGAATATATACGTGTTATAGATGAATGCGCATTGAAAGTAAACAATGATCCTAAGTTTTTTGTAAATCTTGGACCCCAAGCCAGATTCTCATTGTTGATGGTACCGCTAGAATTAAAAACCATAGGCAGAGAAGAATGCAAAGCAAAGGCCTCAATGGGTAACTGGTGAGCCCCAGGAAAGGTTAAGGGCTAGTTCAAATCCGTCTTGGAGTCCGAGCTTTGCAAATAACTCAGCATCATTGTGGTTGTTTTTCACATATTGCCTTGCCGTGAAAGAAATAATAGGCAGTAAATAGAAAATTAAACATTTAAACACTGATTGTCTAGAGACTGTTTTTGTTTCGATTTGTATTAATTATGGCTAACAAGGACGGAATACGTCTGAAATCCGAGAAAGTGCTCTAGTCAACATATTGTTTAGCTGGTAATTTATCTGTAAAGAGTTATGAAGTGGATTTCTTAATAAAAATTTGCTAAAAAAGAAAAAAATAGGGCATTCGACGCTGGTTAATCAATCCCCCAGGAATGCGTCATGCACTCGGCTCAATTCCTAGCATTTTCAAGATGATTGAAGCACATTTTCTACACAATGTCTTGCGAGACCCTACTGATCTATTAAGTCACTGCTTCTATCCCCCAGACTAAGCTGGTACCAATTTCCTGACCTCCCAGTGATGGAGAGCGTAATTAGCTAAGAAGTGGGAACGAACCAAAGATCTGTGGGTATTGCAGGGGAGCACGAATTATTGCGCTACATGCGTCATAAAGAAATACTAGTCGGAGGCATAGGATTCTTTCGCTCTCAAACTCTCAATCTGTGTCTCCCAAAACCTTCGAGAATTTTTATCAAGGAGTAGAAATTCTTAACCTCATTTCAATCAATACTAGCACACAGGCTATTATGTCGGATGCTCTCTGCAAAGGATTGCACGAGAAAAACCGGATCAATACTAACTATATACAAGATTTACTAACAGCGCACAATTGGAGAAAACAGGTATGATGATATCATCCATTAAGTTAGTGCTTTTAAATTTTCACGCCGGAGACCCATAATGGTCTACTGCCTCATCGGCGCTGAAAGGTGTTCCTGGGTGTAGAACTGCGACAAAGAACGGAGGTTCACCTTTTACCACGGTCTTCCAAGCTGAAAAGGAGTTCGTCACTTCCATCCTAAGTCTGAAAATAAAGCTATGTCATTACAGGGTCCGAAAACTCTTCCATGACAACTTCCCAGCCAAAATTGGTAGAAAATGGATATCGCATGGCCCTCATTTAATTCTGATAGGCGATGATCAGAAATGAAGCTAGACGTTTTACTTACGATAAAATGTCTGCTTGGTGGTAGAAAAGGCTTAAAAAGCTGGGGTTTTGGGGTTAAGGTGTCTTCTTAACGTTAACCATGCAACAATAATGGCATGCATTAAGAGACAGCCTTAAAACGCCATAATCAACTCAAATACTTGATACTTGACACTTGAACGGCCCGCCCTCACTAATTGTGCGAGCGTCAGCATAATCGCCATTTTTCGGAGATTTGCTGGTTAAGCCACTGTGGTTCTCTGGAATCCCGAGGCGTTGGAATGTCGTCACCACGACAAACAGTCGCAGCCCTTGTGGATTAGAGGGAGATTTGCCACCATGCGACTTTTATGCCAAGGCATTCCTGGTATTGGCTTACTCTTAGCTAGGCTTCCCGATGGAAGCATCGGACTCCTTCTCAGCTTGGAATACCCTGCCACCCTGCCGTGGGATGCCCCCACCCGTTGTACACCGCAGTCCGACACCCAGGAACACCTCCTAGCCACGATGAGGCGGTAAATCGTTAGGAGGAAACAAGATTTCGTAATTCAAAATAGGAGCCATTGTAGAAGCAATACAAGTGTTTTTCTTAAGGAACTAAACTTACCGTAGCAGCGAATGGACTTCGCTTATGAAACGTCCAGGAGATGTCTAATGACGAATAATGAAATGGTCAGTTTTTTGTAGGCGGATCTGCTACCAATTCACTGGCTTTAAGAAGAAGAAGAAGAGCTTTGAGTTTTTTGAAAAAGAGAACTAAGAAGAAACCGAAGAAAGATTGAATCAGAAGACATTATTTCAAAATCGACATTCCTTAAACGTTGGTACAACTGATCGGCATCTACTTTTTCCATTGGTAATCTAACACGAGGTTCGCTCGCCTTCCTCAGAGCCGATGATCCCAGTCGATGTCTATAGTCGTTCGCACTCTAGATGTGGTTCCTTCGTTGTCGTATCGAGTCCGACCTTCTTCGATGGAGCACCGCTCGAATGAGGCAAAGCTCAACTTGAGATGCTCTGTTATGCAAGATAGATATGAGTAAGGCGAGAAGGATATCACATCGAGAGTACGAGGATGGTGGACATCTACTTAGATCATCGGCTTCGAAGCGGAGGTCCGAGGAAGATGAGAACGTCAAACGTTAGCTGAATAAAGTATATTTATCAACCTCGTGTTAACTCATCAATGAAAGAATGCATTAAGAGATATTAGTTTCTAGCGACACTAAAACTGCTCTACCTTAAGAGCTCTACAAGAAGTCGAAGCCGCCGAAATAAGCCCCTCGATTATGACGTTCCTCCCAACAGTTTACCGCCTCATCGTGGTTGGGAGGTGTTCCTGGGTGTCGGGCTGCGATGTACCCCTTTCATTCATCCCCCTGCCAGGGTCTTCCAAGCTGAGAAGGAGTCCGGCGTTTCCATCAAGAAGCTTAGCTAAGAGTAAACCAATACCAGTACCGTTTTGGCATCAAAGTCGCATGATGATAAATCTCCCTCTGATCCGCGTGGGCTGCAACTGCCCGTGGTGGTGAGGACCTGGGGCAGACTATGGCTAGGCTGAACTCAGGATTCCAGGGAACCACAATGGCTTAACCAGCAAAGATCTGAAGAGCTTAGATTATGTTGGGGCTCGCACAACCAGTGTGAACGGGCCATTTAAGTATTAAAGTATTATAACTTTGATACCAAACGATTGACTCCACATGTAGAAACATCGTGCTACACAGTTAAGAGCTTAGTAAAGAATGTATCGAACTCTTTTAAATGACATGAAATCGAGGCGGAGTGCTGGAACAATTTCTTTGGATCTTCTTCAATATAGACAGCAAAAACTAAGATTATAAAGGTCTAATGGTTGCTTTCAGTCGTCTTAAATGTTTGGCGGAATTCATAGACAAAAGTGGATGTAGAATTGTCATCTTCACTATGAGAAGTTGCAAGACGACAGATTTTCTCGAGATTGGTAAGAGTCGGCAACAATGTGCTGTGTAGCCTAGTAACGACCCAACACGAATATCACACGCATCCAGAGAGCAGAGCACCAGTAAAGTGCAAATTTTTCTGGGACGCGCACAATTCATCAGAACGAACTGTCTAAATTTCTATCAATGTTATGTTATTAAATGTCCATGCAAAGAAAACCAACAAAGAGAATTTCGGGAGGAGTGACACTATTTCAACGCAGGCTTCTATCAGGACTAATGAGTGTGTTATTCGCTCAACTGTCATCTACAAATAAATATGTTTAGCTGTGAGAAACGTAGAGCAAGAGTCTTAGTAGTGGAATGGGTAACACGTGAGATCCCCAAAAGGATAATCGCCGGTTCGAATCTGGCTTAGAGTCCAAGCTTCCCAAATATCTCAGCATCGTAGTGCTTATATTTCGCATTATACCCTAAAGTGAAAAATAATAATAGGCGGTAAATAAAAAGTTGACGTTGTCAACACGTTTAGCTTTCGAAACGTCTTCTCCGAAGACGAATTATTTTAAGTGATCTCCTTCTACACCTCTTTATCTTTTTCTCTTTCTCTATATCTTCCTCTCCTTACCTTCATTTCTCTTTTATCTCTCCTTCCCTCCCGCTCTACAAGCCTTGATCTTTATTAAGAGAATCGAATTTTTAACGAGCTATGAAGAAATCTTCTCAGTGTTATTCTTGTTTAGTTCTTCTTCGCCATGGGAAACCAAACAGAAAAGGTAAATGTCAAACAGAATACGCAATGCGAATTGATCAAAAAACACATTTAACCACAAAATTTGAAATTGAAATGAAAAAACATCTGATACGTCGGGTAGTTCTGATTAAGTGAAACGACATGGTGTGCGCCCGAATGGCTTCCGCTGGTAGCTACGGAAACGACGGGAATAGATGTTCAATCCACAGCTCGCACCGATGTCCCATATGGCCAATTATCGGTGCTCGAGTAGATTTGCCTGTGTTAAAGAATTCAGACAGAAAGAAATGTATTCTCTTTGCTTTCTCTTAGCTTACAGACGAAAGCATACATAATGTGCCTTTCGTTTTCTTGATAAGCACACACTTGGCTGATATTGCATAATTTATTTATAGTATTCCACTCTTCGGCTGGTTTTCTCCTCTTCGGAGTTTGCGAAGGTCAAGTTGGCTGCAATCTACTCAGCCAAACACCTCCATAACCCCAACAGAAAAAGCAACCGAAAAAAAATAGTCTTCTTCACACACTCACCGCATTCTATGAGTCTGAACATTCTTCCACTGAACATTCCACGTGTAGACAAATTGCACAGAGTTCGTATAAGTGGGCAATAAACCTCTCACAATAAATTATCAGCCTGAGATATTTTATGAGATCATGTGTGATAATGAAGCATTCCTTCCTGCGGCTCATTTTCGGATTAATGGAATTTATCCAGAGTGCTTCGAGAATTTTGTGCGCGGAAGTTTTCGATTCCTGTGTGGTGAACCACTGGTGAAACAACGTTTGGTACAGTACACCAAATTAGAAGTACCAAGCTGCAAAAGAGGTGAAATAGAACTAAACGCAAAGACTTGGCCACTGTCTGTCCAGAAAATCTAGGAACGCCCTGGTATGACTCTCTCAGGATTTCAGGAAAAACTACCATTGGCCATTACTCAGCACCTCGATGACACGAAAGCATGGTAGATCCTTAATCCAATGCGGAACCTGCACACGGATCTAACAATTTCTATTGTAATACGATTACAGGGGAACGAAACGAATAGAATAAGTCTGCCCGCACCGTCCGGATGTTTTGGTGAGGATAGGCCATCTATACATTTGAGAAAGTGTCTAAGTCAATCTACAGGCCAGATCCCTTTTCTCCTTTTCACGAAAAAGAAGTGCGTAAAAGATGAAGCTCTCGGCGTTGATCAATCCCTGAGGGATGCGCCATGCATTCGACTTCATTAAGAACGTTGGAGGTGATTGAATGCATATCTGGCCTTTATAGTGACTTGCGGTGACCCACCGATGTGTTGAGCCAGTGCTGCTGTCCTCACAGACAGGTCTGGTACCAATTTTCCGACCCTGGAGTGATGCGGGGCTCGGTGGGTCGAGGCGCGGGGATCGATCTCATGTGTGTATTGCAGGGCGCCTGAGACCATTATGCTACACGAACCCAAAAACCGACTTTTGGTAACATTAATCTCTACTGGTGCTGATGAAGCATATTAAAATTACTGAGCACTTAAAATTTCCCCTTCATAATGAGCTGTCAGCAGTTTTATCTTAATACTAACTCAAGGTTCATTCTACATGTCATACAAAGTAGCGACTTGAGGCGGCTATGATCGGGAGATATCTGCAAAACTTGAACCCAAGGCCAGATCGAATGACGATTACCCTTTCCGGGGTGCGCGATTACCCCGATTACATAGTGACTTGAGAGGTTTCCCGAAAGTTCACGCTAGTTGGAGACGTTGATCCTAGCCATACAGACCCATCACTATCATAAAATTTTCCTTGACATCTTGAACCCTGGATTTCTAGGAAGCTGGAAATGAACGCTTTAGGTTCAGTACCGAAACAACTCTAACCACATAACCACTAAATTACTGAACGGCTTTTTAGTGACTTTGTACGCAAGTGCAATTGAGGGTACCCTGAGTTTGACGGACAATTGCGGTCCAAAATTGAATACCTGCCACTATCCATCGATTGTGATTTTCTAATTAATAGGTAGTTGTATGTGTTTGTAATGTTATATTATGTTATTTATTATATGTCATGTGTACTGATGTGGTACTTGGATGCCCCGTCCTTACCGGTTGTGCGGGCCTCAGCATAATTTCCATCATATTGGAGTTTTGCTGGTTTAGCCATTGTGGTTCCCTGGAGTCCTGTGCTCAACCGGACCAAAGTCTGCCCCATGTCGTCACCACCACAAGCTGTCGTCGCCCTTGTGGATCAGAGTGATACTCGCCACCAAGTGACTGGTTTGGTACCAGGACAGTGGTGGATCCTAGTATTAGTTTATTCTTAGCTGGGCTTCCTGATGGAAATGCCGGGCTCCTTCTCAGCTTGGTAAATGCTACTGCGGGGATGAATCCCTCGGCTGTACATCGCAGCCCGACACCCAGGAACACCTCTCAGCCACGGTGAGGCAGTAAACCATTGAGTGCATGTATTGTTATATATATATATATATATATATATATATATGTAGATTACGGTTGCATAGCTTTTAGGGACGTTTTCATGTATTTGCATAAGGTTCAATTCTATGTTCAGGGTTTCTGAAGGTTTCTGCTTACGATGACTGGACGAAAAAGAGCTAACGTTCGCTCGGCTGCGATGGAACAGGATGAACAGTATATCGAAAAAAGACGTCGAAATAATGAAGCTGTTAACAGGTATCTTTAATGTATTTATTTATTAGGTATGAGAGTAGAGGAATCTCAGGACTTCTATTTTATGTATTTGAGCCTTTTGTAGTCTCTCCTACTGTCTTTTTTAATTTTTCCTTCATAAGGAAAACATTGTGCATTCGAATATGTAGTTGACGTTTATCCTTCTCTCAACGGTTTACCGACTCATCGTGGCTGGGAGGTGTTCCTAGATCTCGGGCTGCGATGTACAGCTGGAGGAATCATCCCCCTGGCAGGGTCTCAAGCTGAATCCGGCGCTTCCATCAGGAAACCTGGCTAAGAGTAAACCAATGCCAGGATTCGCCATGATCCTGGTATCAAACTAGTCACATGATGCGAAATCTCTCTTTGATCCACAGAGGCAGCGACTGTCTGTGGTGACTTTGGCCCGGCTTACCGCAGGAATCCTAGGAACCACAATGGCTAAACCGGCAAAACTCCGAACGAGTGGAAATTATGCTGGTGCGAGCACAAGCAGTGAAGACGGGCCATCCATGTATCCAAGTATTCAAGTTGTTATTTATTGTTTGTGAGATCCAACTCTTTGAATTGGTCGACTGGAACTTAAGCATTAGGTTTTAGAGCCATGAAGATATCTTATTTTCTTTATTGATTGCATAGTTGTGTTGTATACGTAATCTTCAGAAGTTATGATTATAATTTTTTTGTTCTTACATGGAACAAAGAAACTTTCCTGTCGGATTTTTAGTTGTTTTCACTTAGAGTTTTAGGACACGTGAAAAGAAAAGGTTAGAAGAATCTGAGACAGCTAGAAGGGTGGAAGAACTTCGTAAAGAGAATGAAAGATTGGAAAGGCAGGTTGGATGTTCTCGCTGTGGTTTTATTATTCGGTACTAAGCAAGTGTCTCTGCTTACCATTTTTCATGTTCAGGTTGAGTCTCTTCAAAAGGAGCTGTCATTTCTGAAAGAGATGTTTGTGGCGTACACGAAAGGAAACCGAACATATTCCGACGAACCTTGCACCTCACAACCTGAGTGATGTGTCTGTTCTATTCTTAGATTGTCACCATAGTTTGGTACGGAGAGTTTTACGGGTATCAGTTTCTTCATGTTGTCTTTATTACGGTGAAGTGATGCGTCTTATATAGATTTGGATAAATATTAACTGGTACCTGCTGTAGATTATCATTGGTACTCCCGTTGGTGACATTACCGTAATGTCCTTGTCTACCATTGGAAAATCGCTAGAGAATATGCTTCCGGTTCAGGTGAAATGGTTGATGAGGAAACATCTTTGAAGTTTGCGCAAGTTGTTCGTGAATGCGCAGAAACATCAACTGAAGCTGTCGAAACCGCTGAGAAGCTTGCTTCTTACTTGAGAAGTGCTGATAATGAACGTGAAGTTCGTCTTTTACATGAAATTATGGGCAGGCTGCTACGTGATAGGGTTAAATAGCCCGAAATTTAGGGTATCAGTTTGTTGGATGTGAAGAATCGTGAAATGCTCGCATATATGACCGAGTTGTCCTTACTTATGGGTCATATGAGCTGTGGGAAGTCAATAAAGGAGAATCCTTCCGTATTTCGTGCAGCCAAGCATCGAACGGTTTACTTTTCCCACTATCGTTTCTTAAAGTTCTTTGATGTCTTCCACTTATGTTTGGGACACATTTCTATAGTTCTGTAGTTATCTTCTCTCATTCTGTAAGAATGACTCTTTCTTCTATGTAAAATCCATAAGAGCAACTCATTCAGATTTTGGAGAACATACGTCCCATTGAACAGAAGATGAGGTCTCAAATTGAAAGGCTTATTCAGGTATTTTCACGCACTGCTTTAAACTGATACTGCTGAGGACAATCAGCATAACTGTTCCATTCCTAGGGCGTTCACACCGGTGAGGTAAAGGCTCCACTTCGAGCAAGACCTGAGCAAATGGAGGTAAGATTTTCCTATACTTTTCTGTGAGTTCGTGTTTTGTTAATAAAGCAGTGGTTTAGTTCGATGACGACTCAGAGTCAAATGGTGAACAGAGTGACAACAATGAAGATGAGAAAAAACCAAAGAAATATGTTCCACCAAAAATGATGGCTGTCAAATATGAAGGTAGATATTGCTGTTGCTCTTATTTGGAATAGAAACCATACATTCCTTTTGGACGCTATATTTATCACTGTCGTTTAGACTGCCTACCACTTTCTTACTAGCTGAATTTGAATGTTGAAACATATCGTCCTCATTATGTATAACTTTTACCTACTGCTCATTACAAATTTTTTCCTTCAAGGCTGAGCACTAAAGGTAATCGCGGTTCGATCTGGCCTAGGGCCTAAATTTTGCAAAAATCTTCTAGCGAGGAAAGCCCTGGCTATTACGGGACCGGTCCCAGCATCGAAGGGAACCTTAGGTATCCGAAGCCCTAACATTGGTTGAGCTGGAACCAAAATCTTTGGACAGCCTCCCTCGGGCATTCATCGAGAGAATCTCTTACTCTCCTGGGCGCAGTCCTAGCACCGAAGGATACCCTGCGTATCCGAAGTCCCATCAAAGATAGCATCATTTTGGTTGTATTTCGCCAATTGTCATCATTCTTTTTGCCACTGATGCTTGAAGAAATTGTATTTATTTGTCAGTTTTATTAGCGTTTGGATCAGCTTCGTTGGTTTTGTAGATGAACATGACCACCAACAAACAAAGGCAATGGAGAAAGCTAAGCGACGTGCTCTGCAAAGTAGTTTAATTCAGGAATTGAAACAGCAATACAGTGATGCTCCAGAGGAATTTAGGGTACGTTGTTGTACTAAAAGAGTTGGACAGGATGGCTGTTCATCGTTCTTGGCTACGATTTCCTTCCTAGTTGTTTCGATTTCAATATAACCATTCTTCTTACTGGTTTAGGAGAAAAATATCCGCAAGTACAAAGACGACAAGGAAAGAGAGGCGTACGTTTTTTTTTTCAAGTCTTCCATTCGTCCTTAGTATTTCACATCCTGCTTTTTTTCTTTCTTTCAGGTATGAGGAAGACAACTTCGTTCGTTTGCGTATGACGAAGGCACAAAAGAAACGAGAACAGCGATTAAATCGCGATAATGCTTTGGACGATTTGTTTAACTTTGGCAATTACATGATGAGGAATGAATCAGGAGAGGCCTTATCTACCAATAAAAAGAGGTTTTCCACTTTTTTCTTTGAACTTAGCTTTTACCGCTTTATTCATTTTTAAAGACATTTCATGGGAAATCTAATGTACCTCTGCAACAAATGGGCGCGTGTAGAGCAGTGCTCGGAGTAGCCTTGCAATACATATGGGATCGATCCACGTTCTCAAGGCCCACCAAGCTTTCCAGACCACCGGGGTCGGCAAGCTGTTAGCAGACTTGTCTAGAATGATAGCAGCACCGACACAACACATCGTTAGATCACCACGAGTCATAGTAGTCATAGTAAAGCTCACATATGCATTCATTCATCTCCAACGATGCTTACTGAAGTCGAATGCATGGCGCATGCCACAGGGATTGATCAACGCTAAGACCTTTATCCTTCTTATTTTTTATCTTAGAGAAATTTAATGCTTAGTACGGTTATTCCAACGAATGCGCTTTGAAGGTTGGCACTGCGATTGGTAACTCCATTTTGTTAATTTTTCAGAAAAGGCAGTCAAGCAGATGGACCTAAAGGAAAAAAGACGCGTCTTGAAAGGAAGAGGAACAAAAAGATAAGGATGAAAACAAAGGTGACGTCATAACTTGTTTATATTTCTTCGCGATATTAATGAACTCTTTTATTTTTTTTCAGAACAAGATACTTAAGAGGAAGCAGTGATCCTGTATCGATTGATGTGTTAATTTTATAGGATTTGACTGTTGTTCGACCCGCTGTAACTTGTTGATTGTTATCTCCTATTGTTGCTTATGGTTTTTTTGTATAGACTAAAATACCATTCATACTTTACTTTCATTGTATTTTGAATGTAACAGAGTTCTAATCTGTTCGGTCTTCGGTTACTACATAACAGCTTCTAGCTATTGTTTTATCTCGATCTACAGCCAATCTCAATATTGATGGCGTTCAGCTTCAATTTCCGGCCATGTCACGAGCTTTGTAGACAGATGTTTCCTGGATGAAATGGTGGGTCACTTCGAAGCTGAGCTATGCCAGGTGCTCATTGAAGAGCATTTTGGAAAGGCAGTGGCGCTCGTAGTTTCGACTCTACTACGCGAACCTGGACCACTATCAGCAATTAAGCTTCGCCTACGGGGACAAGTGAAGTTCAACACGGTACGACATCATTTTAGCCATGGTTTTTTCTTTTTTCTTTTTTTTGAAAGGTTGGTAGTAGATAGCCTATTATTTTTTATTTTCCTGGAATGTGACAAATTAATTCACATGTTCTTCGTCCCAAGGCTCTCGGTTTGGCTTACATCCGAAATTTCTATTCGTGAAGAATATTATGCTTCCCAACGGTTTACCATTGTGACTGGGAGGTGTTCCTGGGTGTGGGGTGTCGGGGTGCTCTGTAGTAGCAGGAGATTCATCCCCCAACAAGGTCTTCCAAGCTGAGGAGTCCGGCGTTTCTATCAGGTAGTCCACCTAAGAGTAAACCAGTACCACCAGGAATCACCACTGTCCTCGTATCAAACTTGTCTCGTGATGGCAAAGCTTCTGATCGACGAGGGCGGTGGCTGTTTGTGGTGGTGACGATCTCGGGCAATCTTTGGCTAGGTTGATCTTGGGACTCCAGGTAACCACAATGATTAAGCCAGCAAAACTCTGGATAAGTGGAAATTGTGCTGGGTCCGCAGAACTAGTGAAAACGGTCCGTCCAAGTATCCAAGTAGAAGAATATTGTGATGCTATTGACGCCTCAAAATTTTTAGATCAGAAAATCACTGGCGATGCTCAATCAATATTCTATCGTTAATTTCAAAATGGATTCTGGAATGCGAATAATCTATTCGGTTGACAAAGCAGCAGTTCTCGCCTTTTCGAAAGTTCCAAGGTATAAGATTTCTTCTTGAAATCTGACCTTCCTATCTGCTTTAAATAACGGAAGCATTGAAGGTGTTGTTTAATAGTGAAGACATTGTATGGAGGTTTGGCTGAGGCGATTTGTGAGGAGTTGTTCAGCAATGGTCGTCTGACTTGTTCAAACACCATTCGGAAAGTTGCAGCTCGTCTCGAACAACCTATAGAAGACGTGGGTTTTGATATTATTTACTGCTACATTATTTTACTTGCATATTTTATTTTACGCGACCTGTCTTTCAAATGTGCTATGCGAATCTCACCAGTTCATTCATTCGATTCGTTTCCCAGCTTCCATCATCCACGAAGCTCTCCACGCTTTAGTGCCTGGGTTCGGCTACTGCGTGAGGGTTTTCGTTTTATTATGGATATCGTTGAATGATGGTCAAGTCGATTTTTCGTGGAATCCTGAGATAGCCGGGGTGGAACGTTCCCAGCACACTATAAACTTCGAATAGGGCCTTCAAAAATCCCAACCGAGTACAGAGGCTATTTCCTGTGAGGTATAGAATAGTCTATATTGCTCTATATAATTTGCCGGCGTGTGTGACTTTAAAACAAGTAGCTTTTCACAGTAATGTCCTATCTGGCAGCTCTGTTTACTCTTCTTTCATTGCATACCAAATAGTCGTGAATCCGTGTATTCCTTCTTCCTCACTTTGAGTTCTTTCTCTATATAAACAACGAGGCAGCACCACGTGGTAAGATGACGACGAGGGTTATTAACTCTGGCACAAATGTTTTGTTCTGAATTCGAGAACCCGATTTGGTGTACTTGCCGTTGGTACTTTTGTCGAGTTTGCGCAGAGAAAATATATAAGTAGAATATGTTTTTGGTCTGCAGAAAACGTTTTTTCTTCGATAAAGACAAAAAAGGATAAAGCTCTCGACATTGATTAAACGTTGAGGGAATCGCCATGCATTAGACTTCATTAAGCATCGTTCGAGGTAGCTGAATGCATATCTAGCCTTTACAATGACTCGGACTTCGCTGTAGGAGGAAGGAGGAAAGGGGGAGGGATAATTTGTGCTTTACTGAAGGCTTTTCCATAAAACGAATCACTTATATTACATCAACAGACAATATAGCAGTGAGTGAGCCTTCAATCTACTCAGTATATCTGTAAATAGTATATTTATGGCGCGTGTAGCGCAGCGGTCTGAGGCGCCCAGCAATACACATGGAATCAGTCACCTCGCCCAAGGCTCACCATACCTTCCATCCCTCAAGGAGTCGGCAAATTGGTACCAAACTTGTCTGGGAGGATAGCAACACTGGTTCGATACATCGGTGGACCACCGCAAGTCACTGTAAAGGCCAAATATGCATTCATTCACATTCAACGATACCTAGTGAAGTCGAATGCATGGCGCCTCCCTTGGGATTGATCAACACCGAGAGCTTTATTTTTTCATTGATGCGAATTATGTATTGTTCTAAATCATCGAATACTTCTATTCATCCTGGATCTAATGTAAATGCCAAGAACGTTAGCTCTCAATAGAGCAGTTCAGAATGGAGCATTGTAGTTGTTTATTCAATTTGTTTTAGAAGCTATAAATAAGTACTAACTTTTAGGTCAAAGACAAATTTTGCCGGTTGAGCGAATCTCATTTCATTGCTAGATGTCCTCCCGTAGTTTCGTCGTTAAAAGGATGTCCACAATTTGAGACGAGTTATGATCCGTACATTATGCCAGATGTTATTCTTCAAGCATCATCGGGTTAGTTCGTTTATAATATAGTGACACACAGTTCTTATCATTAGCATCCATTTTATATTTTTCAACAAAATGTTTTGAAGAGACAACAGGTGGTTCCCGTAAACGCAAAGCAGAGTCACTGGATGGCGATGAAGGTATTTACTGGCGCATCAACTGGCAACGTTTTGATAGTTATATACGGGACGAAGTTACCCTTGAATTGTTGGTACCAAAGGTGGGATTTATTAAAAACATAAAGCCTGTAATGTCCTTTATGGACACTACAGTGACCATTTTTGGCTTAGCATTTTGTAGTAGTTTTTACCGTACTAAATATATTCATTCGACGGCTAATCGAAAGCAGACCAAAATAGTGGGGATGAGAACCGGAAAACCACTCTGCACGGTTAATTCCACGTTTTGCAAGAGATCTGTTTTTTAGAAAAGTTCAGTGCACGGTGTTTTGTTCAACAATTTATTGGTACTTCATTTTAATCGATGTGGTTATTGTAAGGAGAGCGTGTAGCACAGTGGTCGGAGGCACCTTGCAATACAAATGGGATCAATTCCGGCACTCCAGACTCAGCAAACCTTCCATCCTTCCGGAATCGGCAAAGCGGCACCAGAATTATCTGCGAGGATAGCAGCACAGATTCGATACGTCGGAAGGCCACCGCGAGTCATTGTAAAAGCTAAATATGCATTTAGTCACCTCCAACGATGCTTTATGAAGTCGAATAAATGGTGCATCCCTCAGAGATTGATCAACTCTCAGAGCTGTATCTCATTTTAAAAGACTGAAGAAGATGCAACACAGAGTTTCCAACTGAAGACAGTAATATTTTTGCATAATGGAGCATAGTAATACACAGTAAAGAGTGGGATATATATAATTGGCATTTATAGCTCAGTAAGCTAGAGCAAAGTTTTTCCTCCAATTCTGTTGTGTTCGGAACGCTTGAACCACTTTAGTTATTGAAAAATTGCTTTTTATTACCAAAAAGTCAGAGAATCCGCTGCGGATGAGAAATTGTTCGAATTCCTTTTCGGAGAGCCACGCTAAACGGCGGGCTTCCGTTATGGGTTAAACTTTAGCGATCAGTTCTAAGTTATCATATTACAGAGTCCATCACCAGATAAGGCTTCTCATTTGGTGACGCAAACTGTTCGATCTCTGTTGAAGGCCAACGAAATCCGAACTTCACCAGTCGCAACAATTAATTCGGCACCAATTTCGGTAAATTGCGCGAACTTGTTTCATGATTGTGATTCAATTCGTACTTTGACGCTTCATGTTTTCTAAGAGATGGTGTTACTAAGGATGGATGATATGTAACGAAATCAGCACTTTAATGATCTTTACGGTAAACATATGTTTCCACTAGGGCGTGATGTTAGAAAAATTTCATCATGGAACATAATTATTTACTTACACGGTTGATAAGTGATGGACAGAACGTTGAAAGGAGAAAATTTTCCCCAAAAGGCGATTACATGGAATGGGGAAAGGGTAGTAAATCGATGGAGTATGAGAAGCTGGACAAGTGCTGCGTAGCACTTTTACAGGAGAATGCTCTCAAAAGCGATTACATGGAAAGCATAAAGAAGTGGGGAGAGGATAGTCATTTACTTACTTGGACGTCCAAAAACACATCGCTTCCAGAGAGCAACAACTCAGAAAAGAACAGATGTCAAGTTGTTTTTTATAGTCGAACAATTAGTGCAGTAAGGTGGACTTTAAGTAATAACTTAAAGCTCTCGTCACCACACTCCTATTATTTTGTAAACAAATTGGAACATGGTATCTCTCAAAGACTTCCTAGGCTGATTTGACTGAGAGGAAATTTGTCCTTCATGAACAATTTGTTCAGTTGTTATCCGTCCTCGTAGGGGTGAAGTGTTTGATATACCTAGAAAATGTGTAATCGAGCTAACCTGGTAATGTTATTATTGACACCTCTGTCCAGTGTGCTGCGCGCCAGCCTTTTTAATATAGTTTTTGCATTAACCACCGAATATCTTGTAACGAATATGAAAACAGGAGCTATTAATTTTTTGATTTTCTGACAATTGTGTTGATGTAGAAAGAATGGCAGGTTATGAATCTGCAATTTTGGAATGCTTTAGCCATACTCGGACACAGCTTTACTAAGTAGAGAAGTGGGTGGAATGCATAGATTTTCATTTACACAACACGTATTTATCTATTCCAGTATTAGAGAACTCTGAAGTTTTGGAAAGAGAAAGAGCAGATTAAACAGCTGCTTAGTTCTTGAAGGTTTTTCATTGGAATTAGTTTTGAGGTGCTTGAAAAAGTGGCATTTGGTTGGGGCGAGGTCGATTGAGTGTGCTTTATGAGGTAGAATTTCCTAGCCTAGTTCGGTCAGTTTGTGGTTGATCGTTACTAAGCATGAGGAGGCTTTTTTGTTTCCCAGTTCTGGTTTTTTGCGCTGTAATTTTTGATACATTTCATTGGTAAGGGAGCTTCTTCGTTATGATCATTTTCCCAGAACTCAGATAACTGGTCCTGTTGCAGACGGCTGCACAATCATCATAACTTTCGTTTGAATCAAATTCAACCTTGGGAAATTATCAGGAGCTTAATATCGGTCGAGAAACTGTGCTGTGTATTGTATTCTGAAATTAGAATTCAATTCTCATCGCACATTTTAACGTTATGAGGAAATAACTCTTTTTATTTCGCAAATTAAGAACAGAGCAGACTTTGTAACGACGACCTCCTTGCTCTTAATTCGATTCCTTCGGCATCCATCTATTGAGTTTTTCCACCCTCCCCATATCTTTCAGGTGAAAACGGTTTGTTGAATGACTAGCATGATCTCTTCCGCACCATTTTCGGTGACAGCCTTCAGATTTTTATTTATTATTATTTTATACGACCCTTCTTCACATCTACTCTGCGGATCCTAGCATTTCTCACACTTAATTCGTTTTCTCGTATCCACCATCTACCAAGGTCTTCCAACTTTTACGTGTGGCTTCGGCTACTGCTTGACGATTTTCTTTTCATCTTGAATGTCGTAGAAGGCTGGTCGGGAAATTGTTCCTGGAGCCTTGAGATAACCTGGCTGGAGCGTTCCCAATTGGATTGCAGAGGCTGATTTTTTCTCGGCAAGGTCTGGTACCAATTTCACGGCTCCAGGGGGTTGAGAGGCTTGGTGGACTTGGAGCGAGATCGGACCAGCACCATGGTTGTGATGATCGCCATCACTACGGCTCTGCTAACCGCATCCTACAGTCTTAGGATGGTTATCATCAACTGTTTATGTACACTGTCACGGTTCTTCGTGAAGACTCATGTCTTGGGTTTGAAATTTTCGGGCCATCTACGCATCGTGCATTCGGAAGTCTTTCCATGACAATACCGTGTTGACACATTGAGTTGCTTCCCCTGCGATACATTTTTTTAAGTTTTTGAACTCAGTGAACAAGGAATAAGTGCGGGTTTTTCCATTTGAGAGTATTACTTCAACTAGCTAAAACTCATTATGGATTGAATGTTATAGGATTAAATATTAAAACTATCAAAATGTAAGTTAGGTAAAAACCAAGCTCTTTGCTGGCACGCGTTAGGGCTGTGAGGAGAATAAATTCTTGATGACAAGACTCATCGTCGTGCTTAGGTCAACCCGCAATTTTTTTTAGTATTTTTTTCGACTAATTTACCACAATATAGGAGAATTTTGCTTCTCTTGCATTTTTAGTTGGCAAAAATTTTTTGTACGAATTCTTCAGCTAACTTCATGTGTCGCTCAATCAGTTACTCTCATTGGCCAAGTCCAATAACTACTGCTTTATTGTACCTTTGAATAGAAAATTTAGTTGTTTGACATGATGCGAGCTGTCAAGGAAAATGAACTTGGAATAGAAAAGTCAGATTTGGAGAAAACGCTGAAGATTCTGGCAGAAGAGTCTCATGGAGTGGTTCGAAAATCTGGGGAAAGTGGCGGCGGGTTATACATCATAGGTCAGTTGTTCGATAGGTTATATTTTTTCCTCCTTTTCCGTAAGGTGTACAGTACTTTATGGGTAGCTCATTGGGCGTGTTAGATGAAATTGTTACAGATTTCGAAGCGGCTATTGAACAGATCTGTCAATTTCATATTGAATCTCTTATTCGTGAGCAGTTAGAGTATAGAGCAGTTCGGTGAGCTAATATGGCCTTTCCTGATTCATTGTGCATTAATTTGTAATAGTCCTACAGCGCATGAATCTCCAAAGTATTCAGAATCTTTCGTCTTCTCCAACAGAAAGGTCATTTGGAAGAGGACCAAATTGAAAAGCTAACAATGATAAGTGGAAAGGAGACACGTGAGCTATTGTATGCTATGCTGGAGGAGGGCTACGTTTATACGAAGGTATATCCGTTTAATATTTTTCTAGGTTTATAGCTTTTAGTTTCACCGCTTATAACATTCTTTGAGAAAATATTATACCTTTTCGAGCATTTCTTAAAGACTCTTTCATGGCAGTAATGATGGCAGTGGTTTATTTTGATTGCTGGTGGTACTTTCCTGAAAACTAGGAGTGCCTTAAATTTTTTCTTAAAACTAAAGGAATATTAACGAACTGTTGTTCCAAAAACAATTTTCTCTCTAACGCATTTCCTGCAGTCACTGGTACTAGCTACAAATTTGGAGGTAGCCTTATGTACCATTGAGTTACTTTTCCAACTCATTTCTCGATGGATGAACCTCGACGATAAAAGGCAAAAAAGAGAACGAAAAAACCAGTGTTGGCTGTAGAAGCTCAGAATCTCATCGGAGGTATTAGGAGCGCTCAAATTTTTCCAGAATCATCTCTGAAGTATGACAGTTTCCGTTTAACACATTTGTGGCGGTATACAGCCATTTCAGCACGTATGTGCCCAAAAATAATTGCACCACTGGGTTTTACTCGGCGTTAATCAGTCCTTAAGGGATGCTCTATGCATTCGACTTCGTTAAGCATCGTTTGGAGGTGATTGGATGCATACCTGGTCTTTACAATGACCCGTGATGGCCTATCCATGTATCGAGCCGGTGGAAGTCTTGATGGTCTTAAGGCACAAGGAACGATCTTATGTGTATTGCATGGTTCCTCCAACCACTGCGCCACCCACATCGTTAAGCTCATGGTAAACTTTATTAATTAACATTAAAACCACCAGAATCTAGGTATCTATAGTTCTTTGTCAGCGAAATGCACCCGTTTTTATTCGAGAGCGTCAAACTCTGTTTTTTTGGCTTCACGACAGCTTTTTTTCGACTTGATTTTTTTTTTCGAAGATTTGGAATACCGAAGCGTGTGAACGGTAGCGATTTCAAGGAACAGGACTCGATAAAGTCTGTTTTAATTTATCATTGATATTTGAGGGTGTTGCGGTCGGAGATTCAGTTTTGTTTTTGAAAAAGTTGAATTTTAAACAGAATTAGAACGACACTTTAGAAAAAATTGTTTGCACCTTTATAGCTGTGGTTCAAGGCCCCTTGTACAGGCCTGTTAAATGTTTGGGCTCTCGATTATTCTAGTAGTCGAGGAATTATTAGCAACATTCGGGAAACCGGCTACATATCGTGTTAACAAAGTTCACAATGGGCTGAACTACCAGTGTTTGAAATTGGTCAAGTAAATTATTTTTGGCAACATGTGCATTGAAGTCGATGCATATTCTCACGATTGTGTTTCAGAAACCGACCTTCCTTTGACCTCGGCATGACTAATCAAAATGTTATTTTTCATTGAAAAGTTGAGTTGATGAAAAAGAGAAACTATTTGACTAAGGTTTTGTCGCCTCAACCCTCTTTACAGCTGGGCTGATCCGAGCCGATTTTCCGTATTGTTCCTACTCCCAATCCAAGTCACAGTTATATTAAAGGATGTCAAATTAAAGATAAAAACTAAATTCCGGACCTCAGATGGGCGTTCAACCCACGATTACTCTTAACGAGGACTCGTGTGTTTACTTCCGAGGTTATTCCCGTTGACGGATATTTGCTGGTAGCACCAGTAGAGTAAAGATACGACTGAGAGGAAAGCAAAACAAGGGTCAGGTTTAGTGTGGCGGATAGCACGTGAGTCCCCGGTAAAGGTAATCGCGGGTTCTAAGCACTACTGAGGTTCCGAGTTTTGATAATGATTCAGCATCTTTGCAGTTGTATTTCACATTGTACTCTGCCATGAAAAAGCACAGGCATTAAGTAAAAGTTAGAACATGTTAACTTACTTATTTGGGAAGATTTTATTTTTTTTTGACGCTTTGTAGGGATTTCCGTAGGCAACTTATTTGTATGTTATTTAACACAAGATATGTTCAAAATCTTTAGCCAATTGGTCGTACGAATGACTTCGCTCCTTCAAGGACATTTGTACTGTATCATGTTGACTTACCACAAACGGTGCGAAGTCTTATAGAGTATACGTGTAAGGTAGGTTATTGTGATTTTCGATGGTTATGGGTGGAACCGTTCTCAATAATTTAACTGTGACGCCTTTTAGATGTTGCGAAATATCGTTCTACGACGTGCATTCGAAACAAAAGAACATCGACAACTAATAGAACGTCACATTAAAATGGAAGCAATCATGGAAACTATTGACGCTGATGAAGCTCTTGATGAGGAGACGAAGAAGCAACAGGTCTGGTTATTTTCTTTACGTTCCAATGTTCTTTTCTTCATTTCTGTTTTTGACCAGCCATCACTTATTGTATACATGCCATAACGTGTTCCATTCGATTCGCTTCACCGCATCCATTACGGAGGAAGGTTCCCGAGCTTCTGCATATAGGTTGGGTGATGCTAGAAGGTTTTCGTCTTCTTTATGAACTTCGTTGAATACTGATCGATTCGCTTCTCTCTGGAATCCTAGAATAGGCGTTCCCACATGAACTGGGGAGTGTGAGGTGTGTCCAGGCAGGCCTGGTAACAATTCTCCCATGTCCGGAGGGTTGGAAGACCTAATGGGCTGTATTTGCGGTTGAACCAGCGCGTTAGTCATAAAGGATGACATCGCTACCAATGCCCTACCCAACTTTTCTTTTTTGAATTTTAGTGGATGATCTTATAATTATGTGAAATACCTTAATAGTGACGATGTTATTCGGATTCAGATGGCAGAAGTTGAAGAGATGTACTTGTCAGCAGCTGATCGGTTGGCGCTGGAGAAGTATCGCCGCGCACAAACAGTTTTAAATGCAGCGGAGACCGAATGCGAACGTGGACTGTTCGCTTTTCGGCTGTTTGTTGAGTTTTCAAGACGGAAATGTTAATGGTAAAGTGGGTAATTTCTTCCCCATGCAGCGTTGTGTTCTGTATCCCCCACTTAAACACATCATTGCTAGTATTTGTTGTTAGCACTCTGGTTGGAATTGAATTGTTCAAGATTCCTTTCTCCGAAGAAATTTCTGTTCACAGCATTCTTAAATTTTAAAATTCCCCTGCCCGATTGTATTTTTCGGCTGCACCCCACAGCACTGGTTCAAGTTCAAAAGTGGTACAGCTTTGCAGGAAGCACTGTACGTACTGCCCACACAGAAATTCTAACAGTACTTTTCATTATTCACTGCCAGCTACAATTTTCAAGGTAGAGTATTATGCGAAATCAACCACAATGATGTTGAGACATTTGTCAAACTCCGAATGGCAAGTGTCTAGTGGGGATCGAACACACTATTACCATTCCCGGGTTTAACGCGTTTACCACCCCACTATGCGCATCATTTGTTTCACCTTTTTTTTAGCTAGTTTTTGTACCATCAGCAATCACTTGTCAGCAGGATTGATACCGGGACACCGCAGAGACCTGCCATCCGGAGTTTTGCAAATATCTCGACATCACTGTGGTTGATTTCTAATAATACGGTTAGTGACGGTCATAAAAACGAACGTGTTGAGAACGGCAGTGGACGTAAGGACGAGAACTGTAAACGCTGTGAGAATGCGAGCGTATTGATTGCAAATTTTTGTTTCTGTTTGTACTCTGTTAAGATGTTTATTCACTGTGTTTGTGCTCTATGTGTCCGTTCCAAAAACACTTTTGGATAGTTGTTCAGTGATTCAAAGTTTGAATTCAGGAACGAGATAGATTATGCCTTTCCTAATTTAGAGAGAGGAATTTATAAGAACTATTCATCTCCAGCAACCGGTATTGAAGCTTCCCTCCTGTTTGGTTTAATCTACGTCACCCATTTCCTCGTTCATTGTCGAATGGCTCATTTTGCCCCACCAAAGTCTCCATTTGTTCTCATCGCATGCAGAAGTAGCTCAATAACTTCATTTAGCTTGAGAGACTCGAAGAACACCATACCATTTTTCGTGAAGAAGTTTAGTCGTCGTTCATCATGACTTCTTTTATGCAAAGGTGTAAGTGGGTGGAGGACCATTCGTAGGTGCATAGGATAGGAATCTGTGAGACTTTAGTCCATTCGAATGATTTTGAACAATTCTCCCTTGTGGTTCAGAATATGATGGTTGAATTTTCAGCAAAATGTCGCAGAAATCACTCACTTCAAATACGAATATTTGTTATGATGGTGTCTTCAAAGATCTAAAACGTTTTGTAAAAGTCTGGCAATTCAGTAAACAGTTACCATGCCATGTGACATTACCACTGTCCACCTGTGGAGGCGAAGTAGCAGTCATTATTCCCATGTACGCAGTGAGTGAGGGATGTGTTGTTCTGCTCTGTTCTGTTCTATTTGTGTCTGCCAAACAAAGTCGCCTTCGTATTGTACTGTTTTAATGTGGGTGTGTGTCGACTTTGTCGTGTTGTACTGTTACTGCAAAGTCCAGTTTCCCATTGAACACCAGCAAATACGCACTTTGCCATTACAACAATTTCATCTATCCATAGTAAAAACAAGAAATTATTCTAAAGGTGTTCTATTATCATTTAGCGCCTGTGACTTGGCGCTATATCGGAAAGAATATTTCGAATGGTTCCACATTTTTAATTCACACGTGAATTGGTTTGTGCAGAAAGGATAGATTTGACCCAAGCCGATGAACAGAATGTCTTGTCCTGCGAAAACTGCCCTTCGCACTTTACCTTTAATTATGTAATATACTGAGATTTTTATTAGGTCGCGATCTAGAATATCTGGCCTGAGATTTGGCAGTGAATGTCAATGCAATAATGAGTAATAGTCAGAGATTGTTAAAATACAACAAAATACGCTTGAATTGGAGTCACAGCTAGAGGAAAATTATCGTACAGAAGAAAAAGCAATCGAACACAAAAAGAAAGAGTAGAACAGAAATCGCAAATGATTGTGGCAAGCGTCGAGGAGCAAATGCTAGCGTACCCGAAGTACAAGAAATGGAGACTTGTAAGAGCGATTAGTTCGGAAGCATTCGAGAACGACACTCAACGACAGCAATCGCTAGAGCTGCCCTTAGTGTGACGAGAGGTGCCTGAAGAATGTCAATCAAATTCTACAACTCATCCTAAGCTCGGCCATAGTACGGCCAGTACGCGTAGGGATTGTAGCCCATTGTGGCGACTTGCTGATCCTTGCTTGGTTGTGCTTGTTGCTCTAACATCACTCGCTTCGCGTTCTTGTTAGCCTGTAAGTAAAGTGATAACGTTTATCTTTCCTTTTTGTTCCCATTAGCTTGCTCTAATGACAATTTTCAAAGGAATACAACACTTTCCATGATCGCTAACTTAGTAGTAAGACGGTCACAAGTGAGGAAACTGAGTGCAGAATTCGGGCTACGCTTTCCAGGATAGGATCAAAAATACTATGACGAAATACGATATCCCACTTAGAGCATTCAGTGGATCGATAGAAAATATCCACCACTACCGTTATGACGTTTAAGAGGATTTTTCGCAGTAGTGTAGAGTATTTCCACTAAGGAGAGTAGTAATAGAGGCATTTTACAAAAGCGACAGGGATTATATGGTTATCACACAAAACTTGCAAATATTCGTGATCTTTTCAACTTTGGATGGTCCGTTAAAGTCTCTTTTATGTTTAGCGTACTGCAGATTATTCACACGTCGAAGTCGTGGTAAAGGTTTTTGTTTCTTCAAAGTCTCCGAACGACATGCAGCGTTTTAAGGGTGTACTATTTAGCTCTGCAGTCCCGTCGGCACCTTTATATTTGTTCATAACGTTGAATAGCATTATTTTCATTTCAGATTTGAATCTTAGATTTTCGTGGATGAAGCGTTAAACGTCTCACCCGATTCGTGAATATCCTAAGTTAGTTAGAATGGAGTATAATACTATGAGCAATAACCGTTCAATGAGATAGGTTTGAAATTGGCTAAGTGTGAACAGTTCACTGGTTCTGAAATTATGAGCATCATGGGTCTTTCCGATCATCTGGCTATTGATAAGAACCGGTTTTGCTTCTTCTTCGTCACACTAACTGGTATCTACCCTGCCGCGTAAAGTTTCACTTCTTGTACAGGTTCGACGGAATGGCAATACTTGTAGCTGGTCGCAGAACTGGTATCAGGAATACATGCTTAATCACGGCTATTTAGAAAACCTTCTATGTCATCGCAATTGGATAACAACACTACTTGGAAAGCGTTATACCTCATCATGACTTGTTATCATAACCATGACGATGAATTCCGTTAGGCGGTTTCGCTAAGAACTGGTTAATTTGACGAAAGACCATCGTCGCTGACAAGCTGCGCAATGTAGCTGATTATCACTTTATAGCTGCTAATATGGATCTTTCAATAACAGGAAGTATGTAAAGCACATTGAGAAGCCACTCCAGAAATTTCTGCATGTGCTCGGCAGTTGGACGAGTTTACCCATCCTATACTCAGTTATGGATGAATATGTAAGAGCGATATACCCCAGTGGTTCGCTTTTTACTTCTCGGTTTTCTAAGCTATGTAGTGGTAGAGTTTTCCAGAACATCGATTTTTGACGGTTGAAATGATGGCGGTAAATTGAAAAAGAAAACTGGCCAAATCGGAATATTTAAAGCTTAAAAATAAATATGACACCGTCAAGTATTCAAGTTCTCAGTTGTTTTTGAATGATAGAATCATTCCACCATGGAGACGTTCTGGAATTTGCATTACACAGCCGAAACTATTTGGGAATGTTCACACAATGTCTTATAATATTTTAGTTCGAATCGATGTAGTAAAAATCGAGGGTTTATTTTCAAGTGCTAAAATTAAAGAACCATTAATATCCTTCTACTGGTCTGCAGATAACCAGTGGAGATTCTAGTAGGTACAGTATTCGGGATGTCCCTATTCACACGTCCGTCTGATTTTGTCAGTGATTAAGGCTATGTTTATGCTTAGTTTATGATTACATATATTTCTCCTCAAATAGACAGACATTGTCGCTTGCCGTTGGTTTTTATGGTTCTGCAATAATAATGATGGTGAGAAAGCTTATGAAAGGGACCATAACAGTTTCTGCGTCCCAATAGTAATGCGAACGAACCGTTCGTTAGTGTTCGGGAAGAATTTCGATCAAGATCCCCGAAATCTTATGTGATAGTAGGGTGGGGTGCAGTGGTGTCGCTCGGCTCGCTATCGTATGCGGATATTTTTGTGGTAGAGTGTGACCCAAATATAGGTGTCCTCTCGATGATCATCAACTGTTGTTGTGTCTGTCGTCACCGCCACCATGAGACAAAGATTGACCGGCGGTGGCGGCGGTGGTGGTGGCGATGACGGTGATGGCGAACCAAGTAAATGATACGTGCTGATATGGGGATAGAAATCAGAAACATTCGATTCTGACCTCATTCCCCAAGAACGTCGTTCATCCAGATCAATAAGAAGAATGTGTAGAACAGATACCACCGAACAGGCAGCTGCCGGCTACTATCAAATGTTTCCTTCTCACTGAAGTCCGTCAAAGACAGAAATTTGTTGAAGTAGCCAGTGACTAAACTGAAATTTACAGCTTGAGAACGTCTACGATGATTTGGAAAATTTCCCTACCAACTTTCCTCAGACTTTTCTATTCAAACAGTTTTTTTGAGTTCCCTGGTTTAATACTGGTTTATCCAATCCATGTTCTGGTTAAATTACGTTGTTACCTAGGGAATCATCAACAATTCGTAAATTTTCGCAGACCTGAGAAACTTCAATTTCTTGGAAGCGAAATCAATCTTTTCTTTGTGACCTCCGAATTTCTTGATATCTTAAGTGTTCTTTGCTCGAAGAAGTGGGATTTAAAATTATACAAAATCCATGAACCCCTAAATTTTTCGCTATCAAGCGCAATAATGCAGTTTTGGATGTGACCGTATCGAAGTGCTACCAAGTTGTTTTCAGGGCTCGCAAATCATTGCCACGTTAAATTCGGTTATGTGCGCAATAGTTTTCCTCTTAACTGCGACTATCTTCACTTTTTCAGATGAAAAAGGATGCGTCATGCATCCGACTTCATTAAGCATCGTTGGAGATGAAGACGATTGAGTGCATATCTGGCTTTTACAATGACTCACGGTGGCCTACCAATGTGTCGCCCCAGTGTTGCTGTCCTTCCAGACAAGTCTGCTACCAATTTACCGACCACGGAGGGATGGAAGGCTCGATGAGCCATGGGAGCGGGGATTGATTCCACGTCTGTGTTGCAGAGCGTCCCCGACCACTGCGCCCATTTTTTCAGATATGATTTAAAAAATCCTCTTAATTTGGTCAGTTCACTTGACAATTTGGAGTTCTCTCGGAAAAGGCATTTGAAGCGATCTGACATGTCAACTACTATTCCGAAACAGAGCCTCTTTTACTCTTCAACTATCCGCTACAATAGTCTGTGATATGAATCACCACTCTGACGACTTTTAATACCCTTTAGCCAAAAATTGATTACTGGGGCATAGATCCCACCCGCTTCTTTCTTCAGAAGTCTGTTTTTATTAGTACTAGCAATATTTGCTTTCTAAATTTGCACCGACCTGTTCACTTAAATAGGTAAGGGAGTTGTAACACGAAACTCCTTCAGTTGCTGATCAAGTACTTTCATTATCCTAACCCGACAATGGACGATTTATGTAAGCGCTGTCAATGTTATTATTTGGTGGCTGTGCCAAAAAGTCCCTCAGTATCTATCTCTTCAAATATCAACGGATTTTTCAATGTCAGTGTTTAACTAGTAATGTTGGTTAGATGATCGGATGCAGGACTGAATTTCTGCGCTGTATACAAGAGATGTCTATCTACATAGCCGCCGACAATCGCCAGGGTTATCTCCGCCAGTCCCAAAAACGTTGACCGATGTTGAACGCGAAATCTGCGCTAGAGTTCTCAAGGACCTACTTACCAGCTCTACTATAACAACATGCAATCTATTCGGCCGACAATAAATTACATTCCTCCGTCTTAACTAGGGTGTGGATGAATGGGAGTGCCGCTTTGCATCTCTCAGTTAACGATTTCTTAGAAATGAGCTATCACTACGTTAAAAAGGTCGTTCCATCCGGTTGTGAATATTCGGAATTCTACGCAGCCATCACCACTACTATCACGCCCATTCGCTCATCACCATGTCGATACCATCGACATTGCACTCAAAATGGCATTGCTAGACGACGAAAAGATCGAATAAAGACAGGAAAAAGAACGCTGTGAAATGCTGGTGGTGACAAAGCAATTTCTTAACCGTATGAGATGGGCGTGGATGGTTCAAGTATCGAAAAAACTTATGTCTTCGTCTTATGATACGCTTGAAATTTCCTGAGCTTTCGAAGACTTATTGAAGCGTTTCTTAGACTGACGTAAAATATTCTAGTCAGAATGTCAAAAGAAGTTTACCTAAAGTCCTATATGACTTACCTTTTCACTTGATAATATCATTGACTACTCCTTACATTATTCTGTCAAGTCTCTTTTATGCTACAAATTTTACATTATTCTGTTACGCTAACCATGGTCTCCCAAATACGTTCATTTTGCATACAAACAGTAAAATATATACAGTAATCGCTACCGTAATTCTTATAGGCATGAATATTTTTAACGACTAGGTAAGGGTTAGGATTATATCAGTTGTATGCTATAAATTTTGAGTGTTTACGTCTTAAACGGAAGATTTTTCCAGAAATCGTGCACTGAATCTCGCCAGTGCAGGACCACTTGGGATATACTTTTCATCCATATTACGGTAGTGTAAATTTTTTGGCATGGATTCTCCGTGTAGTGACTGATTCCTTTCTCTACATACTTTTTTTAAAACAGCACTGTTAGTTGTGCTTTAGTCATACTCTACTTACTTATACTCTTATTTATAGTAATATTAGTAGGAATATGACTGAGAATTTCGTAAGAAAACTTGTACCTTCTTGGCATGAAGGCACGATGCACAAGTGGCAATACACATCGGAATCGTGAACAGCAATGTAGCACAAGCGGCGGCGAACACACAGAACAAACCAATGCTAGCCCAGAGACGAGGTCGTACCTACAATCAGGACATTGGTTTAAACTCCTTTACTAAAGCCTTTTAACTTAACACTAAAATTATTATGGACATATAGAGGAATTCTGATGAGCTCTAAAACTATAGAAAAAAGGCAGATGAGAAGGAAGATTTCGTTCTCAACTAGTTTTCGAACATTGGACAAGAAATGCCTCGACATTCCGGACAAATGTTCGGTGAATTCCTTGTGTTAAAGATGAAGACGTATGTAACAGTTGAGTCATTCCGCTTTTTATTCATTTTTGAAGATTGTTTTAGGGTTATTCCGGTTTCTATTTCATTTCTAAGGATAGTTGAAGTCTTGTGAATTTGTAAAAGATCTGAAGACACTTACGCCACATCGAAGATTGCACGCAGGTTGCTGATCCTTGGGAAGGTTTCCGAAAATATCGCCAACGCACTTTCCATAGGTGAAAAATGAGAAATATACCGGAAACGAGCAACAATAGCGTCAAATTCTTGAATGAAGACTTCTCCACCCATAGAATTCCACTTAGCACAGAACTGATAAGGCTATGGGTTGTTGAGATGGCGAAGAATTTTCAAACGGAAACGAAAGGACGCCAAAACACCGCCAGTAATTTGATTACGGTGACGAAGTAGCTTGAAAGCCATAATAATACTAATTTAGTAGTATTAAGTTATTCCCTAAACGATTTAAAATCAATGATGCGGTCCTGACGCAACTGAAAGCGCTGGGAGAGAGAGGTATCCTTGTAAAGCAAAAATTCCGAAACAAAGAAAAAAACACCACTAGTTAGAAAATCAAGGGCAAAATAGATCATGTCAGTTTAGTAAGAATTTACTGAATACTCACCTCTTCACATTCATCTTCGCATCTCGATTTTGATTCATCATTAGATGAAGAGAAGTATCTGAAAACGATCACCTTGACCTTGTCTCTTAAGAACTCGTTCACGCAGATATGTGGGATACAGTGTCAAATTGACTGGTGTTTTTGCTGCTGTTTTTCTCTTCCGTTTAAGGAATTGACAGGAGTTTATTACCTAATTCGAAGATATCCGTTAATAGGGCTACTTTTCCGAACCCTTTTTAGTACTACTAACTTTTTCTTTGCAGCTTTTACGCAGAAGTTTATGAAACTCAATACAGAGTTATCTTTTCAATTACTTGGAAACGTTCCTATAAAAGGATAAAAAGGGTAAAGCTCCCGGCGTTGATCAATCGCTGAGGGATGCACCATGCATTCTACTTCATTAAGCATCGTTTGGAGATAATTAAATGCATATCTGGTTTTTACAATGCAATAACTCACGGTGTCCTACCGATGTATCGAGCCAGTGCTGTTATCCCCCCAGACAAGTCTGGTACCAATTTGCGGACCCCAGAGGAATGGAAGGCTTGGTGAGCCATGGGCATGGAAATTGATCCCATGTGTGTGTTGCAGGGTGCCGCCAATCACTGCGTCACACAAGCCTAAACTTTTCTGCAGGAATACTTTTTCTCGAAGGAGCCAGTTGACATTAGGAAGCTTAAAGGACATTGAGTTACTACATCGTTATTTCCGCCAATAGTCACTATGGGTCTTTCAATGGCTTTTTGCGTGGAAATAGCTACCAGTGAGCAGCCAGGAATTCCCGGTTCATAGTTGAGCTTCCCACTGGACTTGTCTTCGGTCCTCAATTTTGATGAAGATCAAAAGGCACTTAAGGGAATAAATAAATTAATGAACGAACGTTTTTATCCATAATCCCCTTAAAGAAGATCTTAAGTCCTATATTTTCTAAAACATGGCAAACAACGTGATTTCACTGATAGCATCATCACTTGCCAACGCAAGCAGCATGACATCTTTACAAAATGTGAAGTCGTACGATGCCATACGATGCCTAATGTGACGGACGTTATGGAAAGCGACTCCTATCGCTGTTTTTCTCGGTCGTAACAGGAAAACACATCACCGTTAACTGGTTTTTCGTCGACTGATAAGTGATTGTATGATCACCAAGGGCTCCACCCAATGAAAGAATTCGCCACTGCCGACGTTTTACAATGAAACTGTCGTGTCGCCCGCGCGACACCATGCGACGATTAAGCCGGTCGGTCCGGTTACGAACGTGAGCGACACTCAAATCCGAAACCAAGGTTACGTAATATTTATGCCCAGAGAAGACAACCGACAACACCGGATCGACTGACAGAAGAGGCTCGTCGCTGTGGTTGCGCCAGCCAACGCAAGAAATCTTTCGTTAAGGCTCACCTAGGCCGTCCGCAAGCGATTATTCGTCGAAAAACTCGTTCATGAGCTCTGAAGTGGTAATTATTAGACGCCGTCAGCCATTCATGCTTCGAAACAAGTGCAATGAATATTTTGAAGCTGAACGATACACTTTCGATATTGCGAAGAGAAAAAAAGTTTACCGATTTTCTCTGTTTATATGAAATCAGCTATTATGCGATGAAAATGGTAACGTGGTTGGTCACTTATCCAAATGTTAGGAGAGAATTCTTGCCGAGTAAACTCGTCCATGAGAAAGAATGAGACAAATGTTTAGTACCATCCTAGTCATTGATTCTCAAAAAGGTATTCTTGAAGTTACAGTTGTCTGATTGGTTCTTGAGAATCATTTCATGAAGCAATTATTGATCAATTACTGATATAGTCACTGTTGATCGGATGTGAGTAAAAACATGAAAACTCGTCCATGAATTTGGAGGCGATAACAGTGGCTACTAATCGGCTTCGATCGGACGTCAATGTGTTTCTTCTATTTGCTTAGAAAGGAAATGTATGACATTACTAATTGTCTTAACTCTTTTATTTACTGCCTTTTTCTTCTTAATGGCAGGGTATGTTGTGAAATATAACTCGTATGAAGTGCTGAGATATTTGCAAAACTCCGGACCACAGGTGTATGCAGTGGGGAACGAACACGGGTCCGGATGGTGTAGTGGTGAAGTGCGCTGCTCCCCGGTAAGGACAACAGCGCGTGTTCGTTCCCCACTGCATACACCTGTGGTCCGGAGTTTTGCAAATATCTCAGCACTTCATACGAATTACTAATTGTTTTCACTGTAACCATCCTAATAGAATCGAGAAAAAAGGATGTAAAAAGCAAACTCTTCAATAAGGTCGAAAATGACTCATATTTTGATGGTTCTACATTAAAACAGATGTTTTCTGAACTCGCACTAGGAGGAATGACACAATTTAATCGATTTCAATAGTTTTTAAAGATACGTTCTGATTATAACACTGTAACCTCCACCACTTAATAGCCCTTCACTTCAATGTGGATCGCTTGTGTGCCTGGTTGTGGAACCGCGATGTGTAGCAGGATTTGATCTCCCAGTTTCCACTGAAACGCCATAGTTGAGAGAGAGAGTCCGACATTTTCATTCAGATGTTCGGCCGAGAGTAAACCTGCGCCAGTGGCAGGTGATGACCCCCTACACATTCCCCCTCCTTTGGCTTTTCCTCTCGCCAGGAACAGTTCTGAAAAAGGTTATCATTTCCAGCAGCGCGATACTCTTTGTGTTTTCTCAGCAATCGAAGTTCATTTGGCAACTCTGGTGACTGGAAAGAATGGAGCGTTTGCTGGTAACTGCCCGAGAAGATGGTGGTCGACTATAACACCTTGGTTTTACACAGACGACATGTGAGTTTTTTAGTCACTCACTCATTGATAAATGTTAATTAGGGAGCGGGTAGAGAGTGCTAGTGTCCTGTTCGTTACGCAAATGGCTCACTCTAACCACACGGTGGTTCGACGCCGCTTCCGACCAATAAAACCTTTCATCTCCTATGATACCGAAATTGGTAATACCCTGGTAGAAACGGACTCTCTCCAATCCATGCAGGAACGCCGTGACAACACGGCTGTCTCGGGATTCCAGGGAGCATCGACTCAACCAGTATTCAACGACATTGGTAACGAAAACGAAAAAATCCAGCAGCGGAAGCCCTGCCCAAAAATGTTCGAAGATCTTCGTGGACTGCAGATGCGAGAAAACGATTCGAATTCAAGGAATTCGCTGCGATTCGCACAGTGTGATACACTTGATATTGGGTCGTGTAATAAAAGAATAATCGGTTGTCAGGAGCGTATAACGCAACTGTAAAGCTTTTACCTGAGGATAGACAAACTGCAACAGCGCGTGTGGAGCAGTGGTCAGAGGCGCACTGCAACACACACGTGCAATCGATTCTGCGCCCATGGCCCACCAAGCCTTCCATCTCTCCGGGTTCGGCAAATTGGTACCAGACTTGTCTAAGAGGATAACAGCACTGGCTCGATACATCAGCAGGCTACCGCGATGCTTTGAAAGGCCAGATATGAATTCAATCATTTTCAAAGGATGCTCAATGAAATCGAATGCATGGCGCATCCCTTAGAGATTGATTAACGCCAAGAGCTTTATCCATTTTATCCTTTTATAGACAAACTGTGTTTCATGTTTTTGCTTTCCAATGCCCTTACACTCATGACCTAGTTCTTCAGTTACGCGTAGCACTATTTTCACGAAGTTTTCCTTGTGGATTTGCTTAGCTTAACGATGCCGTTCTTTTCTTCGAGTGTTTCCTCCTAGTTTTCCTTATGGCTTAACGTTAACGGATTTCATGGCTCGTTTTGCAAATATCGTATTTGAAACGGAGTTTCTGCCATCAAGTTCAGTTTTGGGGTGGCTCTTCCCTCTCCTATCGCCACTAGTCGCCTATCAATCCTGCGCTTGATGATTTTATGGCGATTTGACACGATTTTCGCAGTTTTCATGGTTTAAGTTTCTAATCTAACAGCAGTTAATGATAAAAATGGTGCCTAAAATTCCATCAGCGCAAACTTTCCCATTACTTTTCTACAATTCTCATTCCCTGCTAACGGTTTACCACCTCGTGGGTAGGAGGAGTTTCTGAGTGTCCGGTTTCGTTGCATAGGAGGAGGAGAGTTCACCCTCCAGCAGAGCCTCCCAATCTGAGAATGAGTCCAACCTTAACATCCGAAACTGCGGTTAAGAGTAAAATAATGCCAGGAATCACCATCGTCATGGTAACAGAACTAGTAACATGATGGCAAATTTTTCTCTAATTTTCAACGGCGACGACTGCATGGAGTGATGACGACTTGGGGCATACTTTGGCCAGGCTGACCTCGGGATTCCAGGGAAGTACAAAGGCTGAACCAACAAACCACCTAAAAAATGGAGATTATGCTGGAGCTCGCACAACCAGTGAGGATGGGCAATCCAAGTACCTATTGAATAAGTGATTCCCATCGTCATTTGGTGTTTTTTGCCAAGGTAGTTCTGTTCTTCCACAGCTTTAAATGAAAACTTTCACATATCCGACCATGTAACTTACAAAGAACGGTATAGCAGTTAAGCAGCAGTTGTTTTTCCTCTGACATATTGTAGACATTGGAGCTTTTTCTTGGTTGAAAATTTCTTCAGTATCACTAAATGAACTTCATATATTGAATTTCTAGTATATGAAAATTTAGCGCGTGCGATTTATCCCGGTGACGCAACTCTCCGTAAACTCCAACTAGCATACGTTTTTCTAGGGCTATGTTTGTGAATTTCCAGATATTCTCCGACAAAAAACAACTACAACGTCATCGGATTTTCATGTGGCAGTGGTAAATGCTCGGCGTCTCCACGTTTCGGCAACTATTATTCAGCCATCAGCAATGAGGCGGTTGTGATGGTCGTAGCGCAATAATAGGTGATAACCAGTTGCCAAGCGATCGAATAAAAACATTCACATAACTAGAAATCGCAATAGCAACATGGCCTGACACCACAACTGTGACGCTGTACATCCGTTATAGTGAAGCATAGCCATTGATATCGAAGAATTTGCTTCTCACTGCAGGACAACACAGGCGAACCCCATTAATACGATGATCTCAGACGACGACTTCCATATTCGGGTGGAGAACGGAGGAAAGGACCACAACAACATGAAGAGCTCTTTCTAGGAGACCCGTCTACAAGATAGGCAGATACATTGATTGCAGATGCTCAGCAAAACACGCATAGTCGTGATTCGATCTCCCGCTTAGGGCTAACCACCACGGGATCGCAAATAGGCACTAAACTTGTCTGAGAGAATAGCATCACCCTGTTCGTGCATGACAAACGTCCACGAGTGATTGTGTAGACTAAACGAGCCTTCAGTTACCTCTATGACACCTAATACATTCTAATGTATGGTGTACCCCTGAGGGATTGATATCAACGCCGAACAAGGTTTATCTTTCCATCGTTTTAAAATTAGCTGATCATGCCAGAAACTGAGCGAATAATAACAAGAAACAAGCATGATCACCGTGCCGAAGAGTAATACGAATGGAACTTTTTACTAGTGCCCGCGCGATTCATGAAAGTGATACGGCCAGGCGTGCAGAAAAGCGGCAGGTATCGCCGGGACTAGATTACCGACCAAAGCGTTAGTTACGCGATTACGTTGACGGCAGTAATTCCCTACTGTCCCCTATGTTGTTGTTATTGTTTTTGCTCTGTTGTTCTTACTGCTGCTGTTTTACTGTCGCCGCTGTAAATGGCACTGAACGTCGTCGCCTCAATGTCAAGAGCGTAGAGATGATCAGTTTCATAGCTGTGTATGCCATTTCAGTGACAGCGAATCATCTTGGAAAATCGATAGCAGTTGAAAAAAGTGTTGAAATGAAGTTATGATAAGTATCTCATGTTGATGAGCCTTGGCCGATAGAAGCTAAAGGAAGGAAAGACAAAAGAAACTTTCCAGAGCTAGTTAGGTGAGATTGTGAGACGATATAAACAGTACATTTTCTACATTCAGAGTCATAATGGGATGCCAGGATGAATAGCAAAGGCAAATAAAGGGGATACAGGCCACTCAGAAGATTCGTCAGAGAGAAAAACAGCCTCATCGATGGCGTGTGTGTTCAGTTGCATTTGGCTATTTTACAAGAACACCACCATTTAATCGGTCTGGAAAACCTTCAGCACCACCCACTCAGCTTTTGGAGGGTCGTAACCAAAAAATGATGGCAAAATACTATGAAACCAGAAAAAAAGTTTTTTAGTCGAAAGAAACGGTATTTACTTTACGCTCCTACACTCCCAACTTCATTAATGCCTAAGTAAACAGAGATTTGATCAAAGGTTCTTTTTCCATCTCCCTACCTTTTCCACCATTCTCTTTTAACTGTAGGGATGGCCTAGTTTACTTCCTTCTACCATTTAAGTTTTTAAGATAATCCAATGGCGCCAATGATGGCTACCATGGACGTTTATTAGAACAGTTGCAGTCCATTCTCCCAGAAAACTGGATAAATGAGGCTCAAAACGAGCAACCAGTAGGAGGTCATCTAAAAAAGATGTGGGAAAAATCTGTAGAAGGAAATGGGTAAAATACTCAGTAAAAGATAATAAACCAATTAAGAAGAACTTAACATTAAACCACAGTTCATATTCCTCTTAACTATCAGGCTAGGAATTAACTACTGTTTATTTTCTTTCAGTGATTTCAATCCTCCATTGATTACTCTCATTTGTAAACCTATGTCGTACCTAGACGTGCTTTCCATCGTTTTACACTCTGGTAACTAGTAAGCGTAAAGTAAGACAACTAGCTTATGAGGGGATTTCGCCGTAACAAAGTTAAAGAATTATCATACGCTCATCTTATCTTTGCTATCGAGGAGTCCGAAATCAGCCTCTATGACTTCCAGAACACTTTTCTCGTTTACTGAACCTCAAATTTATCACAAAAGATAAATCGATAAAGCGTGCAGCATTGATCAATTCCATAGTAATGCTCCATGCATTCGACTTCACTCGTGCTATTGTAAAGGTGTCTGAGGACATATTTGGCTTATACGATGACTTTTGGGGCCTTACCGATGTACACGCCGGCCTTTTCATCCTCGCAGACAAATTTTGATAACAATTTCCCAATCCCGAAGGGAATGGAACGCTTGGTTAACCCGGAGCGTGGGATCAAACCAAATACTACGAATATCGTGGAAACACCTCTAACCCCTCTCTATAGGCGCCCGTCCAAATCTACCACAAGAAGCAAATTCTAACTAGGCAATTTATTAAACCCAAACAAGCAATTTACTAAGATAGTTGCTCCATTCACTCAATAGATTTGAGGTCTATCGCTTAAATCGTAACAAACCTTATAGCTACGACTTGATGCCTTTGACAATTTAACTATAATCGGTGAAACTTTTCTGAACAGAAAACACTTCTTCATAAACGGCTCTAGTCCTTTCCAATTTCATCCCTCTATTTTTTCTTTATTGTATAAAAATAGAAATGCATCTTAGCGAAGTGTTAAATTTAGACCGTAATCGCTAGTTCCTATCGAAGGTCGTGATTTAAGCCGGGCGTTTGGTTGCTTCACGCACTACGACCTTGGACGAAGAAAAGAGGAAAAAACACACTTTAAGCGATCGTTACCATTCATACATTCATTCAGTCATTCAAGCACTTACATACATTCGTTCATCTACTTACACACGGTAGCTTAGGAATTGAATGAGAGAAAATACACATGTTTATATGCCAAAGATGAGTTCTTGGGAAGGAACGTGCGTGCTCAGATGGAACACCTCTTCGTGACGATCACAGAATCCCGTTTTCTGGATGAACAATAAACGAATAGATAGGAATTTTTACACTAAACGAACTTTTTAAGTGCAAACGAATCAGAGAGCGAAAACAGAATACGTGAATACTCCAAAACCATGAACTTCCTGTGGAACACTTTGAAGAGTAATGTATCCATAGAACATCAGAATTGTGAACTAAGTAAGGAGGAAATTCTCCACAGTTCACTGTTAATGAATCGCCTTAGCGCTAAAATTTTAACCTCAAACATGGTTTAGTTCGCCGGGTATCATTCATTATGGAGCAGAAGAGTTGATAGTGAAGCAACCACGCGTGGATTTATCGAAAGTATTCCTGGATTTCTGAGACTACTTAACAACTAACGTTAGAGTGAGAGAAAATCTACAAGAAGGAGGAATGGTACGACATCGAAAAAAAAAAAGACAAACGCTTATTTTCGAAGGCCGGAACACAACCAGCAACCACGAGGTTTTTTCTGGGAACAGCTTTAAAAGAAACACATCGTTGTTTTAGTAATAGCAAATTGAAGTTAATAGTGAGAGAGACTGTATTCAGAATGCGATTTTAAACTTTTAGCTGAACAAGGATAGGATTTGAAGAAAACAAAGTGGCCAATTTCGGAATGGTTTACTCAATTTCGGGATGAAAACTTTTGCAATGGATCCAGTAAAGGTGAAACTGACTAAAGCAATCCAGTTCAATCCGAAATATTGCAGTAGGTGAAAATCAGGAAATTGTGGGAAAAAACTGATGAAGCTAAATGAAGTGTAAACGAGTGTGGCATAAAGCTGGACCATCAAGATCTGATACTTACCGACTTGTTTCCACAGTTCTTCCTGTATTAACGTAAGACCTTGAAACCTGCACGCTACACAAAAAGATCAAAGTGAGCTGACCGTTAATGGACGAGCTCTGGAGAAAGTGACGTTGGGAGTATTCGGTATCGCGCAAAGGAGAGAAGCAATCCAAAGTTTAACTTAGTCGACGACCAAAGATCATGAACACTAACGCGAACACCACGATGTTCGATCAAATTGTGAAGATTTCAACTCTCAACTACCAAGAGTTGATAACAGAGTTACGGAAAATGACAGACACAAAAGACAATAAATCCGATGGTCAGATGTCTTCATTGGAACATTGAACGAAGAAATGTGGTCGTGATCAGCGGGCAAAGGTATTCATTGGGCTAGTGCGCACACGCCAGGAACAAAAGGACACTTTGCTAGAGCATGGCACGATCGAATCATTCAATGAATAGCAGAAGCAAAAATGACCCGTCTTAGGACATCCAACTGTCTATGCACATCAACGAAATTGAAAAAGGAGTTTGAAAAATCCTACCAGAAATTCGAATTCGTAAGCTCTACAGGATCTGTTGTTATCTAATCTAGGTAAAAAAAAAATTAAAATGAAACGGAAACGATGAACTGACTGACCCTGGCGCACAAGTACAAATCTGCCCGTTGAATAGCTGATTGACTGAACAGATTGGTTGTGACGTGCCAGCATCTGTCTGGGCCCTAGCGGCCAATGCCAGAAAGCTGGCGATCAAGACGACGGTGATGGTGATCATGTTCAGCGACAGGCAGTAACGAGACAAATGAGTTGTCGCAGTCGAAGGGTACGTGGTGGCGAGGTGGGCGTGGTTTGCGCACAATATGGAGGCGGAGTATCGGCCGTCCGTCCGGCCCGCGTGTACATCGTTGCTGTGGAGGAGGTCGTAATGATGGAAGAGTTCGTGGTAATGGGTAAGGACGTGGTAGTTGAGGCGGTCTTCGTGCTTGGGAAGGACGGGGTGGTGCAGGAGGTTCTGGCAGTGGAGGAGGTCCTGGCGGTGCAGGGAGGTTGTGGTGGTGGAGGAAGTCTAGTGGTGGAAGAGGTCGTTGCGCTGGAGGAACCCGTTATGATGGGTGGTGATGGTAGTGTTGACAGTCCCACTTTGATGCACGTTCAGAGTGATTCTGATCAGAATTGACAGACGACAAGAACGCTAATGTAAGTGAGAGGACGCTCCGAATTAACTGGGGAACGCCATGCTGTTCAATATGATCATTTCGAACACGATTTAGGCTAATAGCTAACGTGCATAAATTGCCCTTGGAAGCATAAATTTACTACATTACAGCTATCTCGAACGGACTTTTTTTCCATTAGTTTTGTTTCTCAAGCCTTTTCTTTTATATGGTTGTTGTAAAATGAGCAGTATGTTTAGCAATATTTGTCCTATTATATGTGAAGGACGAGACGTAGTGGTTAGAGGCACGCTACAATGCAGTCATGGTTTTTGGTTGGATTCCGAACACCGAAAAAGGCCAAACCCTTCACTCCTTTAAGTCGTACAAATTGGGCTTCTCTGGAGAGATAAAGGAACTGGCTTGGGCTTGATACACCGATATACCAAAATAAGCCGATATTTGGATGAAGGCATATACCCAGAGTATTGATCACTATGTTCTTTTTTATTACTTGCAATACAAACAATAGTAACGTGACAATTGATACATAAATGATAAAAGGACACATCGTGTATGCAAAAAAGCAGTTTTCATTGAACTCTGTGGTTCAAGGAATTTTCTCTTGATTTTTAAAGTACCCGTACTAAGGTGTACCCCAGTTCACCTAAAGTGGTCAACACTTTTGTGGATGAGTCGAAGGCTCGCCGTCTTGTGGCAAGCTTTCTGCCGTAATAGTGGTGATTTCCGACGCTGTTTTACTCCCTCTACTCCCACATCAGTTCTTCGTACATGATTCACCGTCATCTAAAGCCTAGGTATTCTTGCTGAGTTTGGGGAATATGCTCTTCCTGTACATGGGAGTTCGACACCAGAGCACACTGCTTGGCCACAATGGGCTCTAATTCCATTGAAAACGGACGACACAGTTCATATAAAACTATTCTAGCACCATTTTCTAAAGTCAGAACAGCATTCTCTTCTTTTTTAAAATATCTGGTATAAAAAACACAGCTCAAACGATTGACAGGATAACGGTGACGATTGCAATGACATTCGCATGATAGCACGGCAATCGAACCTCTTCACTTTTTATTCGATGAGTAGAAATCACGTGAACTTCCAGTTGAATTACGAGAATTCTCTAGAACTAAAGTGAGAACTGAGTCATTCGTTTTTTGAAAATACTTCAAAAAGTTTGAAATATTCCATTTTCTTGATGAGATCTACTGCACCATTAATCATTTGACGATAGCTTCTCAACACTAGTCGGCCATCACATGTAGATAAACATCATCAATATGCTCCCATAAGTCGTCGGTTTCGGAGAAATCTACTACAGAGCAGAGGTTTCTTTACCAGAACGTTTACTTTTTACCACAGAATTTATTCTATTTTACTAAAGAAAAGCATGGAAATCCTCCCAACGGTTTACCGCCTCGTCGTGGCTGGGAGGTGTTCCTAGGTGTCGGGCTGCGATGTACAGCGGGGGTATTCACCACTTGGCAAGGTCTCCCAAGCTGAGAAGGAATTCAACGTTTCCATCAGGAAACCTAGCTAAGAGTAAACCAATACCAGGATCCGCCATCGTCCTGATATAAAAGTCGCATGGTGGCAAATCTCCTTCTGATCCACAAGGGCTGCGACTACCTACCGTGGTGACGACCTGGGGCAGACTTTGGCCAGGCTGACCTCGGGACTCAAGCGACCACAATGGCTTGACCAGCAGGTCTCCGAGAAATGGAGATTGTGCTAGGGCCCGCACAACCAGTATGGACGGACCGCTCAAGTATCAAGTATCACGTAGGAAGTTTGGAAATATATGAGTGAAGAAATTAGCAATAATCAGTGCACTTATCAGAAAAACATCGGCACAGTTCACCGGTTTCAAGTTAAACGCAAGTCAAACGAAACAACCATGATGACTAAGAAACTGAACGTTGGCAACGAATGAAAACACTGTCGAAAACCAACCGAAACGTCAGCCATCAACCAACAATACCAACAGCAACGACGACGACAACAACAACAACAACAACAACAACAACAACAACGACAACGAATACCTATACCAACCTCGCATCGGCTCAACAAAGTCAGTTTGTAACAACATATAAATAAATATCTCAATTATTTATGGCAGGGTTTATAGAAAGTCGATCTTTTGAGTTACCAATATACAGATTTTATTCTTCGAAGAGAAAATGAAAGAAGTTCAGTTGCGAGTGTTTTTTTGTTTGTTTCTTGTCACAACGCCATTCGTTCTAATCGACAGACGGTCGATGTCAATGCGCACAGCAGGAAACCTAACGTTGTCTTGAAGGATCGTCAACAAAAGAACATCATTCCCGTATGAGAGTGAAAACTGAAAACAGACAGGGAACGGGAAGCACGTGTTTTTTTCCTCTTAACATTCCTGTTTCATCACTGCGTTTATTGTGTCAGAATTTGTGTCGTTAAAGTTCCTCATAACACCGGTTGTTCGTCGATATTTACAAGAACACGATGCACATCTACTGAAAACGCAACTGCTCTCAGTAGCCATAGCAACTGCCCAGATGATATTAGTTCAGAATATGGTGATGTGTGAGAACACATCGGTCATTTGCCAACTGGGCGAGATTTACGACTCCGATTATCGTGGTCGTCATTGACGGAGGTGTTCGAATATGAACGAACGCGAAAATGAAAAGTGTTGACAAACAGGTGGCGATGTCAGTGAGTCGATGGCCAATTAGTCAAACTTCTGAGAGCTTTACGCACACTTCCTGAAGCAATAACGCTTCGAATTGGGAACACATTGCCCTAGGTGGGTACAAACGGGCGATATGCGGAGCATTGATCATTTCCCAGTGTTTGTGCTTAACATTTAACGAAAACAGGTATAATCACAATCTTAACCTTTTTATTTACTGCCTATTCCTTCGAAGTCAGGGTATTTTGCGAAATATGACTAATATAGCGCTGAGATATTTGCAAAACTCCGGACAGCAGGTGTCTGCGGTGGGGAACGAACGCGCTATTGTCCTTTCCGGGAAGTAACGCGTTCACCATCACACTATGCGGGTCCTTCGTTTCGCTTGTCTCTCAGCTAATTTTATCGATCCTTTGCCATCAGCAATTTCCGGCATGATTTCCGCTGAATATGCCATAAACAGAATAGTGGAACGTTTATAATAAACTGTTATATTAGCATCGATATTCAAATGAAACTAGTTAAATGATTTGGAGTGCTTTTAAAGTACAAGGGAAGAGGAGCTCCTCAATAGTTTCGTTCGGTATTTCTGCTAATCGATGTCCCTAGGTGTCGAGTTGCTTCGCTCGACATGTGCATCTATAAGCACAACCATATGAATCGTAAAACATATTCTATAGCTGATAAAATGACTTTAACAGCTACTATTAAAGTACCTATAAATTCTTGCCGTGTCCTTGTGGAAGCCCTAAGAGCATTGCACTTGTTCTAATAGTCTTTGTGAGGAAATATGGCCACCAGATCCGTTTTTAGTGCCCTGTGCTTGAGATGCTGTAAAATCTAGTTGATAATGGTCCTTACCTAACAGCTTACCTTTAAACCGCATCACTTCTCTTACCCTACTAACTTTTCACACCTTGGGTTATACGGAATCATCAATTTCGATCGTTGATGTGCGTCGGGTTGAATTTTGGCCACCCCACTCTCGTTATACAAGGTTCTCGTCTCTGCTGTTTTTATGGTCGGGAATTATAGCATCTTCGTTCTGTTGGTTACACCGTTCTTATCACACCGACCACTATCCAGGTAGAACGAATCTAGCCGACTTTGATAACACTAGCGGAAAGATTTGTCTTCGACTAAATCTCACAAAATCGATGTTCATCGAGGAACGGATTGGTTTCGTATGCCCACTCATGCTCAACAGAATGAATTTCACCAAATTTTCCAGTTACGCCAATGAAGGTCGGGAAATCAACATGATGAACAACTTAGCCCTAGAGTGAGAAGAACCCACTGGGCCACTCTTGTACGCGACAGCAGGATAGCATATTTACTGGCGCGCACTCGAGTCACTCGATGATTAATGGATTGACAAGTGATACAGGTGATATCGTCGTTGTTACTTGGACTGACTTTCCATCCTGATTACTTAGCGTTGAGGAAGATAGTCTCCATCTGTAAGCCAATCCATAAGTCAAGCAAATAAAGCGCTGCCTAACTGCAAGAAATATGAAGGCCACGCGGTAAAGTCCCTGCCGATAAGCAACTTTCAACGATGACGAGATAGGATTGAAATAGCTTGTTATTTTGCAACTGCAAGGAAAAGGTCTTTACAAATCAGCAAAATGCCAGCGAAATGGAAGTACTGTTGGTCCCTGCACAATTACTTGCATTGAAGCCGGGCCATCCGCGTTTCGAAGTTTGGCAGAGGACGAATCATTCATGTGATTTCGTTCTACAAACACACTGTTTTATCGCGGTACTTTCACGATTTCCCTATTAGGGAGAGATATGACGTAATTCTTCATTCAAATAATCTCATCCTATCATTCATATTTAGCGCAACGCTTAAAAAACAACGTAATACAGGAGATGACTCTCCCAACGGTTTGTCGCCTCATCGTGGTTGGGAGGTATTCCTGGGTGTCGAGCTACGATGCACAGCAGGGGGATTCGTCACCCCTGCAGGATCTCCCAAGCTAGGGAGGAGACCGGCGTTCCCATCAGGAAACCTAGCTAAGAGTAAACCAATACCAGAATCCACCGCCGTCCTGGTATTAAAGTCGCACTGTGGCAAACATCCCTCTGATCCACAAGGGCTGCGACTGCCTGTGGTGGTGACAACCTGGGGCTGACTTTGGCCAGGCTGTCCTCGGGATTCCAAGAAACCACAATGGCTTCACCAGCAAATTTCCGAAAAATAGTGAATATGCTGGGGCTCGCACAACTAGTGAGGACGGGCCATTCAAGTATGTAATACTCGTTAAGTTTCATTCTTGGCCGATGTTAGCAACGGCTTCTATTTTTTTTTCTTGTTCGAGGTGAGCTTGACTTTTCACTAAGTTCGGCCAAACACCTTTGTTCTCGCAAAGACAAATACTTGTGACTTCTCAATTGTCGCCGTAGATTTAGGCTTGTCCTCTACGGGTTCCGGTTCCTTATTCTCTTCACACCTTCCCTTAACACCTATGTTTCAAAGAACTTCTTTGAAAACGCAGTCGTTTTCTTGTTCGCGAGGTTTTTAAACGGCATGCAATTACTTCCATAGAGAAACACAATACAATACAACACTAGCTGACGTTTCGGTAGTATCGCCTTCTTCAGAGCCTGGAAGGGTATACTGATATACAATCTACTGGGCCAAACGCTTCAATGACACTTACAAAAAGACGAAAAACTCTATGGTAATTACGTGATCAACAACTTCTCGAAAAACCCACCGATTTTTATGTAACTTCCAATGAGAATCAATTTCTGCTGTGGGATGGTGCAGTCGTCAACCACATGCGACTATAATCAGCTGCTCTAAACTTCCTCATTGGAATTCACGTAAAGAGCGGTGGGTTTTTTCGAAAAGCTGTTGATCATGTAATTACCATAGAGTTTTTCGTCTTTTTGTAAGTGTTGTTGAAGCGTTTGGCTTTGTAGACTGCATTTCAGCATACCCTTCCAGACTCTGAAAAGGCGATTCTGCCGAAACGTTAGCCAGTGTTGTATTGTATTGTGTTTCTCTATGGAAGTAAATGTATGCTGTTTAAAAACCTCGCAATTGCTGAACAAGAAAACGACTCATTCATATTCCAATGCCGAGGTTAATAGAAAGTCGATCCTGGGACCTGAAAATGCAGTTTTTTAAAACCTTTAGTTTGCACAAAGCCGGGCCATATTTTTTTCATGTTTTTTTTTAAAAATAGAGTCTTTAGTTATAATCACAACTTTAACTTAATATTTACTGCCTACTCTTTTTAATGACAGTTTGTATATTGGGAAATATAACTTCAATGATGCTGAGATATTTGCAAACTCCGGACCGCAGGTGTCACCGGTGGGGAATGAACTTATTCGGATGGATTGACCCGCCTACTGAATCACGGAGACCCATGGGGAACCAACACAGTGCTCACACCACTGGTAAATATCAAGGATTTTTTTTACTGGTAGAGTTTTGCTACATCCTAACCATTTGCCAACTAGTGATTGTGTTATTGTCTGGGCAGTAGTGATTTCTGGCATCGGTTTGCCTTAGCTGGGCTTCCAAATGAAAGTCCTAAACTCGTTCGCAAATTAGGTGACCCTGTTAGTTGTGATTTCTGCCGCTGTAAGTCACAAATCTAAGAGCATCGCCACACGGAAAAACTTGGAAGACCTTCGTGGACGATGGATGCGAGAAGACAAATTAGATGTGAGAAATGCTCGGGTCCACATTGCAAACGTGAAGACCGATGAAATAAAATAAATTAAAATAAAATAAAATAAATAAAATAAAATGAACAAATTTAGAAGAGTATTCGAACCATAAAAAGGAAAAGTTGAGTCGAAAAACTGGGAAGCAACGCTCCAAGACGTGTTTCGAGTTATAACGATGGGTTACGGTACTAGTATACATTAATAAGTCAGTTCCTTAGTTTTTCACCTATTCGTTGATAATGAAAACATGTACGGTATTTTTGTTTTCGATCGAAGAATGAGGATTGAGCCGTCTACGGCGACTGCTAACCCGTCTTCGATTGCCGCTTATGTGTATTGGTAAGTCGTAGAAGCCAATAATATTAATAAACTCTAGTTTTCGGCAAACAGTAGCAATGAGTGATGAGGAATAACTGATATAAGACGATTAGAGCCACCATTAGGGCTACCTAACTTTGCTAGGCAGACAACAGATCAACTACAGCCATAGCTTAACTGGGTTCTATGCCGATTTGCGCTCCCCAGATCAACCCCGCTGACGGGTGATTGCTGTGGCAAAAAGATCGATAGAAATAGCTGAGAGACGTGCGAAACAAAGGACCCGCATGGTGTGGTGGTGAACGCGTTACTCCCCGGAAAGGACAATAGCGCGTTCGTTCCCCACCATAGACACCTGCGGTCCAGAGTTTTGCAAATATCTCAGCAACGTTGTGGTTGTATTTCGCTTACTTAGTAACCTGCCATGAAAATTATAGAAGGCAGAAAACAAAACGTTAAACATTGTGATTTCAACTACAGCCATAGCTTAACTGGGTTCTATGCCGATTTACGCTCCCCAGATCAACCCCGCTGACGGGTGATTGCTGTGGCAAAAAGATCGATAGAAATAGCTGAGAGACGTGCGAAACAAAGGACCCGCATGGTGTGGTGGTGAACGCGTTACTCACCGGAAAGGACAATAGCGCGTTCGTTCCCCACCATAGACACCTGCGGTCCAGAGTTTAAGCGTATTTCTGTTTTATGCGTAAATTGAGTGCTTAGAAGTGCTCTGAAGTACACACATGGTCACTGGTTCGATCCCACGTCTAGTCTAGGGAATTTTCCTGCAATTTTATATCGAAAAATTGGTAGCAGACTTGTATAGGAGGATAAGAGCACGGCCTTCAGATCAAATCACGTTTATGAGGCATAATGAGGCTTAATGCATGGCGCAGTCATTAGGGATCGATTGATCGACACCGACCAACTTTACCCTTTATATCTTAAGCCGATGACGCATTCTCATCGGACGGCTAGACCAACCGGCTGTGTAAGTAATCCACCACGGACCGGTCATTGCATGACCTTGTGTGTTAACATCACCTGTCCTTCCGTTGATCGTTAAGTGAATCCATCCGGTGCCAGTAAGCCTTTCATTTCTTTCTGTCGAATAGAAGAGTAGCTCAGTGCGTTCTACTCACTCAAAGGAGTCGTCTAACGTCATATGCTTCTTCTAGGATTTTCGTTAAGAACTCTTCCTGTAGTACGATCGAGATTCCGAAGAATCCAGTCACTAACGGCTCTTGTCTATCGGTTGTCGTTCATATGCATTGTATATGTTGTTTGGCTTATTTACGAAATTTCAGTGTATAGAACGGAGTCCTTGATTTCTGCTCGTTGGCGTAGGTCGGAGAATCAAATCAACTCCCTCACATGCGTGATTCAAGATACTCTTTGTGTGGTCCTTACGACTCCATGTTCAATAATGATGAGTAATCCTCCATCTTAGTTACACAGCGACCAGGTTTCTCACACATACGTTAAGGCAGGAAGTACCGTCGAGTCGAAAAGGTGGCCACGGAGTCGGGTGCTCTTTGTTCTCTTCACTACATCCTCGATGCTCTTGAAAGCTCCTCAAGCCGCCTGTTTCCTCCTACCCAACTGTGGAACTAGGTCGCTCATCAAGTTGATTTCCCGATATAGATAGATGTAGTTGAAGAATTAGACAATATTCATTCCGTTGAGCGAGAATGGAGTATACGAAACCAATCCGTTTCTCATGACATCGTTTTTATGTGATTTAGCCGAATACCAATCTTTCCAAAAGCGTTATCAAAGTCGGCTAGTATTGATCTTGCCTAACTAAAACTTTGTATTATAAGAACAAGGCCATAAGCGAAGGCAAGATGGATGATTTGCCGACTATAACTTTTCGCTTTCATACTTTCTCACTCCAGTGTTCGAATAACGTTCTGGAGGGTGGCAGTAATTAACTTAGCGAGATCGTATCGCCTTGTCTAGCCCTCTTTCTACGTACGATGACATTGACATGACGAGAATGATTTAGTACAATGATATTTCGTTAAATTTTTATACAGCTCACCAAGAACATTTATATACTGCAGGAGACGCCGTAAGTGTCCAGAGCTTCCATGACCGCTTCTGTACCAACTGAGTCGGAAGCTTTCTTTAAATCAACGAATGTTGGTCGGATAGGTCTTTTACACTCTTATGACACTTTAGTGAGCCTTGTTATCGCGTGAATCTGGTCCATGGCACTGAGTCCTTTACGAAAATCATATGGCTGTCCTTTGTGCAGAGGACAGACATCAAGCAGATTGAGCGATAAAAAATAAAAAGGATAAAGTTCTCGCCGTTGATCAATTCTTGAGGGATGCGCCATGGATTCAACTTCATCAAGCATCGTTTGGAGGTGATTGAATGCATGTATGGCCTTTACAATGACTCGCGGTGGCCTTTGCCGATGTATCGGGCCAATGCCGCTATCCTCCCAGACAGGTGTGGAACTAATTTGCCAACCTGCAGGGATGGAAGGATTGGTGGGCCATGGGCTTGAGGATCAATTTCACGTGAGTGTTGCAGGGGTCCTCCGACCACTGCGCCACACGCATCTTTGAGTGTGAGCCATAGTTCATAGAAGTCACACTTTTTGAACAATAACACGGTCTTTTGCCTTCGCACTGAAGAAACCTTTTTAAATATTCAATTACTTGCATACTTGGATGGCCCGTCCCCGGAGAATTCTTTCCCTTCAGTCGTTCTTTGTTCATGATCAGTGATTTTTTTCTACGTTTTAATAACAGCTTACACTTCATTCTTATTTCATCATATTTTGTTACGTGTTTTTACTGTTTCAGTTTTTCAAAAATTTTTTTCACATTTCACTGCGGATTTTTCCAAAAAATTTTCTGTTTTATTCTCCTCCTTTACACCGATTTGCTACAACCCATTATTTAGCACTGCTTCTGACGATTTGTGAGCTCTACTTAATCACTAACGGTTCGTCTGGCGCAGTGGTCGGAGGCTGTCTGCAACACAGACGTGTAATCGATCTCCGTAGTTGGCAAATTAGTACGAGACTTGTCGGAAAGGATAGCAACGCTGGCTCGATAGATCGGCAGGCCACCGCGGGTTATTGTAAAATCCAGATATGCATTCGATCGCATCCAAACGATGCTTAATGAAATCGAGTGCATGGCGCATCCCACGGCGATTGATTTACGCCGAAAGGTTTATCCTTCATTATACTTTATTACGTCACTCATTATTCAGTTTTTTAGAAGGCTTTCTGAAATATATATGTATATAGATATATGTATACACATCCACAGATCTCCCTCATATGACGGAACTCGAGCCGGTTAGTCGCGAGGCTACGTGGCGCCTCTCCAGGTGGTGGATAGGGGGTCGATCGCTGACCAAAAGCCACCTTTGCTTACCTGAGACTCAGGTGGATCTAGCGGATAGACTCCTTGTTTCTGCTGCGCTGATCTGGCACATACTTTCTGTATTTACGAGGCGTGTGCGGGTGCGTGTAGTTCATGCGGATTGTGTTCTACAAGTCAATTCGCCCAAAAGCCTGCAATCAAGTGATAGAAAAGAATATGGGAGGCGGTTAGGAGTTTCCTCCAACAAATAAACTCCATGTTCAGTTTGGGAGAGACTTGCAAGCTACCCGTAAGTATACCCAACAACGCGTTCAGAGCCCAGCAAGCTATACGTGGGTATCAAAAAAGACTAGACACGCTAAAAGGAACGGGCCTTATTTTTCTAACCCAAAAAAAGCCCCCGATTCCACAGAGTTGGATAGGACGAGTACGGAGAGGCTGCTAAAGTCTTAGGGCCATTCTAGGCTGCATAGATCGTAAAGAACTAACGTGACGATCTGCACCTGGAATGCACGTACACTTGCATCCGAGTACTCGATAGAAGACTTGATCATGCTAGCGAGAAGGATAATGTACGACGTCATCGGCCTGGCCGAGACGAGATGACGCTACCCATTCAACGCCGTCTGTGACACCGGAGAAGAACTGTTCCTCAGAACATGCGACGGTAGAGGAGTCGGCGGCGTCGGCGTTTTCGTCAACACGAGTTTGTCCGTGAGCATCGAACAACTTGCAACCCAATTCGGACATTTAGGATTAAAAAGACGTGAATCAATTCTGGCTTCGACAATCTTCGTCGTTTACGCTCCGACATCAAACGATGACGAAGAAGGAGTCGAAGCGTTCTATATGGACTTGGAGAAGTTCTACAAAGGAGACCATACATTCTTCAAGGTTATTATTGGAGATTTCAACGCTATGATTGGACCAACAAGGATGTCTGAGGAACGTCACATTGGGACCCACGGATTAGAATGGAATAAACAGGGTGAGCGGCTGTATGAGTTTATCATGACGACCAAGACAATCCATGGTAACTCGCAATTCCGGAAGCCCCATCCTCAACGCTGGACGTGGGTGTATCCCAATGGAGAGTACCATAACGAAATAGACTACATCATAGTAAATAGAAGGTTTTGCCTAACCGATGTCGTTGTTGTTCTAAAATTCTATACGAGATCGGACCACCGTCTCCTTCGTGCAAGGTTCTATTTCTCGTGGAAAGGAGAAAAAGCCGCTAAATTCAAAAACCGAAGTTCCGAAACGACGATTACCTGGGGCTTATTCAATTTACTAGTCGGTTGTTGGGAAGATGCCGTTGTCGATAACATCGACGAGGAATACGATCGACTAATTCAACAGCTTCACGTTAGCGCTATGAAAGCAAGAGCTTGGAACTCACCAAGAGACGTCTGTCTCCAGAAACTCTGGGGCTGATAGGCCAGCATGGAATCGCACGAGCTACAGGCGACCTTCAACTAACGTCCGAACTTGCAAAACAACGCAGACAGGCGATAAGGATATCTTAAAAAAGAAGAGCAGCAGTTATGGTCAAAGCTGCAAAACGTCACATTGGGACCTTGCGCAGTCTTGCTGTAACATTCGTAAAGCTCACCGAATCTTCGGCAATTAGAGAACCAAGATCACTGCACTCCGATGCTCAGAAGGAACAGTTACAGCGTTTGGAAACGCAATGGAAAAAATCATTCACGAATACTACTCAGTTCTCTTCAACAGCCATGTTCTCCTTCCTTCACATGAAATAAAGCAAGATGGATATGTTGCACCACCGCCTCTCCTCTCCGGAATCCGACATGGCATTTCGTCAGTGAAAAATCGAACAGCACCAGGTCCGGACAGGATGAGACCAGAACACCTAAAAAACCTTCCTCTAGTCCTCGTAAGCACACTGGCTCGGCTCTTCACGCGCTTCTAGTCTGAATGCAAGTGTCCTACTCAATGCAAGACCAGCAAGACTGCGCTATTGTTCAAGAAGGGTGACCTCCACAATATCGGCAACTATCTCCCAAGCTGCCTACTCTTTGTCGTCTACAAACTTTTCACTCTACTCATCCTAAACAGGAATGACAGAACACTGGACGAAGGACAGCCATATGAGCAAGCAGGGGTCCGAAAGGGATTTAGTACGATGGACCACATCCGCACGATAACAGAGCTCATTGAAGTATCGCAAGAGTACAAATGACCGCTCTGTCTCACGGTCATTGATTCACAGAAGGCCTTTGATTCAATTGAGACAGAAGCAGTCATGGAAGCCCTTGATAGTCAGGGAGTCCCTACTCAGTACATAACGATTTTTCGTGAGCTGTACAAAAATTTCACAACCAAAGTATCACCATTCTACAATGAGATGTTAACATTGACGTTAAAAGAGGAGTTAGGCAAGGCGATACTATCTCGCCAAAATTATTTACCGCCACCCTCCAGTACGTCATGCGAGCATTGGAATGGGATAATATGGGAGTGAAAATCGATGGTCGACGATTACACCATCTTCGCTTTGCTGATGACATCGTCCTTATAATATCAAACATTAGCCAAGCGGAACGAATGCTTGCCGACTTTGACAAAGTCTGTGGACAAAGAGTGTGACAAAGATTCGTCTTCGACTAAACCTCACAAAAACGATGTTTATCAGGAACGGACTGGTATCTTATGCCCCATTCACACCTAACGGAACGAATATTTTCGGATGCTCGAGTTACGTCTATCTAGGTCGGGAATTCAACATGATGAATGACTTAGCTCCAGAGCTGAGCAGAAGGAAGCGAACGGCTTGGGAAGCTTTCAAGAGCATCGAAGAAGTAGTGAAAAGAACAAAGAACACCCGGCTCTATGCCTGCCTTTTTGACTCAGCGGTACTTCCTGCCTTAAGTTAGGTGTCAGAAACCTGATCGCTGCGTAAGCAGGATGAATGACCACTCAACGCCATTGAACGCGCTGTCGAAACGATAATGCTAGGAGTATCCCGTTCCACACAAATAAAAGAAGGAATCTGAAGCTCCGATCTGCGTCAACGGTCAAAAATCAAAGATACCGTTCTGTAACCCAAACAGTCGAGGATAAAGTGGACCGGACCCGAAGTGCGTATTAATGACAACCGATGGACTAAGAGCCGTTAGTGACTTGATTCCTCGGAATGTTAAACGCACTGCAGGACCAGATGGTCAGAGTTCTTCACGAAAACCTTAGAAAAAAGATCTACTCAACGAATCCCTAGAGAAATCAAGACCAAATGGGCTACTCTTGCACGCAACAGGGAAAAATGGAAGATATACTGGCGCTCGCACGAGTCTCTCTATTATCAGCGGAACCGCAGGTGATACAGGTGACATACATATATATCATCATCATAACGGTTGTAATTTTGAAACCGACGGTCATTTAACTTTCTACTAAAATGATCAACATTTGTTTATATTCCTGAGCTTAAACGAGGTTGATATGAGATGTTTATTCGCCTAACGTTTCGACGTTTTCGTCTTCATCAGAGCCGACGACTCTTTTCGATGGACCACAGTGGTTGTTCTTCCCGATGTCGCGTCTTGATTTCACATCGAACCGGATCTTCCTCATTTGAGCATCTCAAATGAGCCAACGGCAAAACAGATTATCATCGTCTGCTAATCACATCAAGAACAACCGCTCTGTATAAAAGAGCGTTGCGGGTGTGTTCGACTCATTCCAGATGCCCAACTGAGGAGGATCCGGTTCGATGCGAGATGAAAGCGCCAAATCGACAAGAGGAACTACTGTGGACCATCGACAAGGATCGCCGGCTCTGATGAAGACGAAAACGTCAAAACGTTAGCCGAATAAACATCTTATGTCAACCTTGTGTAAGCTCAACCATATAAACAAATAATGGTTATATATTTCTGTCAAATGCCTGACAACAAAAAATATAGAAAAGAGGTTGGGAGGAGGAGAGGGCGTGTAGGGCAGTGGTTAGAAGCGTTCTGCAATATAACACGGTCGATCCCGTGCCCAAGGCTCACCAATGCTTCCATCCTTCCGAGGTTGACAAATGGATATAGAACTTGTCTGGAAGGGCGGCAGCATTGACCTGATTCACTGTGTAGGCTACCTCGATTTATTTTGTAGACGAGATGTGATTTCATTATCCTCTAAAGATGCTTGATGAAATCGAATGCTTGACTCATCCCTCAGCGATCGTAGAGAGCCGAGATCAACTCCAAAATCTTTACCCTTTATCCTTTTATCTATAAAAAGTCTGATCTAACTTTAAATCTAAAAACTGTGGAAACCTAAACCATCATCTTGGTATTGTAACTGACGAAGTCTCAATGCACATTACGAAGGCAAACCTTCGATTTCCTATGATGTGGTCCACTTGGCTATGGTACTCTCCGTTCAAAGACTCCCACTTCCAGCGTCGATGGTGGAGATCCGGAATTGTAAGCTGTCATGAAGATATTGATCGTTGCGATAAGCTGAGACACCCACTCATTTTATTCGTTCCATTCTAATAAGCGGGCTCGAATTCGACGTACTTCAAACGTTCTTCTGGGCCAAATCTTAGCGTTAAAATCTTCAATGATGGTCTTAAAGAATATATGGTGTTCTCGGCAGAATTTCTCTATGTTCATGTAGAGACCTACCACTTCACCTTCGTCATAGCTTGAGGTCGGTGCGTAGACTACGAAGATTATTAAAGCCGGTCCAAATCTTCTTAATCGTAAAGTCCGATTCCGGTTGTTAGTTGTTCGAATGAATCGATGTTTATGGCCAAACTCGTGTTGACGAGAAGATTGACGGTGTCGACTCCTTTTTCATCGCATTTTCCAAAAGAACAGTTCGTTTCCGGTATCTTAGACTGCGTTAAATTAAAAACGTCCTTTCCTTTCAGCCGGTCCAATCACGTCATACTTGTCGTTCTTATGTGCACCTTCTCTACGCAGAACTCAGATACAGGTGAGCGTGCATCATAGGTACAGATCTTCACCTCAGGCCTCCGAGATTTAGGCAGCTCAGAATGGCGCTGAGATTCTACCAGTTTCTTCTTACTCGCCCTATCTAACGATGCCATATCGGAGGCTCTTTCGGTTTCACGGCAATGAGGACCCCTCATTTCATTGTATTTAGCATTTTATACTCATTCATAGTTTGCTAAGCTCTGAACATGTGGCCGAGAATACTCACGGATAGCTTGCCAGTTTCTACCAGATTAGACAAGGAGCTCATTGTTGGAGGGGATTCCATATCGTCTTACGGAATCGCAGAATACAATGCGCATAAACGAGAAGACACCTATGTATGCATGCATGGGTACGTCATCGTAAACAAAGAAGGTGTGTGCGAAATTGGTGATCAACGTGTGTCTCGAGAAAGCGTAAGGTCTCCATTGTTCAGCTATTAACCTCTCGTTCGTTAGTTGGGGACGATCCAAGCTGCTTTGCGACTAACCAACTGGGATCGCTCTGTGTGGAAGAGATCAATGGTTTATGTTAACATATATTAAAATAACTGTTTCGCTAACAGAGTCAATGATGCCTAATTTTCTTCTTATAATGGCAGGATAGTGTTCCTGAACGATGGAAAACGATGTTCATTAGGACTCCCGCATGCTGCAGCATGCTCTTTGGGGCTAAGAAATAGTTCGACGTTTGCATTCGAAACAAACAATGTAGATAAACTTGTGTAAGAGGTCACCGCCGTAGTGGCATCAACAAAGTCGTTGACCAGAAAAGGTGACTACTTTTCCCAGCACAGCGTTCATGACTCCGGGTATAGAACATTTCGGCCAACCAGGGAATTACCAGTCAAATATAAATTATACCAAGAGTTGCACCGACTAATCCGTATTGCTAGAGCATACAAATGAGTGGTGTTCATACCAGTTATATGGATAGATGCGAAGGACCCACATGGTGTGGTGGTGAACGTGTTACTCCCCGGAAAGGACAATAACACGTTCGTTCCCCACCGCAGACTCCAGCGGTCCGGAGCTTTGAAAATATCTCAGCATCATTGAAGTTATACGGATAGTTGCGTTGCAAAATAGGATTGAGAGCTATAATATTACAATAACACATCTGTTAGTTGTGAACAAAGTGCTTAGTCAGCAAAAATATAGAGCTTCTTAAAAAATCTTTATAATAATAAAAATTTAACACCAACACCCACAATAAATTTTAGCACATCTTTTATTGGAGTTTTAATTTTCCAATAGGAAACACAGCCTTATAAATTAAACTCTTCGTTTTTAACTTTACTCAGCTTTAAATTCTATTGACACTGTAAACGATATCGATTGATTCAGTTAGCTGTAGATAAAGACGGATCAAATTATGCAGGAAGACATCTTCATCATACATTTACACCAGAAAGGACATGAGTAGATCGCTTAGTGAACTAATCATTGTTTTAGGTCTTCTTTCATAGACGTTTGCCACCGGTAAGCTGACCATGGGATATGGCTAGCCCAAGTGTATAGATTGAAGCAACGTCCCATTTGTGTGTTTGGTCGTGGGTGGCTGTGTGTTTTTCAGTAGGGAATTTTGCTCTTCCGAAGCGTTATGACATGAAAACTCCATGATAGTATGAGTCATATATGAATCATACTGTACAAAAATGGTAACCGCATTGACGACAACGCATTTGGTGCGCAAACAGTGGTTACTTTCATCTTTAAACCGACGTATCTTAGCTTATATTAGACGACAAAACAAAAGTCCTCTTATTTTATCATGGTGAAATCTTGGCTTTGTTTATTTACCTTGCCAGGTCGGATATCTCTGGTCTATTTTCTCGCCCCTAGTTCTTCTGCGTGACCTTAAACAGTCGCTTCACTCCATTTCACGTTCTAAAATGCTTATAGTCGATGTCTACACGTCATCTGCAACTTTCACGATCTCAATGTTATCGCCTCTGTCTTGAAAAATTCGAAACAAACATTTTACCGCCCATCCGGGGTCTACCACATATACAATGTCAGTATTTTGATTGGTTTTAGAATTAAGTATTTTTGGGTGCAAACCTATTTCTTTGCCAACTTTTCCTTGTTTAATGCAGAGCGATATCTGCGTTTTATGCAAGCTATACCATGAACAACAAAGACATAAAGTGCTGTCTGAGAACCATTCCTAAAGTGGTTTCAACAGCTAAGACGTAATGAATTATTTAGTCATGGACTGGGGAAAACATAGATATCGTTCTAATGTTTGCTCCACTGCCCCACTACGAGGACGACTCCGAGAAAGGCGAAATTGCCGGTACGTCGGCCATCGACCAACAACAGCAACAACAACAACAACAACTTATACTTTATGCCTATAAAAACACATAAACAAACATAGATATCGATTAACACTTGCGCGGCGACATGATCTCTGCAGAAGTCACAAGATACTAAAATACCGGTTGCTTTCAGGTAGTAAACTTCATCAATTGCAATAAAACTACTGAGATCTCCGAGTGCTGCATGTCAGCAACAAGTTCGCTTGCTTGACTACGATGAAATGATCATTTTCTACACCAAGCGAAAACTATTATTCGGCTTTTTTCTATTGAATTTTCCTTTAGAATATTAAGCAAATTAACCGTTTCGCTACAATCGCGTATTTCTCCTGGCTGGCCCATCGGACGGCGTGTCATTTGCAGCGTCCTTGAGATGCGCAATGAAATCAAGATCTACGGTCCGGAGCGTAGCAACGTAAAGGATAAAGGATTGTGTTGCAGGTCGCCTTCGACCATTGAGCCGCGCACGCTCAGCGACGTACATATTGAAATCAATTCGCATGATCCTTAAAAGTTAAGCAAGCAAAATTTTGTGCACCAGAATACGACGATGTTCTCCCGTGCATCGCTGGTTTTGCTGATAACGTATTTGCGTATAAAATTTCGAAAGGTCAAGTTTCGACCACAACGATGTTGAGATATTCGGAAAACTTGGACCTCGGTCTAGATCGAACCACGATTTCCCTTATCGGCGATTCGCTCATTACACAGTGCCCAGCGGAGGCCCGTATCCTGTGTTTCTCTCAGTTAGTTTTCTACCTAACGATGCTATTGCTGATGAACGTAGATAAAGAGCAAAATACAACCACAACGTTGCTGAGATATTTGCAAAAGTCTGGACCGCAGGTGTCTATGGTGGGGAACGAACGCGCTATTATCCTTTCCGGGGAGTAACGCGTTCACCACCACACCATGCGGGTCCTTTGTTTCGCACGTCTCTCAGCTATTTTTATCGATCTTTTTGCCACAGCAATCACCCGTCAGCGGGGTTGATCTGGGGAGCGCAAATCGGCATAGAACCCAGTTAAGCTATGGCTGTAGTTGAAATCACAATGTTTTAACGTTTTGTTTTCTGCCTTCTATAATTTTCATGGCAGGTTACTAAGCGAAATACAACCACCTGCCATGAAAATTATAGAAGGCAAAAAACAAAAACGTTAAACATTGTAGACAAAGAGCCTTCGTTACGCATTGAGTAATGCGCGAGCCCCCGGAAAGGAAGTCGTGGTTCGACATCGTTGTGGTTGTATCTCACATCATACCCTTCCGTGAAAAATTATAGAAGGCAGATAATAGAAGGTTATCATGGTCAAGTTTCGTTTCCAACCTTTTGAAAATTTCAATTTTGAACAGCTTTGAAACTGAAAGAATGTCCCTTTAAAAACCACACATGTATACACACGTACGTATATATACATATATATATAGATATATATATATATATATATATATATATATATATATATATATATATATATATGGCGCGTGTAGAGTACTGGTAGGAGGCTCCGTGCGATATAAAGCGGATCGATTCATGCTCCCCAGACTCATCAAGCCTTCTATCCCTCCGGGTTCGACAAAATGGTACCAGACTTGTCTTGGAGGATAACAGCACTGGTTCGATACATCGGTAGGTCACCGCGAGGCATTGTAAAGCCCAGATAATGAAGTCGAATGCATGGCGCATCTCTCAAGGACTGATCAACGCCGACAGCTTTATTTTTTATTGTATATATTTTTTTATTGTATATATATATGCACACGATCAATATCTATGTACTGCATGAAATCCACCGCTTAGTATCGAGATTAGCATTGGCTATGAATGGTATCTTCGCACTTGTTTTTGTTATTGTCACTTGAAAATATTACGGGATTTGTTTCTGTTTTCTTGTTTTTGAGAGTAACACTTACTGATACACTACTGGTTGAATGCATTTCTCTAATCGGAGCGTATGACCGCATTCATTGCAAAGCTTGGCTAGCAGTAGTGAAGGTGTGGCGCTTAATGACTTCTGCGGAAGAGAAACTTCAATTCGTCCATTTCTGGCGTTTCGAAGTACAGTCGTCGATCTCGATGAGGGAATCCGATAACTTCTCGACAATCTACGGACCACGGATCTACGACTGGTTTGTTTTAGATGTTATTTACTGCCTATTCATATTTCATGGCAAGGTACTATGTCAGATACAGCCACAACGATGCTGAGATACGCGATACACTCGGAATCTCAGATGAACTTCGAACCCACGATTACCCATTCTGCGGGATCACGTGTAATCTACTACACCAATCGGAGCTCATATTTTGCCTTTCTCTCAGCCAGTTTCTTTACCCTAATGGTGCTATCAGTACTTAAACGTGAATGATCTCGGGAGCGAAAACCGGAATTTGAGTCTTTTGTTATAGTGCAGACGATCCCATCAGTGTTTCACATTTGCCAATTTCTGTTATAGCAATTGCTATTGAACTTGTTAACAATTTCCTAGGTCTTTAATCGCATTATCGACAGTTAGGAGAGGAGAAATATGACGTTTTGAGTTTTATCCAGAAGGTGATAGAGGGGGAGAAAGAGGAAGGGAAAAGGAGAACAATGGGGTTCTAACAGGAAATAAGGAGAACTGGTATAAAAAATTCTTGGATCCACTCAGTGTCCCTGTTTTTTTAAGCTGTATTAGGATCTGTGACTGGATTATGGCAATATCTAGAACGTAATCCGAACAATTCCCAAAACCGACTTTCTGTTAACTTCGGCATTGATTGATAATTCGATATTTTCCTTCAATAAGCATACATGTAATGTATTACTCTGTGCGGCTCTTATCCATCAACTAACTGGAATACCTACAACAAACAAACGGCTCTGAAGAAGGCGAAACCGCCGAAGTCAGTTATTGCAGCCTAATAAATTCTAATAAATTCTATAATAACAACCTCGTGTCTGCTTATTAAAGAAAAACATCGAATTAACAATCCGAGCAATCAATGAAGCTGAGATATTGGCAAAACTCCGGACAGCAGGTGTCTGCGGTGGGGAACAAACGCGCTATTTCCTTCCGGGGAGTAACGTGTTCAGCACCACACCATACGGGTCCTTCATTAAAAAAAAGTAGGCAGTAAATAAAACGATTACAATTGTGATTATAACTAAAGCTTCAGCTTGACTGGGTTCGCTGCCGATTTGAGCTCCTCAGGTCAATCCCGCTGACGTGTGATTGCTGATGGCAAAAGATCGATAGAACCAGCTGAGAGAAAGCCAAAACAAAGGACCCGCATTGTGTGGTGGTGAACGTGTTAGGTTCCAGAAAGGGCAATAGCGCGTACGTTCCCCGCCTGCGGTCCGGAGTTGGAAATATCTCAGTTTCATCGAAGTTATATTTCGCAACATACCCTGCCATTAAAAAAAGAGTAGGCAGTAAATAAAACGATTAAAATCCGAACAATATTTTTTTGTGGACTTCAGGTGTAATAATATTTCTAGGTGTATTCGAATGGATCGCGGTGATGCGTTTGGATTCCGAGGTACCGAGAATAATGCCGTTGAGGTAAAACGAATTACCTTTAGTACCCATGGAAGCTCTGGTTAGAAAATAACCTGCTATTTTATTACATTGTCGCTTAATGTTTATAAAACGAAACCGACAGACTCTGATCTTAGCATTTTCATTTCCGGATGTTTTCGCAGACGATTTTTCTGTGAACATCAGGCTATTTCGGGGTCCATCGCAGAGGCGTACGAACTCAAAAACCTCTTCAAACCATAAATTACTATGCTAGCTTTTATCTGTTACCTACTGTAATTTTTCACAGCAGGATATGATACGAAATACAATCCAATCACAGTGATGCTGAGACATTTGCAAGACTCCGGGCCGCAAGTGTCTGCGGTGGGGAACGAATGCCCTATTACCCTTTCTGGGGCTAATGAGTTCACCACCACACCATGCAAGTCCTTCGTTTCGCCACTCTCTCAGCTAGTCCTATCGATTAGTGCCATCAGCAATCACCCGTCAACGGCATTGATTTGGGGAGTGCAAAATGGTATTGACCCCAGTTAAGTTCATTTGTTGCACCGTTGTGTTTCGTTTTCTTTATTTCGCATCATACCCTGCCGTGAAAAATTATGGTAAGCAGCAAATGAAAGTTATCATTGTGATTTCAACTACAGCCTCAGTTGAACGGGGTTCAATGCCGATGTGGACCCCGAGATCAATTTCGCTGATGGCGATTGCCGATGGCGCTAATTGATACAACTAGCTGAGAGACAGGCGAAACGAAGAATCCGCATGGTGTGGTGATAAACGTGTTAGCCCACGGAAAGGGTAATAGCCCATTCGTTCCCAACCTCAGGCACCTGCGGTTGGGGGTTTGGAAACATCTCAGCATCATTGTGGTCATGAATTACTATTCCTGAAGCTCCTTCATGGGCTAGTAAAGAAAAAGGCAAATGAATTAGTTCTTCAATGGCGGCGAGCCGATAAAAGCCAAAACGACTTTGTTCGGGTGCAGTCTGCTGTAAAATGGCAATTATCACGATGGATGATAAGAATGCTTCCTAGTAAAGTCCCAAATGAACTTGATACTTTAGTGATTGGATTTCTTATTTTAGAGGCTACTGTTGAGTTGTGAATTTTGTAAACGTAGTAGTAATTTAATCACAGTGTATTGCAGCGTACATAAAAACGACAGCTAAAAATAGCTTGTTTTGAACTAATGCAGTGATGGCACCAAGGACTGGATTGATTAGGTCCAATTGCTTTGTTCTCTTCGGTAGTATGGAAAAATTTAGAGCACAAAAAAGCGACCGAAGCCGAAAAGTGTAACTATAAGTCACGTTCCTTACCACAAGGAAGATGTCTGAGTGGGAAAAAATGAAGCGGGATACAACCCCATTCTAAATACCGTCCGGTTCTTCCTCGAGAAGCACATAGGTTTCCTGATAAGTAGAATCAATTTAGACTGCAAAATGATGATGGCCACCGTATTTCACTTTATATTGCACATCATTGGAGAAATGGAAGAAAATCTCCCGACCATCTAGAGGATTTGAGGAAATTCCGGCTTAACTCCGTCGTCGGACTATTGCTACTCTTTGAATCACTGAGTAAGATCGTCGAGTACTCCCTAAATACCATAATACCCGCCAACGACACTGTTGTTCATAAAACGAAATGTTTTAAATAATTTCATGACACGAAGATTTCTAATGTTATATCGTTTTCTTAGAAACTCTGGCGAAGATGCTCAAGTGAAAGATTACGAAATAGTGAAGAGGAAGAGCATCATAAATCACTAGATTTCTGGAAACGATTTCGTGAAGAACATCGGGAGCACGATATTTGATCTCAGGATTCCTTTGCTGACCACCATTTCCTAAGAGTAGAATATAAATGAAAACCGTTTAAAAAAGTGTAAAAGTGATAGGAGTGGCATAAAGCGTTCTTCACTCACAATGCGTCCTCTCCACACCGATTGCGAATGAGGGGGTTCGTTGGATTAACATGCACAACAATGGAGTCATCTTGTTCTAGGCGGAATCCGATCACCCAGTATAAGGAAGTGTGACCGTTAAACGGAGATTCGACCGTTTTATGGATGTCATAGCGAAAGAAAACTATGCAGAATGCAGCACTCTCCATTCTGAACCATAGTTTGCACGCCTCCCCCGTTATATACTCAAACTCTGGAGCGCATGTTGCGCAGTGCTTCAAGGTGCCATGCAGTACACATGGCTTTAATCCCCCTCTTAAGGTTCGCCAAGCCTTCCACCCCTCCTGAGCCGGCAAATTGGTACCAGACTTGTCTGAAAGAATAGCAACACTGACTCAATACACCGTTAGGTCGCTGCAAGTCATTGCAAAGGCAAGATATTCGATCAACTCATAACGATGCTTAATGATATCGAATGCATGGCCCATCCGTCAGAGATTGATTAACGTCGAACGTTTTTTACGCTTTACACTCAGACTCATATATGAACATATATTTATCGGCGAATTTCAGGACTTCGTGAGTTTCTCGATTTAGCAGGTAGCTGATTAAGCAGGTGTTGATTACCGATAATGAGTCGGATTCCAGTTATCCATTGAACCGACTATGAGGATATTCCATACTCGAGCACCGAGCAATTCTTCATGCACGTTTCAGTTCAGTGTGAAACATCGTTCAACAGGCAAAGGTCTGTTTGTCTTATCAGATTTGATTTGAAATTCTCAATATTTGAAATTAAAGGACACAATTACGGTAACTCGTCACTATTTCGTCCTTTGCGAAGTCAATACAAATTGGTTTTCTGCGACGAAACAGTGTAATAGAAGCAGTGATTTCTGCATATTGAAATCATTTATCAGTGTTTTAGTCCTACATGATGAATTTTTCCCTCTGGTCTATTTTTCTAAACAACGGAGATCCCTCCATGTGTCTACTTACGGTGCGCGGCAGAAGGCTCATTTTCCTAGATAGAATTTCATGACTCGAGCACGAATCCGTATTTTCGATTGCAATATCCATTAAGCGTGATCCTACGGCATAGACAGTCAGTCCTTGTTTTTCAAAGAAACTCTTTTGGAAGTTGGCAAGCCTCATTTTGATATCTACAAAGATTGGGGACTATCCGTGGTAGCGGCCTGAAGATGGAGCGGCGTTGAACGACTACCCAGAATTCAAAAGAAAAACTTTATCCAACCCAGAAAGTCCGGGCTAAAGCGGTGTTGACTTTTGATGAGGTTCACACAATTTTTTGTGGCTACGGACTATCTACCTGTTCAAGAGGCACGCAGAGTAACAATTCTGACATGCAACAGTGAAACGTAGTCATTTGAACAAACATTGCAGATCAACTGCAATACAGGTAACCCATGAAACAAAAAAAATTGAAAAGCTCAACCAAGAACTTTATGAATGCAGAATGTCTACGATGAGTGGCCATTTCGTTGAAACGCTATGAAACCCGTGCACTGTTGCATCGTCGGAGGATGAAAACATTTAAACGAGAAGGGAAGTAAAATTACGTAATCAGTATAGTTGGCTTGTTATTACAATAGTAGTACGAGTTTTTTGCTTACTTTTAAGTAAGGGCGACTTTCCGCTGATTTTCAACTCGGGTTTTCAACTCGGTAGATTTTCAACTCGGTAGGTTAAGCCTAAACTAGTTGGTTTGATGGTAAAAAAGGATAAAGCTGTCGGCGTTGATCAATCCCTGAGCGATGCGCCATGGACTCGACTTCATTAAGCACCGTTGGAGGTGATTGCATGCATACCTTGCTTTTATAATGACTCGTGATGGCGTACCGATGTATCGAGCCAGTGCTGCTATACTTCCAGAAAAGTCTGGTAGCAATTTGCCGGCCCCAGAGGTATGGAGAGCTTGGTGAGCCTGGGGCTCGGGAATCAATCCCATGTGTATTGCAGGTCGACCCCGACCACTGCGCTAAAAATGCCCGATATGATGGTAAGAATCGTAATTGAAACAATGGTTTATAACAGTGTCCTCACATCAGAATGTAGTCTGTGACTTGATCACCATTAAGTGTGGTTAGATTCGGTATTCGTTTCTAACGTACTCGTTCAGAATGGTAAGCCAGTGAAATGTTTCATCTAAGCCACCAATTGATGGACAACAACTGGATCCCATTTTTTCTCCTTCATTATGTTTTTTTCAAAATTTAGCACAGAGTTGACCTCCAATGAGCTTAAGAATTTCAATAAGAGGGATTTGAAATCATGTAATCTCACAGTTTCGAGACATTCTGAGACTTTTCAAAGCACGTATTGTAGCAAATTCTACAGTGAATGAAGTGAAGCGGGGAAGTTTTTCAAAGAAAGAGCGATAAAAGTGAAGGCTCCTGGAGACATTCCTGTTTCTAGTTTTGCTCGATGCTGGCCCGCAAGTGTGTCCATTGGTGGAAGATAGACACGGCAATCATGGATACTATTTGCCACAAGCATCAGAAATCGCTTCCAAGTTAGAACAAATGCTTAGAAGGAATCAATATCTCGGTATTAACGTCTGTTATGGTTTTTTTTCGGCGGAATTAAACTCACAGAATATCTTTCCAAAACGAAGTCAGAGTTTATACTACACCTTTTTTCGATCAATACTCATTCAGGCCATATATGCTTACTGACAACAACGTTATGCATACCGATCTCAGCTTTCACTTTGGAGAAAGTCGAAAATGTCGCATCTCGACCCCCGGCTATTCCAGACTATCGATTTCGAATGCTCACGGACAAGTAATGGCAGAATGTTTCTTTTTTTTTCCTCTTACAGCAGAACTGCACCCTTATACATCTGTTCAAGTAGCTTCACTAGAATTCTAAAGACTTTCTTAGAATCTTCTAGTTTTCGTTGGAAAGTTCATGTCACGGCACATTTTCCGTTTAACCAGCTTTTAGCTAGAGTTATGAGATTATCGTCCCAAGGCGTTACCTAGAGGCCACCGCTGGTACTCGCTAGATCTTCTAGATCGGAGTGTTTGCCGTCGAATGGGTTTCCTCCATGAATGCAATGATTCCTGGCATTAGGTAACTCCTGAAGGGATAGTTGGACTGTAAATAATTGCTTCAGAATTGCCATTTCATTAACTGTAGTTCATCCAATGAGTCATTTATAGGCCAGATTGTCTCTTTAATCTAAAGATTTACTCCTTTTCATTTAGATCCCGTCTTGACTTCACGATTCGTTGCCGGGACGGCAACATCTTAGTAGCTAAGGAGGGGATATTCTTGGCTTCAGAATACTTTCGCAACTACTTAGAATCGGCAGATCATACCGATGCAAATTTTGGTGATGCAAACAGACAGGCAGTCCTGATTGTAAGTGGTCGCTTTGAAATCATTTATTTTTTATCTGTGGAAGTAAAAAATTTAGAACTCTAACGAATGTGTAGAAGCTCTTCAGGCAATCACATTTGCTTTAACTGGCACCATGGCACCTCCTGAATACTTGTCCCCGTCGATAGTAAACGACGTGATCGACACTGCTAGAAGGTACACGTTGAATTCGCTCTTAGCCACCTTATAGAGGGCATTTTTTTCCTTTTTCGTTCATTTTCTCTACAACAAAGGGCAATTTATGAAGCTACTTCAGCTTTCCATTAAGAATAGTCGTGGTATGGGCTATGAGATGAGCTGTAAGTCAATTTACGAAGTGGTCCCTTGTTATGGCGTACATTTGAACCACCTATTTTTCACGGTACGATTTGAAAATGAACTCAAAGGAAATGATGAACGAACGCGTAGTCGGAGTGACAGACTAAAAGTTTAACTAGAGCCTTGAATCTCTTATCTTCGAAGCAGTTCATCACGGTGTCCGAGTCTTGTACAGGAGCAATATTTCAGCTGGAAGAAGAAGGATTCCTCTGCCACCTAAACCTCACTTTCGTGGAAACTGTGCACGTTCACACGAGAATTTGCTCGTGCTACCAACCATTAAATCATGAGAACAAAATTTTCTTTTTCATAGACGTTCCCAAACTCTGTGTGATTCTCGAGTTCGGTATCTTGAAGAAGACTTTTCTCCAGCATGTTAGCTTGATGTCATCTTGAATACTACGAAAAAGTTTTATCTGTGGAAGTAAAACGATGTGGAGTAGGATCTATTGCAAATCAAATCAAGATCTGGATGAACAAGAAATACTGCAAGATAACCTAAGCAAGAAGTAGAGATGTCATTACAGAAGAGAAAAGAGGGTAGCCTGAAAATCAAACACGAGTGCTTCATCGCTACCGGGTGTGGGCGTAGGATTGACACAAGGAAGGCGTATGCTATATTGCTTGCAACAAAGAGTTGCGATCCTTCCAAATACCAGTGACTAAAAGATGGTACGTTAGACGTTAGAACGAGTAGCACCTATTGCTGTTGAAAATGGTTACCTAAGGAACAACATAAAAGCACTGATGATTGACAGAGGTACTTTTCCGTCGTCGAACCTCCGACTCGAATCAAAATTATTGATTTTACAACCACGGAAATGTTGTATGTCTACGTAGAACCTCTGACAGCCAACTAGAACAACTAAGAATAAGGAGATCGAAAGGGAATGTCTGGACTAGTATCTACCATTTCTGTTCTCCCTTATATAAACTGTGGAAGGACAGATATTAGACACTTGGTGACGGAGTTTTTCTAGTCATCTCCTGCCTACGCTCAGGTGGGACATCTGGCCATCCTGTTTCTATCACATATATCACCGATGTAGAATAGAATATGTCCATATCTTTCGCCACATTATCCATTTCGACCATCCTTTTCGGTGTACATTATCCATTGAGTGCTGACATGATGTCCTACCAAATTCAGCCTTACATCGAATCGAACTATGAATTCACCATCTGTTCGAGAGTACTTTTGTCCACGTACCTCGGCAGATTACGTGCCTATGCAAAGCATTAGTGAACTGTCCTGTACTACGAGTGAAAAGGATTAGCAACAGATAGACGAAGGAGAACAAACACTAGGATGCCTCAGCGTAGAACACAAAGGATATCATAAACAGGTTTATCTTTGTGATGACCAGTTAGGCTTAGTGGTGCTAAAGATGAGTTTAATTCAGTGAGTCTCAAATGGTTATTTATCCATTACGGTAAGATCTTTAATTTGAAGGATACACGCCTTAAGCTACGCGAAATTGCGAAACGCTCTAGAAGAAGAAGCTATTCAATGGGCAATTAAGGTAACGACTTCCATGCACAATCTCCCATATAGAAGTACTTCCACATCCACTTTTCTTCTGTTGTTCTGATAGTAGCCTCATTAGCGTCGTACTGCTCTCTATATTCGACGATTTACAACAATTTTCTGCTATTTTTTGAGTGCTTCCCTTAACTTATCTCCTAGCTCCTCAAACAACCTTAATTGCAAATTCATATCCAAAGAACTGAGCTACTGTTTGGGCATAAAAGCGGCCGTTAATTCGTTGGCATTAATCAATATGTGTAATGTATCCTATACCCTCCTGTGCATCCTCTAATGTATATGTATCCTCTTCTTAGAAGGCAGAAAATAAAAAGTAAACATTGTGATCTCAACTACAGCTTCAGCTTAACTGGGCTCAATGGCGATGTGGGCTCCTCAGATCAATCCTGTTGACTGGTGATTGCTAACGGCACAGATCGATAGAGCTAGCTGAAAGACAGGCGAAACGAAGGACCCGCATGATGCGATGGTGAACGCGTTACTCCCCGGTAAGGACAATAGCGCGTTCGTTCCCCGCTGCAGGCACCTGCGGTCTGGAGTTTTGCAAATATCTCAGCAATCTTGTGGTTGCATTTCGCTCAATATGTATATTTTGCACTCTGGTACCTATTTAATTTACTATGTGTTCGAACAAACACATCCCATCTTCGTATGTCATCAGAGCACTCTCTCATCATTAAAGGTAGTCATTGCTGTTCAAAATTAGTTTTTTTTTTCGTATTTTCACACTTGACGTAGTCACCACAACTATGTAGAAGGACTTCTTATGACGGATGTAATCTTGCACTGCACATGATCGGCCGAACCCCACTGCATGTGTTCCAACAGCTCACTATCGTCGTCAAAGGGCAACAGTGAGTGACGCTGATAAATTCCTCACCCAGAAGTGCGTGAAGGTTTCATAGAATCCTAGATGCATAAACCAGTTTTTTCCCACATCCCAGATGTGTGAAGTATTAGGATTCAATGTAATATCTTACTATGTAGACACGTATAACGCAGTGGTTAGAGAGGCGCCTTGTAATACATCTGGAGTCGTTGACTGGATCTTTTGCTCTGGGCTCACCAAGCCTTCCATCCTTCTGGGGTCGGCAATTTGATACCAAACTTGTCTGAGAAGATACCACCACTGACTTGATATATTGGGAGGCCATGGCATGTCATTCTATGGGCGGTATATGCATTCAGTCACCTCTAACGATGCTTCATCAAGTCGGATTCATCACGCATTGTTCAGGGATTGACCAACTTCGGACGCTCTATCCTTCACCCTTTTACCTTATCAACACTTGATATGGTGGTCAGATCAGTGTTTGTTTACTAAACCGTGCGGTTTTTAAACCATTGATTTGAGAACTGAACTTCTCACATCTTCTTTACAAAAATTGGTCACTGAATTCCTAGGTGGTATTAAAGTGGATAAGGACGCTTACGGCGCAGTGGTTGGAGGCGCCTTGCAACGCACACGTGGAATCGATCCCCGCGCCCATGCCCTACCAAACCTTTCATCCCTCCGGGGTCGGCAAATTGATACCAGAGGATAGCAGCACGGGCTCGATACAACGGTAGGCCACTGTGAGTCATTGTAAATGCCAAATATGCATTCAATCACCTCCAAACAATGCTTAATGAATTCTAATGCGTGGCGCATCCTTTAGATATTGATCAACGCCAATAGCTTTATCCTTTTTTATCTATTAAAGTGGAGAAGTGATACGGAATACTTAGATACTCTAGTTTACGGTACTCTTGTGTTCGGCTATGGAGGCGGGAAAGAAATCTAGTAATGACAAGCGATAATTTTCCGTTTTTCTTCGACTGGGTTTAACCCACTTCATTTCATATAGATCAAGTTTCTTTAGAATATCCTCAGATATTCATCTACTAATCCATTTTTGAATATTTCAACACTACCAATCAATATTATATTTTACTAACAACGACATTTTCGCGATAAACTATTTCACACTGCCCTAGGAAGCCGGTCAATTTTTGTATGAAAAAACCTTCCATCTCTGATACTGTGATGTGACTGGAATCCAATCCAACGACCATGGTGTGAAAAACGTGTGAACCATAAGAGATAATTTGCATAAGGGAAGCAACTTCCCCATGAACTACAGTAGAACGACCGACTTACTCTCTGTGAAAGGGTGAGGTGGCCTAGATAACGAAATAATCAAATAATGACTACAGTACTCACCGTAATTACATAAAGGATAGAAAATGAAGCTCCCGGCGTTGATTAATCCCTGAGGGATGCGTCATGCATTCGATTTCATTAAGCATCGTTTGAAGGTGAACGAATGCATATCTGGCCTTTACAATGACTCGCGGTGACCTACCGATGTATCAAGCCAGTGCTGCTATCCTCCCAGACAAGTCTGGTAGTAATTTGTCGACACTGGAAAGATGGAAGGCTTGGTGGGCCATGGGCGCAGAGATCGATTCCACATGTGTATCGCAGTCGCGCTACCAACCACTGCGCCACACGCGTCCTTTTTTACCGTAATGGCATGATTACTAATATTATTGCTATGCAAACAGATAATTGTTCATTTCAATGGGCTTCATCAATAGCACTCTGCAAGGAATCAATGACCAATTTGTAGACTTGACGTAACAGTTTGAGGACCTCCATCTTCCGACTTTGCTAGATTTTTATCCATACAATTCACTACCAATCAGTGGCTTCTATAATGTGATACTACTTGACCTAACAACATTGCATTATTAAAACCTGACGTTTGACAATAGACTGAAATCATTTCTATAGATTCCGTTGGATGGATCCTTGAAGAAAATTGTCGTTGTTGTTCTTCAGACGGAGATGTTGGTCCCTACCTACACCATGACCAAATCCTTTTTGTCTAAAGAACTGAACTAGGGTCCATAACACTCACAGTAATCAACCATTCCTTCTTTTCATTAGAGACATCTTGATTTAATCTGGAACTTGGAGCCAGAGCTATTCACTAAGAAGCAGGATAGGATATGTTCTATATGTGTTATATTTTTTGTTCTAACCAGAAGAAACAGGACCGATATAATAGTCCTATACTATTGATTGATCGTGGACGAGATCTTCTATTAAAATTCGGCACAGTTTTTCAGCAAAACGAGGATTTGCCTGCAATGTTGACGTGGTTCATCTGCTCACAACAATGCGGAATGGCAAATCTGCATATGGTATGCTTGGCTTACATCGCCAGAAATCACGCTACGCAATATCTGCAACAGTACACTGACGAATCCATGGTATGCTTTACGCGAATCCGTTGAAAAACTCGAATATTATTCGATTCGAATAGGCAAATACTCAGACATGTCACCTCAGAAATCATCACGACACCCGTCAAAACATGTAGTATTCCCACTATTAGTTCCTCACTAAACTACAGATGTTTAATGTATTCAGCTTCTTAACAATTACAACCCCTTTCTAATCACCCTGGCTGAAGGGTTTTCCGCAATATACAACTGCGATGTTCAGTATGAGCCTCACCATTCCAAGCATGGTCTCCTAAGCTGAGAAGGAGTTCGACATTCCCATCCGAAAACACAGCTAAGCGGAAACCGGTGCCAGGAACCTTTCCATTTGTGGTACCAACACGATTCTTCATGATTCTTGAAGAAAGATCGTCCAAGTATTCAAGTATTGCAGAAATGACCACGGAAATAAAAGTTGGAATATCCACAATTAAACAAAGTATTACATTATTACAACCACCTTGGCTACTTTTCTATAAATGAGAAAGTTTCTATGGGAATTTGCCAAAATAATTGACTTTCACCAACATATTTATTACTTACTTACTTGGATACTGCGACGGCAGGTCCTCACTGGTGGTGCAGGCTCCAGCATAACCTCCATTATTTCGGAATTTTGCTGGTTTAGCCATTGTGGTTCCCTGGAGTCCCGCGGTCAGCCAGGCGAAAGTCTGCAACAGGTCGTCACCACCACAGACACTTGCTACCCTTGTAGATCAGAGGGAAATTTGCCACCGCGCGACTAGTTTGATATCAGGACGGTGACGGATCCTGACAATGGTTTACTCTTAGCTGGGCTTTCTGATGGAAACGCTAAACTTCTTCTCGGCTTGAGAGACCGTGCGGTATATGCTTACGTATACACAGAAGACGTTCATTGGAAGACTGTACATGGCAGCTCGACACCCATGAACACCTCCCATCCACGATAAGACGGTAAACCGTTAAGACGAACCAATTTATTTAGTTAATGATATTGTAGGGCACGTGTAGGGCAGCGGTTTGAGGCATCCTGCAATACACATAGGATACATCACGCACCCAGGACTCACCAAGACTTCCATCTCTAAGGGGGGCAGCAAATTGGTACCATACTTGTCTACGAGGATAGTAGCACTGGCTCGATACATCGATAGGCCACTGTGAGTCATTGTAAAGACTATGTATGCATTCAGTCACCTCGAACTATGCTTAATGAAGTCGAATGCATGGCGCATCTCTGAGAGATTGACCAACGCCGACAGCTTTTTACAGCAGTCAGCCATCGGTAGTTGGTCAAGTTCTTCTGGGGCAGACATTCGGTTTGCTCGTTAGATGCAACTTGAACACCATAAAAATTATTATAACTTCCAGCTGTTCTGGTATTACGCTATCTGCCAACATGACGTGCTTACGTATACACAGAAGACGTTCATCAGTTTAATCCACCTCCCTTTCAGATCAGGCATAAAGTCCGTCTTGGTCTGCGTACCCACCATCCCATTCCATCTACCCGGTTAACAATTAATTAACTGATAACATATAGTAATAATACCAGTAGCTATTACAATAACTAGCAACAATAATAAACAATATAAACAATAACAGATATAACGAATAGAGATAGCACAGGAAAATAGTGAGAACTACGACAGTATCAGTATTTATTTCTATGACCCCACTTCACATTAATAGCGCGGAACCAGCACTTCCGTAATTCAGTCCGTTGTTTCACATCCGTCATCCACGAAGGTCTGCCCTGCTACTTGGGACGTTGCTTCAGGAATTTCGTTAAATTCTGGCCGAATTGAGTGTTTATGGAATTTTGAGATATGCAGTGTTCCCAAGTAGTCAGCACAGGACGTTAATGGTCTTTGCAGAACAGAGGAGATTTCGTCAGACAAACCGTGTACCGGTTTGCTAATACCGAATGGATAAAAAGAAGCCTTAATTGGGTCGGAACGTGATAGAACGCGCGAGCATGCATTTTACATGTCTAACCAGTACGCTTACGCCATAAAAAAGGATAAAGCTCTCGGCATTGATCAATCTCTGAGGAATGCACCATCCACTTGACATCATTGAGAATCATTGGAGGTGATTAAATGGTTATCTGACCTTTACAATAATTCGCAGTGGCCTCCCGATGTGCCCAGCTAGAGTTGCTATCCTCCCAGACAAGTCTGGTACCAATTTGCTCACCCCGGAGGGATGGAAGGCTTGGGTGGCCGTGGGCGCAGGGATCGATTCCACGTGTCCGACACGGGGCGTCTCCGACCTCTGCGCTACACGTCACTCACAAGTGAAATATACAGATATTAGAGACAAAACTCGAGTGATTATAAAACTGCGCCAACCGTTTGATTCAGGTGGTTGCCTCGTCTTCTGCTGATCCAGAAATGGCCGAGAATCTGAACAGGCGTCAAGGAATCCTACGACCAACAGCACATGTTCGCTTTTCCAAACTAATGAATTTCTACGAAAGTCTAACTTAGTAACCAATCTACCGTTTATTTAGCAACGTATAATGACCATCATACGATCCAACAGTAAAGTTCGTTCGGTGGCACGAATCGAAGCCAATTCGTAGACAGAACGTTTTCTACAGAAATCAGCGTCAGATACAACATCTTCGATTTTAATAAAACTTTATAATCACATTTCTATACACCACAGTGTCGCAGTTTATAAATCCAACAACACAAATTTTACGATAGTTGGTAAAAATCAGACGTCTGGATTTCAAAAAAATTGCTGGAAACGCTAAAGATTATCATCTAACAAACCATTACTTGTAACTTCATCTACCGGTAAATATACATGATATGAGACAAATCCAACCCGTTTAAACAAAGGTGCTTGAGAATGCTTTGGTGGTTTTATAATGTCAACTGGAATGTGTGCTTTTCCGGTGTTCAATAAGCGCGCTTCGATCGCAATCGAGAATCCTGCAGCGATTAACCTTATTTTCACGAAAAGACCGGTCGAGTAGTGGTAAATCTGTTTTGTCGCGAACATCGTTGTGTCGCTATATCATTAGTTTATCCTCTACTCAGTAGTACTACTTTAAGAACCATGATTCTGAGGAAAATAATTGTCAGTACTTCAGGAAAAATGGGGTGTATGATAGGATGACAGGGTGATTAGTCTGATTTTTTTTTTGTCTAACTTTGCTTTTTCTTAGCTGGATGGTATCAATCAGAACGTAACAAAGCTTTCGTTGTTTACCAGTTGTTCCTGTTTCTCCATTGTTTTGTATGTGTATTTATTCGTTTGAATAACTGCTGACTTCCTGTTGTTCCGCTGTCGGAAGAGGTATCTTGTAATTTCACAGCAGTAACCTGATGGTTCAGGGTTACCGGAACCGGATTAATTGCTGGTTCGATCCCGCTCCGGGCTCACCAAGCCTCTCATCCCTCCGGGGTCGGGAAATTGGTGCCAGGTTTGTTCGGGAAGAAATCATTCTGAAATCCAGTTGGGACGCTTCAGTCCGGCTATCTCAGGACTTTCCAAGGAGATTCGATTTAACCAGAACTCTACAACATTCAGAATGAGATGAAAATCGTCAAGCAGTAGTCGAAGCCAAGCGTAAAAGTTGGCAGACCTTCGTTGATGAGGGATTAGAGGAAAAGAATGGAATGTGAGAAGTGCTGGGATCCGCACAGTAGGCGAGAAGAAGGGTCGTATAAAGATTAAAAAAAACTTGATGGTTAACTCTAAAGTAGTTTTGTCGTAGCTCTTTCTTTGGCAAATGTTTCGACAGTCGATTGATTGACATTTTTTTGTTGCTTCAAGTTTTTTAATCGTGCTTAGTAGTATTTCTACGTCCTTATCAAGTTATCACCACTAGTAGCACGGATTTTTAGGTATGGCCCAACTTGCAGCTCGAGCGGTTTTGTCTTCTCTTTCGAAACGGACGTTCATTCACCCAACCGTCGTCTCGCATCGTGGCTTAGCCACGGAGGCATCTCCCGAAGACTATGGCTACTATCCAGATCCCCTTGAGCACGCCACCGGTCGTGAGAAGAAGATGCTTTTGGCTCGCCTCGCTGGAGATGACGTTAGTTTTTTAGCCCATTAAATTGTTCAGCATAATCGATTCATGAGGGTTTTGCGATGTAAGTGCTTTATATCACCATTATTACACGAAAGCTTTTACCATGTCTGAATTCGGTCCGGGTTTCCTACGTATTTTTCTATGTTAGTGTTCGCAAGAGGTGCGTGTAGCGATCGATCCCGCCCCCATGACCCACCAAGCCTTCCATCCCTTCGGGGTCGGGGCATAGGTACCAGACTTGTCTGGGAGGATAGCGGCACTGGTTCGGTACATCGGTAATCCACCGCGAGTCGTTGTTAAGGCCAGATATGCATTTCATCACCTCCAAACGATACTTGATGATGTCGAATGCATGGCGTATCCCGCAGGGATAGATCGAGGCCAGGAGCTTTATCCTTTATCTTTTCAGTGTTCGCGAAGTTAAAACTTCTTACGATAATCTGTTGAAAAGCTGGTTCATTTTCTACATTTGGAATTGTTTAACGAGTATTTATCGAATCATTAATTCCAGCGTTACGAACCAAAAGTGTACTATCGTGCAGAATTGTCTACTAAGGACAGACCAAACTTGGTGCCATCACACTTCCCCGACAGAATCATCGGATGCTTGTGTAAGTATAACCAGTATTATAAATCGGGTGACGTAGTGATTATCATGGAATAACATTCGTAGAAATCCAATTTGTTTTTCTTGTGAGTGTTAACGTAGAGGGAACTGTGACATCGTTTTTTTTAGCTTGCTTTTAATGATACCCTTTAATTTTCACCTTTTTTATTTGAATGCTTCTTTGACTAATCTTGTGATTTCTTCCCTCAATATCTCCTTCATGGTTTTAGCTACATTATGAGTATGGTTGCTCGTCTGGCCACGGTTTGCGATCGGTTTCCGGTCAGGTCGTGAAAGTGGAAAGTTCTGTATTTGCATTGCGAGGAAAAGCTAAGGAGAAATCTATGCCAGAACTCGACACCGTACTGTAGTAGTCCTGATTATAAATTGAGCTTCTGGTTCGTAATCTTACGCGTTTTTCTGTGGTGGTGAACTGTTGTGACCTTACTGTTATATTTTGGGTTTAAGGTGAGGAAGTACTTTGCCTTATAAACAAAGTGCGAACCTTCATGTGTGAGAGTTCTTGTCATCGTAATGATGGAATCTCTTCCATTTGATTTCTGCCTATGTGGTAATCTTGTTATGGGAAGAAATAACAAAATAATTACCGAAGCATAGCATGTTAAAAACTCGAGGAATCAAGTGCTAGAGATGGTGAAAACATAGAGTTCAAAAGCTGGCACTTGACATTTATGCGAACGCTATCGAAGGGTCATCGGTTACATTTCCATCTTTGCTCCTCCAACCACTTTGTGGTATAAAATCCAGGAATAAAAGGGTCATTTGAGTGCTCTATTCTTTTTTCTTTTCTTTTTTTTTTTCGTAAAGTCCTCTCTGAGAATCAGTCTGTCAGTACCAGCTTTGAAGTTTGTGCCGTAGCACCATGCATGAGTCGTCGTATTGCTCACATTCCTTCCGAGTGTCTTTCGTGATAGGTTTCTTGTTATACTTTTTGCATTCGATCAGTGGCTTCTCTGTAACAGCTGTTGGACCGGAAGCTGATCAAGATAGATTGTTACACATCAAAATTTCCAGAGAAAAAAGGACTTTTCGAACTACTTTGTTGCTTGTTAATGAAACCATTTCAAGCAAAGAGGCTAATCGGACATCTGCCAGAGATACAGTTGCTAGTAAAATGAGTACTAAGACATTCCAGTGCGCCTATCAGTGTGTTGCCAGACTTCTTTTGGTAGCATTACAGGTTCTGAACTCCATGTGTCTCGAAGGCATATACTTTTTAACCTCAGATTATACGTTTTTTGTTTGCAATAGTTTGTGCCCGTACCGTTATTATCTGTCAAGTTTTGATTGCCGTTATTGAAATAGTCTCAACAGAAATATCCTTGGCATTTGTTACATCTATGGCTCGCCTGCCGGTGTGTATGCCATCATATGCGAGATGGTGATATGCCATCGATGATCCAGGGTTTGTGAGTTATATTACTTGACCGATCTATGCTGACCTCATCATCATCACTTTCTTTCTCGTCTTTCGGCTTTCTAAATCCGTTGAGGTGAACACAAAGGATTCCTCATTCTCAGCGTCCTCAGCGTTTTGCAAAGTTATGAAAAGTCGTTCGAGAATGATGTTGTTTTTTTGTGTGGCCGTCACAAACGCAGTGCTTTATTATACGTACTTGTTTGGATACTTCGATTGCGTTTCTTCACTGGTGATAGAGGCTTTAGTACAATTTCCATTCGTTTCCTTTCTTGCACAATCGTTGTCTATGAAGGTGAGTTGCTCTGAACATGGTAACGGCCCGTTCGCTAGTCCTGAAGCCGTTACCGTTCGCGGGTTATGTTGGTTGACGTTGCCACAAACACATCTATGAGATGGTTGACGTTTGCCGCGATCACGTTTACCGATCGTTTGCGTAGTATTCTAAGTGGACGCTTGAATTTTCCTGCTGTCCATTCTGCTGTTTTTTTCATCCATCTATCACCTGTTCTCTCATTATGTGACCAGCCAATCTGTGTCTCGCTGTTGATGCATATCCTCCTGTTCCCAAGGATAAGATAGATTTCGAAGATCTGAACTGTGCATTCGGGGCAGACGTTGGATGGGTCGGTTAAATTTCAGAAGACATCGTTCAAACGCTCCGTGTGTGGTGCGCAGTTTCTGGCCAGGTTGAGGTAACAGCCAACATCTTTGATTTATTGTAACCTAAGGAAAAAAAGTCATTGTGGTACCACAGCAATTGTGTTAGGATCGATCTAAGTGTGACAAAGAAAATTCAACATTTTAGTAGAGGGATAACTACTGGAAAATGAAAGGAAGGATAGTAGTTTCGCAAGGGTCATTAGTTACCGTTTGAAATCATTGTTCATAATCCATATGTCGCGAAGTACGTAAACAAGGGCCTTACTCTAGTGAACGGTTATAGGAATTCTCCGCCCATTTATTCAGAGTGCTGTTTTGCTAATTTATTGGTTGCTGTTTACGATAATCAATCATAGTTATCATTTAAAATGGGTGGATGTCTAGAAGCACTCTAGCACATGTCGCAGTTGTAGGGTGAAAAGCACAACAGAGTGTGGCTATCTGTTGGTAGTCAGGGTGACCAGTTCTCTGAATATCCTAGTACTAATACTAATAGTCCTAATACAATGGACTATAAGGTAGACACTATTTCTATACAAGGAAGAAGACCCACGAGGTATTGAAAACTGTTGCTCGACATTTTTCCTTTATGTTGGAGCGATTTCCTTGGTGGTCAGCGTGACCGAGTCAAGTCTCATATTGTTCAGCGCTTTTGGTGAAGAGGCGAAAATTAGCGTCCCACATGCACACGACACAAAAGTGTCGGACCTTGTCTTGTATAGTTATTGCCCAAGAAGTTTAAAAAAAGCGTGACAGATGGGTGAATAAATAGAGGAACTATAGAGTAGTGGTGGTGGATCGGTTTTGTGTTTACTTACAAGAAACACGAGTGTTTTGAGATATTGTTTTATGGTAGCTTATCAACGTGTATGTTACAGGTGAGCCCGATTCGGGTCACGTCAACTTCATGATGATTCGTAAAGGAACTCCGAAGAGATGCGAATGTGGACACTGGTTCAAGGCTATCGATGCAGACCCAGAATCCGTTTAAATCGTATAGACTATATAGTTTAGTTTGTAAATGAAGGGTTCTGTTTTCGGTGATTTATTTTGTATAATTGCTGTCAGCTACAGTAGTTATTTCTTAGTACTAGAGAGTGTCAGTATGGTTCGTAATGAATTCATTTTCAAGTATTAAAATCGGTGAAGTTTCCTTCACACATGAATACGTTTGTCGTTATTGATAGTCATATCTTTCTACTAGGAGCATAGAGATCTCTGGTCATTTAGTATATTGGTATTGGCACTCGAAGATCTGTAAGTTCACTACTTACATGGATAGGCCATCCTCACTGGTTGTGCGGGCCTCAGCATAGTTTCCACTTTTTCGGAGATTGCTGGCTTAACTGTTGTGGTTCCCTGAGGCCCTGAGGTGAGCCTAGCCAAGTCTGCACCGGGTCGTCACCACCACAGGTAGTTGCAGCCCTTGTGGACCAGAGGAAATTTGCTACCATGCGACTAGTTTGATACCAGGGCGGTGGTGGAACCTGGTATTGGTGTACTTTTTGCTAGGCTTCCCAATGGAAACATCGGATTCCTTCTCAGCTTGAGAGGTCCTTCTGTGGCAATCCCTATGCATAGTAACTTACAACTTGTACTAGCCGAATGATAATTTACTTACGTTTGCAATTCCATGGATCTCGTTCATATAAGGGATTTCGAATCGGTTAGTCGCGAGGCTACGTGGCGCGCCCTCAAGTGGCGGATAGCGGGTCAATCGCGGATCAAAGGCGACCGTATGTTTCCCTGAGACGCAGGTGCATCCAGTGGATGTACTCCCTGTTTCTGCTGCGCCGATTTGGCACATACTGTTTTGTATTTACGAGGCGTATTCATGCACGCGTGAGTAGGTGCGTTCTAGTTTATGCGGACTGTATTCTACGAGTCAATTCAGTCAAAAGCCTGCAATCAAGTGACAAGGAAGTATATGGGGGGCAGTTAGGAGTCGCCTCCAACAAATAAGCTCCATGTCCACTCTGGGAGAGTCTGGCAAGCTACCCGTGAGTATACCCAACCCCCACGTTCAGAGCACATCTAGCTATAAGTAGGTATCAAAATGCTAAACAGTAGTAAAAACAGGCCTCATTCTCTTGGCTTCGAAAGAGCCCCCAATTCTGTAGCGTTGGGTAGGTGAGTACGGAGAGGCTGCTAAAATCTCAGGATCACGAAGAACTATGGTGACGATCTGTACCTACAATGCATGTACACTTGCATCCTATTCCTCGATAGAAGACTTGATCATGCTGGCGAGAAGGATAATGTACGACATTATCGGCCTGTCCGAGACGAGGCAACGCCACTCATTCAATGCCGTCTATGGCACCGGAGAAGAACTGCGCCTCGGAACATGCGACAGTAAAGGAGCAGGCGGCGTCAGCGTGCTCGTCAACAGATTTTGTCCGTGAACATCGAACAACTTGCAACCTAATTCGGATAATTACGATTAAAAAGACATGGATCAATCCCAGCTTTGACAATCTTCGTCGTTTACGTTCCGACATCAAACAATGACGAAGAAGAAGTCGAAGCGTTCTATATGGACTTAGAGTTCTACAGAGAAGACCGTACATTCTCCAAGGTCATCATTGGAGATTTCAACGCCAAGATTGGACCAGGAAGAACATCTGACGGACGTCTCATTCGGACCCATGGATTAGAAGGGAACGAACTGGGTGAGCGGCTGTCTGAGTTTATCATGGCAACCAAGATCATCCATGGTAACTTCCAATTTCAGAAGCCCCATGCTAAACGCTGGACGTGGGAGTCTCCCACTGGAGAGTACCATAACGAAATAGAGCACATCATAGTAAATAGAAGGTTTTGCTTAACCGATGTTGCTGTTGTTCCAAAATTCTACGCGGGATCAGACCATCGTCTCCTTCGTGCAAGATTCTGTTTTTCGCGAAAAGGATAAAAAGCCGCTAAATTCAAAAACCGAAGCCCCAGAAGCGCTGTAAACTGGGACTTATTCAGTTTATTAGTCGGCTGTTGGGAAGATGTCGTTGTCGATAACATCGACGAAGAATATGATCGGATCATTAAAAATCTTCACGTTAGCGCTATGAAAGCAAGAGTTTGGAAGTCACCAAGAAACGTCTGTCTCCAGAAACTCTGGGGCTGATAGGCCAGCATGGAATCGCACGAGCTACAGGCGACCTTCAACTAACGTTCGAACTTATAAAACAATATACACAGGCGATAAAAGAAGGTCTTAAAGAGGGATGAGCAGCAATAATGGTCGAAACTGCAGAGGCTGGGAAAGGCGTTCCCAAAACCCACCGAAGCTTCGCCAATTACAAGACCAAAAATGATTGTTCTCCTTCGCGTCCAGAAAGGAAATGGAGAAAAACATTCACGAATACTAGTCGAATCTCTTCGATAGCCACGTCCGCCTTCCGTCATATGAAATAAAGGAGGATGGATATGTTGTACCACCGGTTCTTTGCGAAATCGGATGTGCCATTTCGTCGGTGAAAAATCGACCAGCACCAGGTCTGGGCAGGATAAGACCAAAGCTCCTGAAGAACCTTCCGCCAGTCCTCATAAACAAAGTGGCACGGCTCTTCACACATTACCTGTCTGAATGCAAGGTACCTACTTAGTGGAAGACCAGCAAGACCGTGTTATTGTTCAAGAAGGGTGACCTCCATGATATCGGCAACTTTCGCCCAATCTGTTTAGTGTCTGTCGTTTACAAGCTTTTCGCTCGAGTCATCCTAAACAGGATTGACAAAACACTGGGCGAAGGACAGCCATGTGAGCAAGCAGAGTTTTGAAAAGGATTTAGTACGATGAACCACATCCATGCGATAAAAAGGCTTATGGAAGTATCACGAGAGTACGAAGACCGCTCTCTCACACTTTCATCTATTTAAGGAGGTATTTTGACTAGGATAGAAGCAGTTTTGGAAGCCTTTGATAGTCAAGGAGCTCACTAGTTCTCTACTCAATACATAAGGATTCTTCGTGAGTTGTACAAAAATTTCGCAACCAAAGTATCACCATTCTACAACGATGTTAACATTGACGTCAAAAGAGGAGTTAGGCAAGGTGATACCATTTCGCCAAAATTATTTACCGCCTTACTGCAGAACGTCATGCGAGCATTGGAATGGGATAATATGGGAGTGAAAATCGATGGCTGCCAGTTACATCATTTTCGCTTTGATGATGACATCGTCCTTGTAACAGCAAATATTAGCCAAGCGAAACGTATGCTTGATGACTTTGATAAAACCTGTGGAAGGATTGTTCTTCGGCTAGATCTCACAAAAACGATGTTTATGAGGAACGAGTTGGTTTCGTATGCCCCATTCAAGCTCAACGGAACGAATATCCCCGAATGCTCCAGTTATGTCTATCTAGGTCGAGAAATCAACATGTTGAACGGCTTAGCTCCAGAGTTGATCAGAAGGAAATGAGTGGCTTGGGAGCTTTCAAGAGCATCGAGGATGTAGTGAAGAGAACAAAGAACACCAGACACCGTGCCCACCTTTTCGACTCAACGGTGCTTCATGCCCTAACGTATGCGTCAGAAACCTGGTCGCTGTGTAAGCAGGATGAAAGTTCACTCAGCGTTATTGAACTCGCATGCGAAAGGACGATGCTAAGAGTATCCCGTTTCACACAAGTAAGGGATGGTATCCGATGTTCCGATCTGTGTCAACGATCAAAAATCAAAGATAGTGTCCTGTACGCCAAACAGTCGAAGGTAGGGTGGGCGGGAGACATAGTGCGTGTGAATGCAATCGATGCGCAAGAGCCATTAGTGACTGGATTCCTCGGGATGTCAAACGTACTGCAGGAATACCATCGACCCGATGGTCAGAGTTCTTCACAAAGAGCCTTGAAGAAAGATATGATGCTCGAAAAGTTCCTAGAGAGAGAGCAGAACCCACCGAGCTACTCTTTGACGCGACAGGGAATAATGGAAGATTTACTGCAGCCTGTTTGAGTCCCTTGACGATGAACGGCACTACAGGTGATATAGGTGATGTCTACAACTAGTATGGTTTTCACTTTCTCGTATAATGTGTCATTTAAATCTCTAATTAGTTGTGGAATCAGGTTACTACTATTTAGGACTTAGGCATGAGAATTCGTAGTGAGGATATGAGGGCTGAAGCATCTTAGGAAACAAACGAATATGCATAGTTGTCTTTTCTTGATCAAACGTATGTTCGTCATAGGTTTCATTTTTAGTAATTTCATATTGTTTGAATGTTAACAATAAGGAATAAGATTTTCAGATTTCTCATGTTTCGTCGTCCAGTGGTTCGTACAACGAAACTCCGACATTCAGCTCGTTTTGCCGCTAAAGAGGCAGCTCGTGTTCTGGATGGAGCTGAGCGGTCTTCGTTGACAAATCATAAACTCGCGAAACTCGAACAGGATAACGCCCATGAGGATCCACATGCGAACATCGTATGGAGGAAGGATCTTCCTAATTTCGAAGACGAAATGATCGGTGGACCGAAAAAGAAAAGCAGCCGAAAACGTTCCTCTACGACAACGCCTTGCGGTCAAAACCAGCCAAAACGGAAACGGAAGTTTCGTGCTAGACGATTTCGGAACTTCATTTCAGCTCTTGACGAGGCTAATCAGAAGTATCGGAAGAATAAAAGACTTTATCGAGCGTTTTTTAAGGCTACAGCACCAGCGCCAAAAATACCTGGAAGGAAATTTTGTGCTCCATGTGGGGATATGGGGATATATTCGTGTATAAGGTGTGGAACACCGTACTGTTCAATAGTGTGCCGTGATGTACATATGGACACGAAGTGCGAACGATGGATTCGTTAAGAGCTTCTTTCTTATTTTACGTGCTTAGCCTGCTTATTACACCATTTTTCCATATTTTCTACGGGTTCATCTTGGAACGTATCGCTGAAAATCTCTTTTACAACGGTTGCTTTAATATTTATTCTCTATACTTCACCTATTTGTTCTTTTAGAATCAAATGTCCGCTCTGAGGTCAAGACTTTATCGTGAGTCTCTATTTATCTTGTAGGTGTCCCATACTGGTCTAAATGTCTGCTTTTAGCTTTGGTTTGTTTACAACAATCCACTACAGCAAGTTGTCCTCTATAGTCAGTCGATTTTTTCAGTTCGAATGAAGATTTAGGGAACTTTGTTATTAATGGAAAGATGAGGCATCTACAAGGTGGGTGGAGACAGGTCTCCTCTCTTCCTCGTCCGTGCTTGATAGCTAATTACCTACAAATATTGGTAAACTAAAACACCTAGGACAATGAGGCCACTGATTTCGGTATGAACATAGAGAGACGAGACGCCATCTGTTCTGATCCACTTTGTTTCCAGTGGTTTCTTATGTGGGACAGAGTTTGCTATGCTGGACATTTTGTATGCTGTCATTGGCTTCCATATCAAACAAATTCTGTCAGTTGTGCTTTAAAAGACGTACACGGTTTAATTTGGAATTGATATTTCGCAATATATACCCTGCCGTTAAAAAAGTAGGTAGTAAATAATGAGTTAAAATTTAGCTTTTATGCTGTTAGTTCTGATAGTCCATACGCATGTAAATGTCTAGGGTCGTGTAGAACATCGGTTGAGTTACACGACCACGGTAGTCTTGTACCGGCAAGCAACTCTGATTATAGGGTGTCGCTTTACAAGGTGCGAACTGAGTCCCAAACATTTCGCAATATATATCTCTTTAATGGAGATATTACAGAATTACATCTGGAACACTAGTATCCAAAATTTTATGCTATTGTGTTAAACAGACTTAGAAGTATTAACAAATTTAAGAGCAATACATATTGTGCAAAGTGAACGAAAATGGGCATTGTTACAATCTTGCTAACAAGACATTGTGCAAGAAAGAAAGCCAAAAAACTAAATTTTTGGGGATTCGGGATCAAAAGCCTGGAAAAGTGCTATTAGCGAATGTTTCAGTTTGCACTAAGATATGATCAAGAATCATTTCAGGCTTAGACTAAAACATGGTCAATTCTGAAAGTTCGAGACAACTTGATAATAACACAGCATAAGAAGAAAGGACTAGTAGCAGGATCACTACTCGAAATATCCACTGAGTAAATTAGCCTCGATATTGTTAATATTAGGAAGTAGGGATAAAAAGATCAGTACTAGGAAATACTATTGCTAAAAAACTTGTACTAACCCCACTATGATCCCCAAAAAAGAACTCTGGAGCTAAGTTTAACCGAGGCGGCGCACCTCAATAACACGTTAATGAAGATGCTATGAAAAATATTCTTTCATGAACTAGTAGAGGGTCCTTTCAAAAAACATCCTACTTGGACGTACCATATACGGTACTATACATAAAAACATCCATACAGACTACCACCTATAGTTCTACACTAATGAGGAAATAAAGAAAGAACTTTTATGCAGATTGGAGCCGCTTGATTTACTACAAGATAATTCTATTAGTTTTTCAAGATAAAACACTCATCTGCACCTTTTAGAGGTTGTGGTGAAGACTGACATTGAAAATTCTACAATGATTGATAGCCGTTGAATTGAAAAAATTATAAACCAGTTTCAGATTCCCTTCAATATCAATATTTCATACGATGCTTTAAAAGTCCATGAAGATGGTAAGGGGGAGGAGGCAGAGCAAGAGGAGAAGGAGAAGGAAGAAGAAGAAGAAGAAGACTAGTGTAATGTGCAGAACTACGAAATTATACAACGATAATGTTTCTACACATCATATGAACATCTCTTTTGCCAATTACAAGTGATATGTGAAGAGCTCTGAAGCTTCGACGAAGAATTGAGTTAGACAGTGCCAAAACTCCTCTAATTCATATTATTTGTATCAAGGAATGCACCTACAGCTCCCAGATATCCTTCATGCTTCATGAATAGCGCCTCCATACTACCCTGAAGATGAGGTTTCGACATAATGCTCACATCTTATAATCTTTAAGTGATTAATTAACGTTATACACCTAAAACATTTTGATGTTCAACCTTCCTTACTTGGGAACTTCGACGGATCGCCCTCACTGGTTGTGCGGGCTCCAGCATAAAAAGGATAAAGGATGAAGCTCTCGGCGTTGATCAATCCCTGAGAGACGCGCCATGCATTCGACTTTATTAAATATCGTTGGAGGTGATTGAATGCATATTTGGTCTCTACAATAGCTCGCGGTGGCCCACCGATGTATCGGGCCAGTGTTGCTGTCCTCACAGACAAGTCTGGTACCAATTTACCGACCCCGGAGGAATGGAAGACTTGGTGGGCCATGGGCGCGTGGATCGATTCCACGTGTGTCGCAGTGGCACCTCTAACCACTGCGCGACATGCACCCTGCTCCAGCATAACTTCCATTCTTTCCTAGTTTACCCGGCTTAGCCAGCTTAGCCATTGTAGTTTCCTGCAGTCCCGAGGTCACCCAGGTCAAAGCCTGCCCCAGGTCATCACCACCACAGGCAGTCGCGGCCCTTGCGTATCAGAGATTTGCCGCCATGTGACTAGCATGGTACTAGGACGGTACTGGATCATGATAGTAGTTTACTCTTAGCTGCGCTTCCTAATGAAAACGCCGGGTTCCTTGTCAGCATGGGAGAGCCCGCTGAGAAAAAGGATCCCCTGTTCTACATTGCAACTCGACACGTAGAACACCCAGACGCAATGAGGCGGTAAAGCGCTGTGAGGGATGTCTATCCACAAATGACACTTATTCGCAGCCATTACAACTTCTAATTTATGAAAATACACTCATCTCAGTCCTCAGCACTCCATGCACCAAACTGATCAGTGGACTTGTTTGCGAATAGATCAGTCTCTGCATAAGTACATTTCTAGTAAGAGTAACATACCTTGCTCCAGTAATTTATAGCGTACGACAATGTTCGCATTGTTATAGGATGCTTGCGAATGAAAAAACCGCCAAAGTATATTCGTTTCATGGAATATCGCGTACCATATAACATTGCCATCTGCAAAGAAAAAAACTATACCGAATGATACACGACAGCAAAAGTCGTTTCACCTGTCCAATATTGTTACTGATCATTAGCAGTAGTGATTTAGCAATGTCTGATTCTGAAGCTTTGATCTCACAATCTCCTCGAGGGCTACAATGTTTACCGATCCGACTGCACTTCCCAAACGAACCAGCAATCAAATCACCGGGTAGATTTAAATTCTCATACGAGCCTCCATAAATATCGCACACCTAAATTGTGAAAATTCATTACGTTCATCAATATGTCAGCTGAAGTAATTAGTGGTGAAATGGTGCTACTTTGATACGTCATTGATAAACTCCAATGCAAAGGCTCCGTTTCCCAATTTTTTGCTGACAAAGAGAAAATCTGACAGTGCAAGAAAGAAAAATCTACCAATGTGTCACATTTTCGATGATCACCCTTCTCCGCCATTAGCAGAAGATCGTCGAAATCTACAATGGTTAAAATAATGGAAGCGATATTAAAGCTTAACAGGTGGTGCGTATTCTATACAATCATACGGGGTGCCTCAAATGGGCAGAATGAACTATCTGTACTTCATCTTCTTTCTGTTTATTTTGCCGCACAGGGCATTTCTTCCACGCTTCTTTCTTGTAATCGATAATAAACGTAATCAATCGTCCGTCTGTCGAACATGGATGTGGTGGACGTACCCAGGGGATAGGCTCTACTTTGTACTTAGAAAATATGGAAAAAAGTCGGACGAGTTCATTGACCAGTCATTTGACTAGCAACTGATTGTGTACAGTTTTTTCTATAAACCTGTCATGTTGGCAACATCTGAAGTCTTATGGTTATCAGAAAACTATCGTCTCTTTTCGGAGAAACAGAACATCCATAACACCTGGAAATGAAGCGTCGTCCCTTGCGGCAGAGCCGCTAAAAAAATGGGTCGGCGTTTCGTTAAGTGTTAAAAGAATTCGAAAGATATGAAAGCGGCAACCCTCACTTTGAGCTGACGTCAATAGATGCCCGAGACCAATGAACGCACCACCCCCCATAGAACTACCGCCAACTCGTTGAAACGTCGATTGCGAATCAACCTGGTATAGTATTTGATTACATAATCATTTGCATGATTTCACTGTTGTAGCACTGTAGATGAAAACTAGTACTACAATGACCAGAATCTCACTTTAAGAACGGAAATTCCAGTACCAATGTTCACCAGCAGGAACGGGTAGATCGAATCAGTGTCTATTGGTTTGTACTGATATCTGAAAGCCGCTTTAAGATAGCACATCGGTATTGTAAACTAAGAGCTCGTAAAATGTACCGTTCTATTCCCACAGCTTCGTGGTGGTATGTGAATGATTCGTCTTCGTTATTTTTCAAAAGGAAATCACATCCAAAGATAAGAGATCTCATTTCGTCCGTTCGTTTAACTCTAAATATTGTTTCGTAACAATGTGTGCTTCCCCGTGGGCTATGTTTTCAAGCAGTGAAAGTCTGACAGCCTTCAATCAAAGAAATCTTCGGATAATACGGCCATATGAGTAGCGAAATTGACATCAGGAATCTATAACTTGTAATGTATTTGCATCACGGTAAAACCAAATAAAGCTAAGTATGGAAAGGTAAGGATAAAGGATAAAGCTCTCTGCATTGTTCAATCCCTAAGAGATGCGCCGTGCATTCGATTTAACTAAACATCGATGAAGTTGATTGAATGCAGCATATCTGGCCTATACAATGACTCGCGGTGGCTCACCGATATATTGAGTCAGTGCTGCTATCCTCCTAGACAAGTCTGGTACCAATTCGCCCGCCCCAAAGAGATGAAGGCTTGGTTAGACTGGGTAGATGGAATCGATCCAATATGTATAGCACGGCACTTCCAACCACTGCGCCACACACGCCTCTTATTGAAAGATACGGAAGAAAGAAGCAACGAAATTAAACATTTATACTTACTTCACTCCCAAAGATTTGTGCATCATTTCGGCGTATTTGAATGATCCACCGCCTGTACAGTGTAAGACATCATCGGATACACGGTCGTGCCAATTCTGAAGAACCCAATCAAACAATCTTCGTAAACTACAATCTGCTGACTCTACTTCAATAATACTGAACTAGAGAACAGCAATGCTGATAAAATAACGAGAGGTTCATGATATCAGCGAATTTTACTGCCAGGTGGAACCATCACTAAGTCTGCCGATACTCTTTCGATAACAAGAGTGCTTCAGAACACGTTGGCTTGAAGGACACTTATAGAATAAGAAAACACGTGTCTTGTTTTTGAAGACTAGATTTTAACGCTCTTTCAAGAAATATAGTTCACTATGATCTGGGATACGTTTTTTTGAAGCTACAATGCCAAATTCTTTCCTGACATTCACAAGTGAGGTGTGACTCATACCGTCGACAATGGGTTAACAAAGAGGATTTTATCACTCTCTCACCTCCACCGTTATTCCAATAGCGAAGGTCGGTCGGACTTATGCAGAAAACAGAGTACTAAACGTTTCTAAGAGCGCGTGTGGCGCAGTGGTCGGAGGCGCACTGCAACAAACGTGGAATCGATCCCCGTACCCATTGCCCACTAAGGTTTCCATCCCTCCGGGGTTGGCAAATTGGTACCAGAATTGTCTGTAAGGATAGCAGCACTGGCTCGATAGGTCTACATCGGTAGGCCACTGCGAGTCATTGTAAAGGCCAGATATGCGTTCAATCACCTCTAAACGATCCTTGATTAAGTTGGATGCGCATCCTTAAGGGATTGATCAATGCCGACAGCTTTATCATTTTTTAAACTTTCCCAAGTGTAAAAACTATCAACTCAGAAACTACGTAGCATTCGTGTGAAATTCTATTTAGACGACTCTTACTAAGGCTGAAGATCAATAACCCAAGACTCCTAGTTAAGGAGACTGATTCACCAGATTAACGTAAGCTTTTTCTAAATCTTACCAGTGAAAGAATACATGTAAGACGTTTTAACACAAACACAAATGGTCGCGCAGCGTTGTGCTAAAGGAAAACTCACTTCTTTGATGAACTCCAGGCATGCTTCTATTCCTGTGAACTTCTTGAAATTAAGAAGCACATCTGGCTCACCGCCAATGCTCTAAAAATAGCTCTGAGTGGGGTTATCTAGTTGTGCAAAAATTAACTAAAACTACTCAGGCTGAATATAGGAAACCTACATCTGCACGCTCACAGACTGTAGAATAAACGAGCTTGACCAACGTTCCTCCTGAATATCAAGCAATAACTTTACGTAAAGTGAACCTGACAAGATCTTAACATAAACGAAAGGCTAAGCCAACCTATGTCGAGTGCAAATCTGCTTTTCTTCACCAACGGTGCAAATCTGGCTTCTTCCGGTAAAACGATGAACGGTGTAGTCGGTTTCTCCCGCAGTATAGGCTGAACAGACCTAACGACGCCATTCTTTACGTCATCTGCACGTCTATAATAAAAGCCTTTGATGTTCTACAAATGAAAAAGTCTGCTAAGCAGTCCACTAGTATATCTTGTTCTCCTTTCATGATAGTTCACGAATACCTTATATACTGTACTTTGGCCTACAAAAGCTCGTCTAAGCAAAACTCTCAAAGTTAAAACGGTACAACTACCCCCCCCCCCCCCTCAAGTACTCAGAAATAACAATTTTAACTTATTATTTACTGCCTACTCATTTTTTTAACGGCAGGGTGCACGCGCTACTCCCCGGAAGGGACAATAGCGCGTTCGTTCCTCACTGCATACACCTCCGGTCCGGAGTTTTGCAAATATCTCAGCACCAATGAAGTTATACTCAGAAATGAATTGTGCGGAAAAATAGAGTCTTAGAACTCACCGCAAGTTGGAGTTTAGCAGTAACTCATCCATGATGCGTCGTACACGATTTCTCTAAGAAGCATATGGTCATTGTTGGCAGCAGTAAAGGAAGAGTTAAATCAAATGTGTCACATAACTTTACAAAATCGTCGGTGGTAATACTCAAGCGGCGATAACTTCTTGCACTCACTGGAAAAGTCTCTCAAAAGCTCAAAACGTTTGCAAACCTTTTTCGACATACGCGCTCTTGACGTTATCGGTTCCGATGGGCTTTGTAGCTTACGACTACTTAGAACTGCACAACGTCCCATTGTGGGTTTTCAAGTTTAATAAGAATATAACCGGAAATTCTCCGGGAATCCAAGAACGATGACACCTCAACAACATGCACTTTATTAGACAGCATAGACGAAAGCTAATACAACACGAGAATATCTGGCAAGGAAACGAATACATCTGGCAAACAAATATTTACAAAGAAGATTACAAAGCTAATTCTGAAAGAAAATGTCTCAACTAAGTTAACTCCGTAGATCGTCGGCATAGGAATGAAATTGAGGATTGGAAAAAGAAAATCTCAAGACAGAATGAAAGAAATTCATGTACCACTCACTAGTCAAATCACATAATTTTTCAAGATATTGAATCAGAAACCACCACTAAGATCACCGATCGAAGGACAAGTTATTAATGATAAGGAGAAGTTTAAAACACCTGCTTAAGATCGAAAAAGAGCAGATGCAAGTTTAGAAATAGAGAGGTCAACGTGCATAAGCAGCCCTGTACAGAAGCACGAAGACTACGTTGTGAATGGAATTTCCAACTTAAACCTTCGAGCTTGTATGTAACTAAAATAACAGGCCAAATTTACTTAGTAAGAGCACGACTAGTACATCCCATTAGAAGTTGAACTAAAATTAAAACACCTACAGAGCACACTCAAAAGTGGGCCGGAATTGTTCCTAAAAGATTTCGAAACTTCTAAACATTTTCTCTAATTCACCGCGTTACTACGTGATCGCAGGGTATCACATGAAAGTAACAGATTAAGATTTGTTCCCCAAAAAAACATTTAAAGATGTTTTGCCATAAAAGTTAGTGAAAGAAATAGGGAACATTTCAGACTTAACAAAAACGACATTGGATTTAGAACTAGCAGATTCATTCGTTAAACCCTACAGAAACGGCAGTGGAAACGGGTTCCGAAAATCATGGTGGTTCGATGATAGCATACACTAGCGAAACCCATTCAGCGCCCTATTTAATCACTGAAAGATAAGACACTTCCATAGACATTCCACAAGTGGCATGATAGGTAATGATGGTACGATAGTAGAACAGGGAAAAACCAAAAGCTTCCAAGGTTTCCAACATTATTCGTCACCAATAAAAAAGCACCGATCAAAACAGTTATCAAGAAATTAAAATAAACAATTTTAGTGACTCCAGTTACCAATCACGTTTTACGGAACACCTTCTCAAGAAAAATGTTTTAAGAACAAAGTCTACTTGAGTGAGAAGACAGCGCATAAATTGTAGTCGGATAGACCTGAAACTTCAAAATGAAAAGTGTGACAAACGACAGACACAGATAGGAAAGCACTACGGCGAAGCAGTAGACATTTTCAGCAAACACAACGTTCAATAGACTTGTCACTATGATTATTACAAAATGAAAAATGCAACAATTATTAGACCTTTTCCGACCCAACGACGGTTGTTCGTCCTTAAATTAACGTATCTGTGAATACCGGCACATATGATTTATGGATTGAATTGACTTCATCTTTTCAGTTTTTTTTTCAAAACAAACATTCCCAAATTCATAGATAACTTTGCGAATTAAAATCAGAACCAAACACAAGAAATTCTAAAGTACTATCGACCAGGTAAAAGCCTCCTTATCCTACCATGGCGAAATCCTAATTTTTCAGTCCTTTAGATTTTTGCTTCCTTAAGATCCGTATTTCGAACAATGTCCTGAATGTATACTCAACGAAGAACTTAGCCTCGTTTGCACCAATATTTTTTAAAATTGCTCAGTGCTCCAAAACTACTCGTTAAATCTAGATTATAAACAAATTGTATTCTTTCTTGATAAGCTTGCACGAGGTTGATAAATATATTTACTTTCGGCTAACGTTTCGACGTCTTCGTCTTCCTCAGAGCCGGTGATCCGAGTCGATGGTCCATGCTTGTTGTTCGTCTCGACGTTGCAGCTTCGCCTTCGTGTCGAGCCAGGTCTTCCTCAGTGAGCCATCTTCTCGAATGAGGCATCCTCACTCAGTGATGCCCTTTTATACACGATGCTGATGGTGGATATATAATGACAATGTCCGGTGGTAACAACTTGTATTTCTTCCGGACATACATCATTGCGCGCATCGTGCAGAGGTCGGTGCATTATCAGCTAGCACAAAGCGTAGTAATATTTCGAAACCGACCTTCCCTAAACCTCGGTGTGACTAATCAATATGTATTCTTTCTCGATAAGCTTGCACGAGGTTGATAAATATATTTATTTTCGGCTAACGTTTCGACGTCTTCGTCTTCCTCAGAGCCGGTGATCCGAGTCAAAAAAACATCAAGGGATTGTCCTATAAATAAATCGCTAAAGGAAAATTTAATGTAAGAGAATATATGGTACCAGGACATCCTAAACGTCTGCGTGATAGCCATAGTCAAATCCACTAAACTCGAGAGCTGAGCGATGGCTTGAATTTGTGCTTTCTTATCATTAATTACGGAAGTTTTCCCCATTTTTCTTTTTTAACACTTAGAGCGGTCTATTGATCCGGTTTCGACTCGTGTATTGTCTATTTCTTTACTTCCCTCTATCTAACTTGTTGTGAGGATTTTTACCTACTTGGATACTTGAACGGCCCGTCCTCACTGGTTGTGTGGGCCCCAGCAAAGTCTCCACTTTTTCAGAGATTTGCTGGTTTAGCCGTTGTAGTTCCCTGGAATCCCAAGGTCAGCCTGGCTAAAGTCTGCCCAGGTCAGCACAACCACAGGCACTCGCCGCCCTTGTGCACCAAAAGGAGATTTCCTACCATGCGCCTAGTTTGGTACCAGGACGATGACAGATTCTGTTATGGGTTTACCCTTAGCGGCGTTCCAGATGGAAACACCTGACTCCTCTGCTTGGGAGACCCTGTCAAGGTGATGAATACATCCCGCTGTACATCGCAGCCCGACACCCAAGATCACCACGCAGCCACGATGAGGCGGTAAACCGTTGGAAGGCATGAAAATTTTTAGACATCAAAATTTGATACTTGGTAAGTCCTCATATAAAAATCAATTCTCAAAGAATTCTGACACATTATCACTAACAATATTCAAGCTTTGGGCTATCTCCGTAAAGTAATGAAGTTTTTCGGTAATCTATGGAAACGCATTCTTTCTTGCTCCAGTCTTTATCATTTATAACTCAAAATTTTTGTCCACTCAGTCATCTCATTTTAAGCGATACTTTTGTGTATTTAAAAATTTCTGCATTTCACACGATCCTTGTGAAGATCCAACTATGGCTCACTCCTTCCCATATTGCACTTGATCCATAGGCGTTGTTATTTCGATAGTTCGCAGTACTGCTGTTGGTAAGATTTGTACTTCTCGCTGTGACAGCTATATGTCGGATAGTGAATTTTG